>JAQPPZ010017014.1:0-600000 GCA_028583015.1 Wollemia nobilis
ATATATTTAGATGTTATTTGAATAAAATGCATGTTTGAATTGTATTTTTTGATGTGTTTAATAGTCCAATTTAATTCACTATTAATCTATAGATGTATTCACATATCCAAAAATGACCAAATTTTCCTTTCAAAGGGGATTAAAGCAAATAAACAAAAAAAACCAATGAATAACTCTTCTTGTGATTGAAATTAAAACTAATTCCTACTTGTTAAAATCAAATTAAAATAAATTTCAATTTCATTTAAAGAAAATGTAAGATACATTTGTTGGATTTGAAATTAAATTACACTTGTAGAAAGGAAACTATATTATGCTTTCTAATAGATAAATAAATTATGTTTGTAGAAAGGATATAAACTAACACCACACTCACCCAAAACTCCTAACCTTAATGATGTGTTGACGTAATATTGACAACAAAACAAAAATGATACATAGACAATTTATCGATCAATTGTTTAGGATTAAATCTCAATCCCAAAAATAAGTGGAGGGATCAAGAAGTGCTTCTTCTAGAACAAGGAACAAGTCCAACAAGGTCTAATCTATAATATTAATACACCTTGATTTATTGAATGTATGCGAGTAAATTATCAATTCAATATTATACAAACTTGTGCTAAGGCATGTGTAGTATACACCCATCCATAAGGAAATTAGAATCTAGCTTATCTAACCACTATGAAGTCAAAATAACATATATACTAGTTCTATTTTACTCCTAATCTAATGGGATGTGGATCTATCCTCCTTATGTAAACAAGGAACCCTTCCTTATTGCATCTAAAGGATATCTCCATGTCCTTAAATTCACTATAATATATTTCAAACAACAAAACAATAGATAAATAGGAAAGAGAAAATTTGTATTTAATTCTTGGGCATTATCCTCTTTCAACTTTTACAATTGTGCCTCCTCATTTATAGAGAAGCCATACAAAACAAACTAGTAACAACTTGATAATATAAAATATTCCTAATATAAATTATTTAGAAACAAATCCCATCAATTCTATTTAGAAAAAATATCAACTACGATAATATGGTAAATATTATAACTAATTTAGATATAACCCAATTAATTGGAAATAAATCTCAACAAATTCAACTACCATCTAACTAATTTGGATTCATCCAAATCAATTGAAAATCTATGCCAATAAATATAATTTCTATCTAACAAATTTTGTTCTATAGCTATGACATTTTTATAGTAAAAGCTTCTTTCTATAGCAATAGTTCTTCTACAACAATTGATGCTATAACAACGATTCTTCTACAACATGATTATTGTGTGTAGAATACTGACTAGATTTTAATAGAATGACTGTAATAAACTGTTCAATTATAATTGATCATTATAATTGGTATTTATAACCACTACCTTACTCTAGTTTATTGTTATAAATATAAACTTTTTTTTTTCTACAACATCCATCAAATGAATAAAAATTACAATGAATTATGATATAATGGTGCACATAAGTCTCCTTTTCATGTTAAATATGGGCATATAAAATTATATTTTTTTGGTCCACCCATGTTGATAATTAAAACTAATTATAATGTTGGGATGTTATATTATAGGTAATATTGTAGACACTTTGGGATAAGATATATATGGTTCCATACATGGGATATAGTGTTGGATATTATAATTGAAGTTGATTACAAACTCCTATCAATGGTTAGAATCTACTACATCATGATGATTCCCAAAGTAGTGTTTGACATTGCCCTTTTAATAGTGCTAGTAGAGAGATGATTTTTAGAGATTAGTACCTTTCAATTATTGATGGAAGAGATTGTCATCATACTAGATGATGTTTTAGGGTTATGCATAGCGGCTATTTATTGCTAAATTAGCTAAAATTAGGATTTTTAAAATTTAAAATTGGTTAATTTTGGGACCTTTCATTGGGACCCACTCGCCCAAAAATTTTGGGAGGAAATTTTTTTGGGGGTTTGCTCGCCAATCGTGATAATTAATTTTTTTATTATTTTAATTAACCAACCACTTTCACCCAAATGCATGGACCTTTCACCTAAAAATTATAAGTAATTTTAATTTTCCCACCAAATTCACCACTTATACCACTAGTATATATGCCTAACGTGGTAGTGCAACCCATACACAGGAATGGTGTGCAAGGCCGAGAAATCTGTAACTATAAAATAACGTAAGTAGCAAGAAATCCTTGGAACCTATGATGGTAGCCAGTGAAGGGTACCATCACCATTAATGGATGGTAGGTACATAAGACTATTGATACCACTATCATAAATTGATAGTTCCTAGAGGATACTATCACCATGAAAGGATGGTAGTCTGTTATAGGCTACCATACTTTCATGGTGATAGTAGCCTTTAGAGGCTATCGACATATGCTAGTGGTTTCAATAGCCTTATGTGGCTATTGTCCTTCCATGGTGACGGTAGCCTTATTAGGAATGTGTGGCACTAGTTTCTCAGAGGGGTTTATACATAGGAAGTTTGTGTTGGAAACCAGGGGAGGAAAGAAAAAAGAAGAGCTGATTATTTTTTCATTTTCTAAAATCCATGACTTTTCGAGCAAGCAACAAAAATGCCTCCCTTTCTTTTTTTTTCAAGACCTCCTCACAACCACATAAAAAAATTTAAAAAACCACTATGACTTGATGTTTTTCAACCCATAAAAAACTCCACAGTTAAGCATGCTCAAATGGAGTATTACTCAAATGGGTGACCTCGTAGGAAGTCCCAATTTAGCACCATGTAAACTAATTTTTTTTCATGATCCAAATATACATCAATAGATTTTTTTGGCTACTCTTGCCATTGATAATATCATAGCCTACAAAGGCTACCAATACCACACATATGTTGATAGACTTTGGAGGCTACCAAAACCACACAAAAATTGTCTTGCTAGTACTCTTACCATTGTTTAATGTTTTTTCCAAATATTAACATAAATTCACCCCATTATTATAATTTTTGGTGGAAAAAAATAAAATTCACCATGTCTCCTACATGAATTTGGCTAGGATTTACCTTGGATTTCGAAATTGATTCACTTTTTATTTATAATTAGATTTTGGGTTTGACCCCTTATGCATAACCCTAGGATGTTTGCTATATCTTATGAGTATCAATTTGTTATGACTTTCTAAGGACTATCTACAAATGATAACAATATAGAGAGACTAACTATGGAACTATATTTTTGGACTTGCTAAGGTGGGCACCAAAGGATGTGAGAGATATTATTGGACTTATTGATATTCAATGTGGTCTTGTAAAACACTACTTGGAGGATTTTATCATAGGAACTAGGGCAAACAATGGTTGAAATGATTGACCACCAAATAGTTTTTTCTTGGAGATCAACTATTCTAAATAAATTATATCATGAGCCACACCAATTGGTCTATAGGAAAGTCAAGAGTATGAGTACATATAAACATATTAAGTATTAAATAAAAAAGGAGTTACATATGTTGATGATCCCTCACTTCAAGATCCTAATCTAGACAATTTTGGATGTAATTATTGGTATCATATCTAATATTAGGACTTTCAACCTAGGAGTGTCATAGTCCTTAGAATTTGTAGAATATAGCATGTGAGGCTCAAGATATTAGGATGATTTTATGGTGCTAGACCTCTATTTGTAATGGAAATAGTGGATACAAGCTAGGGATGATATGTAAATTGTAGCATAACCACCACTAGTAGAAGGGAGGCTAGAAGGGTGATAGTGTGATTCACATTACTATTATTAACAAGGAAGAGTTAGGGCCAATCAAGGTAGGGAAATATTCCCTTATAGAAGAGAGACAATAATTGGTATATTAGGTTTCTAACCTCAAGGATACTACGATGGTGATAATGGTCAAATAAGAGGGGTACAAAGAGTGATTAGATGGTGATTCAAGTTATTCAATTAGAAGATACTATGACATAAATATCTTATGAACATGACTAATGGGGTATACAACATGATGATATAAATTGAGAGAGAGAGAGAGAGAGAGTAGTTAGCCTGATAAGTGGTTGGTCTATAGGCTATGATCATGATGCTGACTATTAATCATGATAAAGCAAGACAAATAAGAACACAAGTGGGAGCTAGTGGCTTAGGAGTTATTGAATAGATGATGGTCTTGTTGTAGAGTTAGGTATTTATCACTCATGACACATAGTAAGCCCTTGCAAATAATATTTTTTGATTACAAGATGATCTAACCATTGTTGATATCAATTCCATGTATTACATGATACCTTATCATGGATTTGTTCTTATGAATAAAGGATTTGCATCTCATCATACTACCACATGTTTCTAGACTAGATTGCATACACACATATCTAATTTTTCATGATGTAATCATAATAAGGATGATGGAGGAATTCCTACCCTAGATACAACATATAGGATGGAAAGGTGATGAGATATTTTTGATAAGGAATTCATATTTTTGATGGATGATGCATATGTTATTTATGTTTGACACATTTCACTGATAATACATATATTATCTTTTGCTTCTTGATATTTTAATATGTTATGATATGATGATGATTGGATTATTAAATGAATACAATTGGTTTATTTTATTTATATTTTTCGATGTGTGATTGATATGTGGTGATGACATGATGATTAAATTAGTTTTTATAATTTATTGTATGTATAACTTAATCTATAATTGACATGAATAAATTAGACATTTGTAGCCACTAGTAAAATATTATAACATCTATAGCCATATAGTAGAATATCATAACATCTATAGCCAACCATAATTCATGACTTGGTGTGCATTAATTTGTTAATGACTAACACTAATATTCTACCACATGTTTAGCATTGGATACCAAGAGCAAATAAGTAATGAACACTTATTTTGATTTGATTCACTAAGAAGGTGTGTATATAACTTTCTACTATATCTTATTTTTATATCACACTTGGATGCCATGTTAGTTGCCACATTGATCAATATCTAACCTAATTATTTCAAATAGGCTAATGCAAGTCTCATTAGTCTATATAAGTAATAAATAATTACATTACATAATGTTTGATTGTAGGCTTACAAGAGATTACATCATACAATTTTGGCCTTGGCTAGTATTTTAGATTATAACTTCCAACACTATTAACACTCCATTATATTATAAACTAGATGAATAGTGCTATAATTATCATAATACAAAGTGGTAAGAAATTTCTAAGGAAGGTTCAACTATTCAAGAACCATTTATTCCTAAATAATGGGCTTCATGACAGTATTTTTATTAGATATAAGATATAAATATAATGGAGTGTTACTTGGAACACAACATATGGATCTCAAACTAAACAAAATGGTAAAACTAGTAGTGAACTTGTTATCATCAAGATATTTAGCCTAGTGTATGCTAAAAGTCCCCTACAACATAATAGGATATATACTACAATAAGAAACATCTATTTAAATAATAATCTCTATATAGCATAAAATCCTCTTGAGTACCTTTATGTGACTTTCATCAAGCACATACATACATGTATCTAAAATAATAATTGATACCAAATGTTATGTCAAATCAAATTGGGTAAAAAATTTCTTCCTACCAAAAATCAATAAACAATAGCATTAAACTATGAATAATATAAATTAGTTGGTAGCTTCAACCTAAAACTAAAATGGATGTAGCTCAAGTTACTATTTCCCATCTAAAATTGTTGTATATGATTAATAGAATATTGGTACAAATAAATAAAATACCTCAATAAGACTAAAATGAGATATTTCCATGCTTTTCTCAATATAGATACATGGCATACTAGTTAGAGGATTGTGATATTGGTTGTTTTGGAGGGAAGGTTTTAGGTTTAAATATTACTTCATCTAATTTTTATGGTTTACAACCATTCTCTTAGAGTCATATCATGTTTTCCATGGTGGTGTTGGTAGTTCCTTTAGCAGAGTGCTTATGGATCATGTTGTTATATGGTGTGTGTAGAAGCTTTGGATTTTAGCTTAGAATTGATTTTGAAATATGTGTCCACCATGGTACAACCATTTTAGAATAATTTCTTTTGAAGGCTTTATGTAACCTTTATGTCTATGTTTATTTGATCTCTTTAGTACATTCAATAGGTATATTGGCTTTTTACATAACCTAGCTAGCCTAAGGTGGCTTATGTGTTAGAGATTTGGGTTCAAATACCATGGTATTTTCTTGTGGATTACATAGAAGGACTAGGTGAAAATTGTGCCAACGTGGAATCAAACTTGGTATCATAATGTGATATCAAATAATATTTTTATAAATATACCCCCTACCAAAAAAGCAAATCATAAAAAGTTTATTTTCCTTATTTATTTTTGGATTTTAGTGGCAAATAGGTGGCAATAGATCAATGGAATTTATATATAGATCATTATATTGTAAGTGGAATTTTTTTGTTATTTGTAGATGTTATAAGTTTTGAGTATCTAACATATTTAATTATCTTGAGGATTTTTTTTTTTTTTGAATTTACATGGTGGAATCGGTAGCCGCCATGAATCCGGGCAGGCTTTCCAGCTTTTATGGCCACCACAATATTCTGCGCTATCTACCCCAGAAGCCACCACACAGATCTTCGTGCAGTCCGCCCCTATAACCACCATGCCACAATCATTTTAAACCTTTTACGCCACTGAAAGCACTAGGAAAGGGACAAGCGTTCAGTCCAACGAGGCTCGAGATTTGAACCTTGGACCTCCGCCTCCTTATGGGGTTTGGATGAACCAATTGGTCTACACCTCGGACCTTATCTTGAGGATTATTAAGATAAAACTTTTTAAATTTATTTACAAAGCAATATTATCCAATATTATAAATTGCAATAATGAAATAATGCATAGATCATAACACACATAAGAGACATAGATTTAACATGGTTCACCCAATGCGGGCTATATCCATGGAGAAAATATTTATTATAAGTTTTCTCAACAAATATTTTGGGAACCAATTCCCTATTACAATGTTTATGGGCACCAACCCATTGGAGACACCAATACTCTATGCTCAAGTTAATGGACCTCTATCTACAGGAGACTTAATGAATGTGAGAAGAACATATTGAGTATTTGTAATGCATATCATTCTCTATATGTTAAGAAAAAGAATTCTGGTAGAATATGTCTGAATTAATTTTGCCTTGATGATGATGTACTTTCAAAACCTATCTCAAAAATAATTTCCCTTTCTTGTGCCACTTCAAAAATTGGTTAGTAAATTTCTCTTTCAAATCATCCACATTAAAACCCTTCTCAAAATATGTGCATAATAAGGCTTGAAAATTATGTTTTATAACTCCTTTTTAGTCTCCCAAAATAAAGCTTTTAGTACTGACTAAACCCTCAAATTTTCTTCTTCTATCATACATAATTACATTTAAAAATTAAACCATAATCACACCTTATAACTCCTACTTTTATAATACACAAAACCCCAATATACCTTATAGAACCTACTAACACAATGTGCAAATAACAATTTTTAATTCACCCCCATGGACCTTATAACTCCTACTAACTTAATGCAGAATATATATAAAAATAATGTTGCACCTTATGAATCCCTTTATAAATAAAAATATAAACAAAATTTTTCTTCTATTATAACCACATAAGCCCTACGAACTACCTTCTAAAAATAATTAAAACTTCAACCAACAAGTCCAACGCATTAACCTTTTCATATAAACTTTAATCAACAAAATTTTTTGCTCATACCTCAACCAAAAAAGCCAACGAATGCGATGAGAATCAAATACCAAAATTCTTCCCACGCAGCACCTTACCATAGGATGGGCTACCCCCACAGGTAGTAACAACCACACAATGCAAACATGTTGAAGTCTTCCTTGTCAAACAAAATAATTACTTCACTACTAAGCAAAATGGACTACCCGAATTTGACCCTGCAACTTTCCTACCCCCAATGCCTTAGCACTAGCTCAATGACCAACTGGGCTAGCCACCTAATTGAAACTAGATGCACAACACTTAGCCCTTGTTCTTAGTTCACTTTCCACATAGATTTTATTCTCTTCACTTTTTAGATTCGTAGATACAACACGAAGAGATAAATTTTGCTTTCATTAAAAAAACTTAGTCTTACAAATGATTTGATGTTTTATTTATATACCTTTCACCTCTTTTCTCATGACGTCGATGCTTGATATTTCAATATTAAAATTGCTTTCTAGACTTTGGCACCAATGCATATAAATTTATATTATAATATTTAATAAATATTATAATATTATCTTTTTGAACCTTTGGTCTTCAAACCTTTGTCCCAAGTGACTTTTATTAAACCCTTGGTCTTCTTTTTAATATTTAAACTTTAAACCTTTGTCTTGCCTTTTCTTTTAAACCTTGGCCTTCTCATTTAAACCTTTGTCTTGCCTTATCTTTTAAACCTTGGCCTCCTCATTTAATATTTAAACCTTATCTTCTCTTTTAAAAATTTGGTCCAAACCACTTTGTTCCAAGTAACTTTTAAAACTCTTTATCCTTCTTTATAATATTTAATCAATATTATTATCTTTTTCTTTTTAATAATTTTCCTTGCTTTGAGATATACCTTGCCTTGAATAACTGTCCAACATTAGAAGAATATTTCTACCTTGAATAGTATCATGACCCGATACCCTTCTACCTTATTTAAAGAGTATTAATTGATCTTGGGGGATCAATTAATGCCTAATAGAAGGGGCATGACCCTAAAGAATCCTACAAAAATTCCAATAAAGGAATTTTAGGGAGGATAGAAAAATATTAATTATCTTTTAGAGAAGATAATTAATTATGAGATTTTGTGAGAAATTATATTTCACAAAATTATAACCATACAATAAATTATGTGCATATTTTGTGGACCCAATGTGAATGGGACCTAAAAAGGACTAAGCAATTTTTAAATAACTTATGGGTCATCGTATATTTTGGGAAGTACTCATGTGGATGCCCGATATTAGTGGAATTATGAGAAGAATCTCATAGCTTATCAAAAGTAGTTCTAACCTTGTAAATATCCTATGCCTCAATAGTATGAGTTTTATAACTCACCTCATCCCTAGAGAACTCTTGAAGGACATGACGAAGTCATAAGGGGGCCAAAGCATCTTTCTAATATTATTATATTAAGGCCACTATTTGGCCCATGAGGGGAGAATTTCCCTATAAATAGAAGTCATTTTGGGAAGAAATCTATCTAGGTTCTAGGATTCTTAATGGTATAGGGAGTATGCTCTTCACCCAGAAGACATGAAAGATTTCCTAGTTAAAGTGAGGAAGATCTAGGAATTCTTAAAGGGTCTAGGGAGTATGCTCTCCACCTTTGGTGGATCAGAAACTAGAAGACTGCAAAATAATACTAAAGCTTATTCCAAGGAAAAATGAAAGGGGATCTAAGGGCTGGAATCTTTGAAGGCTTAGAACACCACAAAGAAAGGAAATATGCTTGGAAATAAAACAGGTTATATTTCTCAGTCGCTCCCATTACTTTACATGTATATAGAGGAATATTTTACTTTAAGCATATATAGAGGAATGTATAAGATAAATATTTATCATGTCCTTATTGATTATTTCATGCTATGATGGTTGGGATGGGACCCAAGGGACTCATCAAGGAGAAAGAAGGGTTATTAAGTCAAATTAAGACCAAGGAGCCCTAGTGAAGTCAATCTTCGTTGAACCTGACCAAGTCATCATCTTTAAGTTATATGCGAAGTCTCTATAGCCGTCACTATATGGTTACCACCTGTATAGTACACCCACATATTCATTAAATGATATAAATCCTATTTTTTGCATGAGGGATATCTACTCTCATGTCGTGGAATCTCTAATTATAAACCACATGGGTAGCATATGGTTATGGCAGATAGTAGGTCTGATCAAGCGATATGGATATTCATGATCTATTCAAGAAGTAAAGGCAATGTAGAGGTTGTTACACAAGGTATCGATGAGGGAGTCTTGTAACGAGATGAGGTATCGATGTTGGCCCTGCATATGACATTTATGTTATCTTGTTATGTGTAAAATGACTACACTGAAGGTAGTAAACCAACGCATTGTCAGACGAATGATCTAGCATTGCCATTTGACTCATAAAAACACTTGCTCTACCTAAGGATAATACTTTTTAGACAATTAATGATTGATGGAACCAAACGCTCAATCCCTAGATTCACACAAGGAAAGGAAGAGTGTTATTTTACTCAATATGAATCAAGAACCATCTTGGGCCACTGCATCCCTGATGTATCTATCTATCAAGAATTGAATAATTAGCACAGTTACCTAGAGAATGAAGGTAAGGTAGATATGAAATGTTGTAATATTCTTGTTGGGATCTACCTCAATTCAAAGCTTCAAACACCCCTGCACCATATTAGTTAGTAAAAATAAGATGTTACATTTTGAATGCTTGGAAATCTAAGTTCCCCTGTCCTATCGTGGGTATGATGTTGTAACCACACCAACGCTCTTAGTAGCTACCTAGAGATATCGAACCCCAACCACAACCAGTGCATCAATATCACACACTATCAGGTAAAATCCTTTGTAGTGTGTGGCAATGGATCACGGTGAATTGGGATGCCTACGGTTCATGTTATACCCTAAACTTACTCTATATATTACAATGAAGCTAACAATGAAACTAATAATTGCATACATGTTAGTCATGAGTGCAGCTATCAAGAATCCCCTCCTCTAGCATCATCTATTCAATGTGAAATGACAAAAATAGGTGTACTCTATTACAAATCTAAATTTGAGCATCTTACCCCTTTCTGCTTTAGACTGAAATCAAGTAATAACCCTCGATATCAAAAACCCTGCACCATAAGTAGATTTATTTTGTGCTACTCTATTGAACCATATGATAAGTAATTGAATCCCATTTCATGAATGTTGTTGGGTGTAATAACAATTGGATATCACTACCATTTGATCTGTTAATGACTTCAGTTGTTCATTGGACAGGTCAATACCAACTATGCTTCACGTTGTATAAGAAATGATTATGGTTTATTATATAATCACCCTTCTCATACTGATGAAGCCCCAATGCGCTCTACCAAAGAGGAATGTTGGAAGAAATTATCCTAGAGATGCAATCCATGAGGGACACGAGTAGGTCAAAGGACACCTATGAAACCACATCTGTGTAAGACCTCTTGGATTACGTACCCTACTGAGACACGTATTGGTCAATAGTCCTTTGATAGCTATAATTTTAGCACAGTTAGCATTTAGAAAGGGCTCTGAGACATGCAACATACAAAATTTATTAGAACACATTTGTTGAACTTTAGAACTCTCATAATGATCTTGAAGTTATAAAATGGGCTCTTCAGAATAAAGAATAAATGAATATAATTAAGTTTTGTGATGAGGTGGCCAATAGAATGAGTTAGCATAACTATGAAATTAACTTCCCTTATAAGAGAAAGCTAATTTCAATGGCCTCAAATGGGTTGTCCCATTGATAGTAAAACCTTATACCAGGGACTACTAGGGGGTATGACTATGTTGTGTCTACCTTCTGTAAGCAACCAACTTTTCAAACAATGTAGTTCTTATTCCTTAGAATACAACTATTGTAACCATATTTCATGGGGAATATTGGAAATATTGCGAACATGAAGGAACTTGTCTTGTTTTAAGGATAGAGTGATGATAAGGAATATTTCAATGATAAACCTAGGGAATCAATCTTTAGGCAATTTAATAATAGGGAAAATATTGTATAAAGGAATTCTTTATTTAAAAGGGTTGATCCTTCTAATATTATAACAAAGGTAAAATGAACCCAACTATAGTATTATTAGTGATTCAAGATTTAAAGTATTATACTATTGTAAATTTAAATTGAAGAAAACAATATCTATAGTTCAAACATAGACTTTAGTGTATATTGTAAGGAGAATAAACTTGGGGATTAATATTAATATGTTTAGTATTAACCTCAAATAAATGATTGATATTTAATAAATTGAAGGTATGGGACTTTAATTCATTGATTAATTTTTAATCAGTCATGAGGAATGAAATTAGGAGTTCATTATGGAGAAAAATTATAGGGTTTCATCCAACTCATTACGACTTCTCCAAAATATAATTCCAATGACTTTCATAAACAATGAAAGGTATTATATTAGATTCCTTATTTGTAATATGGATCCTAAAGGAATTCTTAATGGCCTATGAATATTAATGGAACACATGTGTTCCTTATTGGTATGATAATACCTTAAGGATATGAGAAAGGAATTGGGAAATTCCTTTATGGCATCATAGATATGACATGGAATAATTGTGTTTCTTTACTTGTATTTGACTGAAAGGGATCGGTAGATGCATTTTGTAATTGTAATCTTGACACCTTAAGTTTATGGATATGAGGAAAACATATATTTTGGAGGTTGGGTTTTTCCTATTAAGGTTTTCCTAGGATAAATATCTGTGTCAATAATTTGTGGTTTGCCTTATTATTTCTTGTTGATGTTACATTTGCATTCAAAATGAAAATGATATATGTTAGATGTAGTTTTTATTTTAAGCATTGTGATGTATGATTTTTAGTAGGTAAATATGTATGGATTCTAGGAAAATGTGCTCAATATCGATTATGTTGACAATTTAATGCAATTTAAATGTATCATTCATATTTTGGATTTAAATGGGTAATGATGAATGATTTTAGTAGGTAGAGGTGTTCAAATAACAATCTCATGTGATGGATGGATGTTATTTAAATGTGTTAATGATTCGATGGCATTTTTCTAATTTCACTATAACAATGAGGGGAAATTAATTATGAATGACGCACCTTTCCATATGCAATAGCGTTTATACTCATGTTATAGAAACAAAACCTTAAGGGGAAAATTGGATTTACATATTATATCATTTTTCTTGAATGGAACACAAACCCGTCTAAAAGGAAAGTTTTATATAATGCTCAAAACCTAAGGACACGATGTAATGAATCTTGCTTCATGGATTAAATGCACTCAAGTTGTTGAAATCATATTGTGGAATGAAAATCTCAAGAGGGAACTATGACCTTGATTCACAAAACAAGATACATCCTCCACTCTACACTAAATAATTAAAGTTACATGGGACTAATATTATCCATTTAAAAGGAATTCAATAGAGGTATTGCCTAATTAAGGGTGAAATAATGTATAAGTAAGATTAAAGATAGATTATCCATGGATTCTTATCACAATGGTGATATAGTAGTCTTAGAACTCCTTTCTCGATGGATTGGATATGAGCTAAGATTTATGGGTAACCATAGGTGTGGTTATTCTATCTATGATGGTTTACCATTGGTGTGGTTCACCATCTTCAAGGCATTCACCTAGTCTGGTTGGAATATTTGGTGATTTCTCTCCTTTTATGAGGTTGAAACTAGTATGCTTGGCCAAAATACTCATACCAGGTGGGGTATGAAGGTTTCGTAGAAGCTGATAACTTCTACTTAAAGAGACTCTGATAAAATCTATATAGATCTTGAATATATATGCCTTGAAAGATACAATCCAAATGGAATATTCCTATACTAGGTTATGGATTAGGTCTTTGCCACATGAACAAAAAAACATTTTGTGGAGAAGGAGTAATGATATGGGTTCGTCATAGTTGGTATCAGAGCCCAGGCTAAATGATAGGCTTTAGTGTGAGTCTAGGTTAGCAAAGACTTGGGGTATGAGATTAAACTCGAGAGGAAATTCCAAAATTTTAAAATGCACACTTGGTAAGGTCAAGGTCAATGCTTGGGATGATGATGTCTGAGTACCTATCCCCCACAAGTAGATCCATAGTCTTTCGAAAGTGGAAGATCTATGTGAACCCTCCTATATGGATTTTAAGTGGTGTAACTTAGAATATTTTGGGGAAATACCTTAGAACCTAAGTCTCTTGAATTGCTCAGTACTTACACTGAAGTGTGTACAAACCCTAATATGGTTCAAAGAGGAACAAAAACCTCAGAGGCAACCACTAAAGGTAACCCAAAGAAAATGAAGAATATTATAAGACAAAATCAAGGGTTTAGGCATGAATTTGAATTGGGTTGGGCATATTAAAAGAATGTTCTCTTTGATTAACTCTTGTTACAATTTGGGCCTTTGGCCAGGAAGTTGAACATTTCAACCATGACAAACTCTAGAAAGTTAACAATACGTTATATATGATAAACCCAGAGATAGCCGCATCCCGAACCTTTACCATGGTTAAAATTTTGCCTTGCTTTTTCATGATCTAATAAATGCACTTTACATTATTTAAACATTGTCAAATGTCATAAAGTGGTGCATGTGGGATTATTATCAATGATAAAAAGCTAAATAATGTTTTCTTTATTTGATTTTTGATCAATGTTACAATTTACTTTGGGGTTTTCCCAATTAGAGGTCAAGGTGTAGGAAATGGTGGAAGAATCCACACAACAACACCAGAACTTGAAACCCTAGTATGGTGAAAGGAAGAAAGGACATATTTAGACATGGAAACCACCCAAATTTGACCCAAAACTTCATACATTTCTTGATATAAAATTTTGGGGAGACCTATATCAGAACTCCGACAATCAACTCCAATAATCCAAGTATCCTAGCTTGATTATAAGGTATGCCACCCAACCACTTGGGTGGTGGTTGAAATCATGGGGGAATACTATGATATTTAAGTGAGAAAACTCATCAACTCATCATACATGTGGTATTATTCTTTCAAAGGAAAATGGAACATCAAATAGTGGACCGAAACATAGAATACTTTATTAAGTAGTACTTTGAATACAAAGATGCTAGAACTAACATCTGGACATAGTAACAATGATAAATTATTATACTAATCCGAATCTGAGCTATCAACATCCTGGTTTAGGGAAACATCATGCTCAAAATAAATAAATGGAGGTGGAACATTGTAACGGATTATCAAGTATCTATCAAATGCATAGTATGGCCAAGGAGTGCCATGAGATCTATGTAATAAAAGATTCATTACTTCTGGACATTGAGTCTGAGCAAATATATTCTTAATATCCTAGAATGAGTGAGTCTGCACATACCTATGATAAAGAAGGCTTTGGTAATGACCATTGTAGAATGCAGCTTCTCCAAAAGGGACATATTTATTCACTACCTCCAAATAACATGATGGTAGGAACTAAAAGAGAATAATTAGAGGATCACCTATGGGATGTAACCAGGAATCTCCGAATGAGACATGGAAAGTACAGTTAGACCAACTAAAGAATATATCAAACCATTCAAAAATACTTAAAGGACTCTCAAATGCTAAATAATTATGGGAATTGGCCCTTAACCAAACATCACAGTGAGAATCCTAGATAGACATGTTGCAATAAATTTGATCCATGGATAAGAGGGCATCTCAAGCGACAATAGCTTGATATTGTAGGAGAATCTGCAATTCTTCCCTATGTCGAAGCAAGTATTGAGGATTCCAAACTAGAGACTCATAGAATTCATGTTGAGCTTCTTCATAGGCAAACATGGTGGCTAAATTGGTTTTCGATCGAAGGAAGGTAAGGGAATATATTTCACTGTAAGAATGCTTGATTTCATTTATATTTAGAAAAGCATACTAGAAATAAGTGCACACGATAAAAGCTAATGGAATTATGGAAGAGGACAATGATAGGACTTCACGTGAAAATGAGAGGACACATGCCATATCAAAAATTGAAAAAGGCATGATGTACCTTGGTTAGTCAACACAAAATCATCTATAGGACAATCAAGCCGAAGAAAAGGGTGATGAATGATTCACCTCGGGGTTGTCAGGATACGATTGATAAATGTGTGAATAAAAATCGGTATAGATAGACCTAACGATCATTTGAGTATTGAATAAGTTTTATGCCCATGATGTCCAACGCGATCATATTTATGGCAGGAGTCACCTGGATGATATTGGTGTTAAGTGGAATGAACCCCATTCTATGCTTTATTATTATTTTACTTCTGATTATCGATATTTTTCTACACATACCCTAAAGAGTAGAAGTTGATCTGAATTAGCACCTAATTTATCAAGTGTAATAATCATGGTAAGAATTAGGAAAAACATCAATGCAACGAAGAGGAAATCTTTGGCGCAAAAATCTTAGGAGGATGCTTGGGTGCAGGAAATATTGAGGTTAATATTATAGAGAAATGTTGCCATAATAGAGCGGGATCAGATTACAAAGGAATATTTGGAGAGCAATAGCGATGGTAGCCATGCTCACAGAAGATTCCTAATTCTATCAACTAAGAGAGGAATTTAATGCTGCATTTCTAGAATCTTGTTTGGTTGCATTGTTAAATCATGGTATGCTTCTTCCATCACAACCAACTGATCAGGTAGTTGTTGGAGCAGTAGCTCCACCACCATATCCAGCTTTAAGTACCAATACAGTACAAGGAGGAAAACATACCCAGGAGTATCGACCCTAAGGTCCTTCAGACCACCACTCTATAGGCTATTATTTTGTAATAGTCTATTAATACCAAGGATGAGGCATAAACATTAGCAAATTTTGAATTTTATATTTTTTTTTGAAGATTATCTAAATATTATTGTCTATGGTAAATTTAATTAGTTAAATAATGCATGAATCTTGAATTTTGATGAATATGAGGAATGGATTGTGTCCATTATTGGAGAGGGTATGGGAATTCTCCATGATTTTATGATGATATAAACCAAGAGACATTTGGGTGGATGCTCTAGTATTAAAATGCATATTAGGATATATGTGAATATCTTGAATTGAGAATCTGAAATTATGTTGTGTCTTGTTAGCATTTGGTTTTATTAGGTTAATTCATGTCAAAGGTTAACCAAATTATACTGTGATACTCCTTGGTGGAAGTTTTGATAAAACTAATAAGAATTTTTATGTCTATTATAGTATAAATGCATAATTTCATGATATCCTTGTAACATCATTTTGCAAAATTCTACAGTTCTCTAGATCAATTGTTGGTGCAATTTGAAATGAGTTAAAACTATAGTTGTGTATTAATATTGTGCATTGATGATGCTTTTAATAATTGTAGATATGCAATATGGATGTTATATTGTTTCCAAGAACATGGTACTTCTAATATTTTGCATTTTTAGGACCAAATATTCACTTGGATGGAAGATGGAGCTTGCCATCGAGATTGAAGTGTTGAATGATAGAAGAATTTGAATGCAGAACAATAAGATGAATGCTAGATTTTGCTATACAAATGTGTTTTTGTAAGGTAGATGTTCAAACACAGAGGATTATGTTTAATCTAATGAGGGGTGTATGTCATGATCCGATACCCTCCTACCTTATTTAAATAATATTAATTGGTCTTGGGGGATCAATTAATGCCTAATAGAAGGGGCATGACCCTAAAGAACCCCACAAAAAAAAAAAATCCAATAAAGAAATTCTAGAGAGGATAGAAAAATATTAATTATCGTTTAGAGAAGATAATTAATTATGAGATTTTGTGAGAAATTGTATTTCACAAAATTATAACCATAAAATAAATTATGTGCAGATTTTGTTGACCCAATGTGGATGGGACCTAAAAAGGACTAAGAAATTTTTAAATAACTTATGGGTCATCCTATCTTTTGGGAAGTACTCATGTGGATTTCTGATATTGGTGGAATTATGAGAAGAATCTCATAGCTTATAAAAATAGTTCTAACCTTGTAACTATCCTATACCTCAATAGTATGATTTTTATCACTCACCTCATCCCTAGAGAACACTTGAAGGACATGATGAAGTCATAAGGGAGCCAAAGAATATTTGTAATATTATTATATTAAGGCCACTATTTGGCCCATGAGGGGATAATTTCCCTATAAATAGAAGTCATTTTGGGAACAAATCTATCTAGGTTCTAGGAGTCTTAATGGTCTAGGGAGTATGCTCTTCACCCATGGGGTGAATAAAAAACAAGAAGACCTAATTTATTTACTAGTTAGAGTGAGGAAAATCTAGGAATTATTGAAGGGTGTAGGGAGTATGCTCTCCACCTTTGGTGGATCAGAAACTAGAAGACCCCCAAATAATACGAAGGCTTATTCCAAGGACAAATGGAAGGGGATCTAAGTACTAGATTATCCAAAGGCTTAGAACACCACAAAGAAATGGAAGACACTTGGAAATAAAACAGGTTAGATTTCTCAATCGCTCCCATTACTTTACATGTATATAGAGGAATATTTTACTTTATGTGTATATAGAGGAATGTATAAGATAAATATTTATCATGTCCTTATTGATTATTTCATGCTATGATGGTTGGGATGGGACACAAGGGATTCATCAAGGAGAAAGAAGGGTTATTAAGTCAAATTAGGACCAAGGAGCTCTAGTGAAGTCAATATTCATTGAACTTGATCAAGTCATCGTCTTTAAGTTATACGTGAAGTCTCTATAGCCATCACTAGATGGTTACCACCTATATAGTATGACCACATATTCATTAAATGATATAAACCCTATTATGTGCATGAGGGATATCTACTCTCATGTCATGGAATCTTTGATTATAAACCACATGGGTAGCATATGGTTATGGCAGGTAGTAGGTCTAATAAAGCGATATGGATATTCATGATATATTTGAGAAGTAAAGGCAATGTAGAGGTTGTTACGTGGGGTGTGCAAATGCATTAAGATATTCATGGAGGGAGACTTGCAACTAGATGAGGTCCTAATGTTGGTCCTGCATATCACATTTATGTGATCTTGTTATGTTTACAATGACCGCACTGAAGGTAGCGATCCAGTGCATTGACATATGAATGATATAGTGTTGCTATTTGACTCATAAAAACCCTTTCTCTACCTAAATATGACCATTTTTAGAAAACTAATGATTTATGGAACCAAACGCTCAATCCCTAGCTTCGCACGAGGAAAGGAAGAGTGTTGTTTTACTCAATCTAAATAAAGCACCGTCTTGGGCCACTACATCCCTGATGTACCTCTTTTTCCAAAACTGAATAATATCATAGTTACCCAATGAATGGAGGCAATACAGAGATGAAATGCTGCAATATTCTTTATGGGATCTGCCTCAATTCGAAGCTTCGAACACCCCTACACCATATTAGTTAGTAAAACTAAAATGTTATATTTTGAATATTTGGAAATTTGAGTTCCCCTATCCTATCATGGGGATGATGTTGTAACCACACCAGTGCTCTTAGTAGCTCCCTATAGATATCGAACCCCAACCAAAAATAGTGCGTCAACGTCGCTCACTATCAAGAAAAATCCTTTGTAGTGTGTGACGATGGATCACAGTGAATTGGGATGCATACGGTTCATGTTATATCCTAAATACTCTACATATTACAATGAAGCTAATAATGAAAATACTAATTGCATACGTGTTATTCATGATTGCAGCTATCGGGAATCCCCTTCTCTAGCATAATTTGTTCAGTGTGAAATGACAACAATAGGTGTACTCTGTTACAAATATAAAGTTGAGACATCGTACCCATTTTTGCTTTAGACTTAAATCAAGTCACAACCCTTGATATCAAAAACCCTGCACCATAAGTAGGTTTATTTTTTTCTACTAGATCGAACCATGTGATAAGTAATTAAATCCACTTTCGTGAATGTTGTTGGGTGCAATAACAATTGGATGCCACTGCCATTTGATATTTTGATGACTTTGATTGTTCGTTGGATAGGTCAAGACCAATTATGCTTCACATTGTATAATAAACAATTATGGCTTATTATATAATCACCCTACCCATACTTATGAAGCCCTAGTGTGTTCTACCAAAGAGGAATGTTGGAAGAAATTATCCTAGAGATGCAGCCCACGAGGGACACGAGTAGGTCAAAGGACACGTGTGAAACCACATTTGCGTAAGACCTCTTGGATTACATATCCTATTGAGACATGTGTCGATCAGTAGTCCTTCGATAGGGCACATGCAACATACAAAAATTACCAAAACACATTTTTTGAACTTTAGAACTCTCATAAAGATCTTGAAGTTATAAAACGTGCTCTTCAAAATAAAGAATAGATGAATCTAATTAATTTTGGTGACGAGGTGTCCAATAGAATGAGTTAGCATAACTATGAAAGTAACTTCCCTCATAAGAAAAATCTAGTTTCAATGGCATCAAATGGGTTGTCCCATTGATAGTAAAACCTTGTACCAAGGACTACTGGGGGGTATGACTTTGTTGTGTCTACCTTCTATAAGCAACCAACTATAATAATAGGAAAAATATTATATAAAGGAATTCTTTTTAAAAGGGTTGATCCTTCTAATATTATAACAAAGGCAAAAGGAACCCAACTATAGTATTATTAGTGATTCAAGATTTAAAGTCTTAACGTATACTATTGTAAAGTTAAATTGAAGAAAACAATAGCTATAGTTCAAAAATAGACTTTAGTGTATATTGTAAGGAGAATAAACTTGGGGATTAATATTAATATGTTTAGTATTAACCCAAAATAAATGATTGATATTTAATTAATTAAAGGTATGGGACTTTAATTGATCGATTTATTTTGAATCAATCATGAGGAATGAATTTAGGAGTTCATTATGGAGGAAAATTATAGGGTTTCCTCAAACTCATTACGATTTCTCAAAAATATAATTCCAATGACTTTCATAAACAATGCAAGGTATTATATTAGATTTCTTATTTGTACTATGGCTCCTAAAGGATTTCTTAATGGTATATGAATATTAATGGAACATATGTGTTCCTTATTGGTATGAGAATACTTTAATGATTTAGATAAAGGAATTGGAAAATTCCTTAATGGCATCATAAATTTGACATGGGACAGTTGTGTTCCTTTACTTGTATTTGATTGAAAGGGATCGGTATATGCATTTTGTAATTGTAATATTGACACCCTAAGTTTATGGATATGATGAAAATATATATTTTGGAGTCTGGGTTTTTCCCATCAGCATTTTCCTAGGATAAATCTTTGTGTCAATAATTTATGGTTTGCATTATTTTTTCTTGTTGATGTTACATTTGCATTCAAAATGAAAATGATATATGTTAGACGTAGTGTTTATTTTAAGCATTGTGATGTATGAGTTTTAGTAGGTAAATATGTATGGATGCTAGAAAAATGTGCTCAATATCTATTATGTTGACAATTTAATGCAATTTAAATGTATCATTCATATTTTGGATTTAAATGGGTAATGATGAATGATTTTAGTAGGTAGAGGTGTTCAAATAACAATATCATGTGATGGATGGATGTTATTTAAATGTGTTAATGATTCAATGGAATTTTTCTAATTTTACTATAACATTGAGGGGCAATTAATTATGAATGATGCACCTTTCCATATGCAACACCATTTATACTCATGTTATAGAAACCAAACCTTACGGGAAAAATTAGATTCACGCATTATATCCTTATTCTTGAATGGAACACAAACACGTCTAAAAGGAAAGTTTTATATAATGCTCCACAACTAAGGACAATATATAATGAATATTGCTTCATGGATTAAACGCACTAAAGTTGTTGAAATCATATTGTGTAATGAAACTCTCAAGAGGGCACTATGACCTTGATTCACAAACCAAGAGACATCCTCCACTCTACACTAAAGAATTAAAGTTACATGGGACTAATATTGTCCATTTAAAAGGAATTCAATAGAGGGATTGCCTAATCAAGGGTGAAATAATGTATAAGGAGGATTAAAGATAGATGATCCATGGATTCTTATCACAATGGTGATATAGTAGTCTTAGAACTCCTTTCTAGATATATTATATCAAAGCTAAGATTTATGGATAACTATAGGTGTGATTATTCCATCTATGATGGTTTACCATTAGTGTGGTTCACCATATTCAAGGAATTCACGTGGTCTGGGTGGACCATTTGGTGATTTCCCTCCTTTTATGGGGTTGAAACCAGTATGCTTGGCCAGCATACTCATACCAAGTGGGGTATGAAGGTTTCGTAGAAGCTGATCACTTCTACTTAAAGAGAATCTAATCAAGTATTTATAGCTCTTGAAAATATATGCCTTGAAAGATACAATCCAAATGGAATATACCTATCTTAGGTTATGGATTAGCTCTTTTCCACATGAACAAAAAAAACCTGTGGATAAGGATTAACGATATGGGTTCGTTACAAATACCCTGCATCATTTTGACATAAACCCTTTGACATCAATGAAAACTCAATATGCTCAATATTTCCAACAATATCCCCATTTTTCATTGATGATAACCCTTAAAAACATTTTCTTTTACTGCAATTGGATTCCCAAATTGCGCCCCCTGACAAGCAGCTCCTCGTACTAAAATCTCTCCCCATTTGACATCAATGGCAAAGGGATCCTTTTGGGGATAAAAATAAAATCCTTAGCATAACCCCCTCACCACCTCATTTTCTTGAGGTGATTAATGATGATATGAGATTGAAGTTACTCCCAAATTTCCTCTGAGATACTCAAAAGTTTCCTTTGGAAGTGGTTTGGTAAATATGTCAACAATTTGTTCCTTTGTAGCAATGTATTCCAATTTGACTTGTTGATCAGTCACTTGCTCTCTCAAAAAATGATATTTTATTGAAATGTTCTTAGTCCTTGAATGCATCATTATATTCTTTGAGATATTAATGGCACTTGTATTATCACATAGTATGGAAACATGATGATCATGTTCTATCTTAAAATCATTTAAATTCTACTTCATCCATAAAAACTGGGTACAAAAAGCAACTACTGCAATGTACTCTGCTTCTATAGTGGATAAGGATAATTTTTCTTGTTTCTTACTTATCCAAGAGACTAAATAATCTCCAAGAAATAATTATCCTCCACTTTTGCTTTTTCTATCACCAATACTGCCTGCCCAATCTGCATATGTATATGTAGTGAGTGTGAAATTATTACATATGGGATACCACAGTCTAAAACTCATAGTTCCTTTTAAATACTTAAATATTATCTTTACTCCATGTACATGTATTTATTTTGGTGTAGCTTAAAATATTACCACCAATCCTACTGTCTACATTATATATGGTCTACTAGCCATGAAATATAATAAACTTCCAATCATGGTTCTATACAATATATGATTTGCTTCAGGAGACTCATAGTCTTTACTTAACCTACATCCTGTAACCATGGGGGTAATCACAAGATTGATAAATGATTGATATTTAATAAATTGAAGGTATGGGACTTTAATTCATTGATTGATTTTTAATCAGTCATGAGGAATGAAATTAGGAGTTCATTATGGAGGAAAATTATAGGGTTTCATCCAACTCATTACGACTTCTCCAAAATATAATTCCAATGACTTTCATAAACAATGAAAGGTATTATATTAGATTCCTTATTTGTAATATGGATCCTAAAGGAATTCTTAATGGCCTATGAATATTAATGGAACACATGTGTTCCTTATTGGTATGATAATACCTTAAGGATATGAGAAAGGAATTGGGAAATTCCTTAATGGCATCATAGATATGACATGGAATAATTGTGTTTCTTTACTTGTATTTGACTGAAAGGGATCGGTAGATGCATTTTGTAATTGTAATATTGACACCTTAAGTTTATGGATATGAGGAAAACATATATTTTGGAGGCTGGGTTTTTCCTGTCAAGGTTTTCCTAGGATAAATCTCTCTGTCAATAATTTGTGGTTTGCCTTATTATTTCTTGTGGATGTTACATTTGCATTCAAAATGAAAATGATATATGTTAGATGTAGTGTTTATTTTATGCATTGTGATGTATGATTTTTAGTAGGTAAATATGTATGGATTCTAGGAAAATGTGCTCAATATCGATTATGTTGACAATTTAATGCAATTTAAATGTATCATTCATATTTTGGATTTAAATGGGTAATGATGAATGATTTTAGTAGGTAGAGGTGTTCAAATAACAATCTCATGTGATGGATGGATGTTATTTAAATGTGTTAATGATTCAATGGCATTTGTCTAATTTCACTATAACATTGAGGGGAAATTAATTATGAATGACGCACCTTTCCATATGCAATAGCGTTTATACTCATGTTATAGAAACAAAACCTTAAGGGGAAAATTGGATTTACATATTATATCATTTTTCTTGAATGGAACACAAACCCGTCTAAAAGGAAAGTTTTATATAATGCTCAAAACCTAAGGACACGATGTAATGAATCTTGCTTCATGGATTAAATGCACTCAAGTTGTTGAAATCATATTGTGGAATGAAAATCTCAAGAGGGAACTATGACCTTGATTCACAAAAAAAGATACATCCTCCACTCTACACTAAATAATTAAAGTTACATGGGACTAATATTATCCATTTAAAAGGAATTCAATAGAGGTATTGCCTAATTAAGGGTGAAATAATGTATAAGTAAGATTAAAGATAGATTATCCATGGATTCTTATCACAATGGTGATATAGTAGTCTTAGAACTCCTTTCTCGATGGATTGGATATGAGCTAAGATTTATGGGTAACCATAGGTGTGGTTTTTCCATCTATGATGGTTTACCATTGGTGTGGTTCACCATCTTCAAGGCATTCACCTAGTCTGGTTGGAATATTTGGTGATTTCTCTCCTTTTATGAGGTTGAAACTAGTATGCTTGGCCAACATACTCATACTAGGTGGGGTATGAAGGTTTCGTAGAAGCTGATAACTTCTACTTAAAGAGACTCTGATAAAATCTATATAGATCTTAAATATATATGCCTTGAAAGATACAATCCAAATGGAATATTCCTATACTAGGTTATGGATTAGGTCTTTGCCACATGAACAAAAAAACATTTTGTGGAGAAGGAGTAATGATATGGGTTCGTCATAGTTGGTATCAGAGCCCAGGCTAAATGATAGGCTTTAGTGTGAGTCTAGGTTAGCAAAGACTTGGGGTATGAGATTAAACTCGAGAGGAAATTCCAAAATTTTAAAATGCACACTTGGTAAGGTCAAGGTCAATGCTTGGGATGATGATGTCTGAGTACCTATCCCCCACAAGTAGATCCATAGTCTTTAGAAAGTGGAAGATCTATGTGAACCCTCCTATATGGATTTTAAGTGGTGTAACTTAGAATATTTTGGGGAAATACCTTAGAACCTAAGTCTCTTGAATTGCTCAGTCCTTACGCTGAAGTGTGTACAAACCCTAATATGGTTCAAAGAGGAACAAAAACCTCAGAGGCAACCACTAAAGGTAACCCAAAGAAAATAAAGAATATTATAAGACAAAATCAAGGGTTTAGACATGAATTTGAATTGGGTTGGGCATATTAAAATAATGTTCTCTTTGATTAACTCTTGTTACAATTTGGGCCTTTGGCCAGGAAGTTGAAAATTTCAACCATGACAAACCCTAGAAAGTTAACAATACGTTATATACGATAAACCGAGAGATAGCCGCATCCCGAACCTTTACCATGGTTAAAATTTTGCCTTGCTTTTTCATGATCTAATAAATGCACTTTACATTATTTAAACATTGTCAAATGTCATAAAGTGGTGCATGTGGGATTATTATCAATGAGAAAAAGCTAAATAATGTTTTCTTTATTTGATTTTTTATCAATGTTACAATTTACTTTGGGGTTTTCCCAATAAGAGGTCAAGGTGTAGGAAATGGTGGAAGAATCCACACAACAACATCAGAACTTGAAACCCTAGTATGGTGAAAGGAAGAAAGGACATATTTAGACATGGAAACCACCCAAATTTGACCCAAAACTTCATACATTTCTTGATATAAAATTTTGGGGAGACCTATATCAGAACTCCGACAATCAACTCCAATAATCCAAGTATCCTAGCTTGATTATAAGGTATGCCACCCAACCACTTGGGTGGTGGTCGAAATCATGGGGGAATACTATGATATTTAAGTGAGAAAACTCATCAACTCATCATACATGTGGTATTATTCTTTCAAAGGAAAATGGAACATCAAATAGTGGACCGAAACATATAGTACTTTATTAAGTAGTACTTTGAATACAAAGATGCTAGAACTAACATCTGGACATAATAACAATGATAAATTATTATATTAATCTGATTCTGAGCTATCAACATCCTAGTTTAGGGAAACATCATGCTATGAAAAAATAAATGGAGGTGGAACATTGTAACAGATTATCAAGTATCTGTCAAATGCATAGTATGGCCAAGGATTACCACGAGATCTATGCAATAAAAGATTCATTACTTCTGGACATTGAGTCTGAGCAAATATATTCTTAATATCCTATAATGAGTGAGTCTGCACATACCTATGATAAAGAAGGCTTTGGTAATGACCATTGTAGAAGGCAACTTCTCCAGAAGCGACATATTTATTCACTACCTCCAAATAACATGATGGTAGGAACTAAAAGAGAATAATTAGAGGATCACCTATGGGATGTAACCAAGAATCTCCGAATGAGACATGGAAAGTACAGTTAGACCAACTAAAGAATATATCAAACCATTCAAAAATACTTAAAGGACTCTCAAATGCTAAATAATTATGGGAATTGGCCCTTAACCAAACATCACAGTGAGAATCCTAGATAGACATGTTGCAATAAATTTGATCCATGGATAAGAGGGCATCTCAAGCGACAATAGCTTGATATTGTAGGATAATCTGCAATTCTTTCCTATTTCGAAGCAAGTATTGAGGATTCCAAACTAGAGACTCATAGAATTCATGTTGAGCTTCTTGATAGGCAAACTTGGTGGCTAAATTGGTTTCTGATTGAAGGAAGGTAAGGTAATATATTTCACTCCAAGAATGCTTGATTTCATTTATATTTAGAAAATCATACTAGAAATAAATGCACACGATAAAAGCTAATGGAATTATGGAAGAGGACAATGATAGGACTTCACGTGAAAATGAGAGGACACATGCCATATCAAAAATTGAAAAAGGCATGATGTACCTTGGTTAGTCAACACAAAATCATCTATAGGACAATCAATCCGAATAAAAGGGTGATGAATGATTCACCTCGGGGTTGTCAGGATATGATTGATAAATGTGTGAATAAAAACCGGTATAGACAGACCTAACGATCATTTGAGTATTGAATAAGTTTTATGCCCATGATGTCCAACGCGATCATATTTATGGCAGGAGTCACCTGGATGATATTGGTGTTAAGTGGAATGAACCCCATTCTATGCTTTATTATTATTTTACTTCTGATTATCGATATTTTTCTTCACATACCCTAAAGAGTAGAAGTTGATATGAATTAGCACCTAATTTATCAAGTGTAATAATCATGGTAAGAATTAGGAAAAACATCAATGCAACGAAGAGGAAATCTTTGGCGCAACAAGCTCAGGAGGATGCTTGGGTGCAGGAAATATTGAGGTTAATATTATAGAGAAATGTTGCCATAATAGAGCGGGATCAGATTAGATCAGAGATATTACAAAGGAATATTTGGAGAGCAATAGCGATGGTAGCCATGCTCACAGAAGATTCCTAATTCTATCAACTAAGAGAGGAATTTAATGCTGCATTTCTAGAATCTTGTTTGGTTGCATTGTTAAATCATGGTATGCTTCTTCCATCACAACCAACTGATCAGGTAGTTGTTGGAGCAGTAGCTCCACCACCATATCCAGCTTTAAGTACCAATACAGTACAAGGAGGAAAACATACCCAGGAGCATCGACCCTAAGGTCCTTCAGACCACCACTCTATAGGCCATTATTTTGTAATAGTCTATTAATACCAAGGATGAGGCATAAACATTAGCAAATTTTGAATTTTATATTTTTTTTTGAAGATTATCTAAATATTATTGTCTATGGTAAATTTAATTAGTTAAATAATGCATGAATCTTGAATTTTGATGAATATGAGGAATGGATTGTGTCCATTATTGGAGAGGGTATGGGAATTCTCCATTATTTTATGATGATATAAACCAAGAGACATTTGGGTGGATGCTCTAGTATTAAAATGCATATTAGGATATATGTGAATATCTTGAATTGAGAATCTGAAATTATGTTGTGTCTTGTTAGCATTTGGTTTTATTAGGTTAATTCGTGTCAAAGGTTAACCAAATTATACTGTGATACTCCTTGGTGGAAGTTTTGATAAAACTAATAAGATTTTTTATGTCTATTATAGTATAAATGCATAATTTCATGATATCCTTGTAACATCATTTTGCAAAATTCTACAGTTCTCTAGATCAATTGTTGGTGCAATTTGAAATGAGTTAAAACTGTAGTTGTGTATTAATATTGTGCATTGATGATGCTTTTAATAATTGTAGATATGCAATATGGATGTTATATTGTTTCCAAGAACATGGTACTGCTAATATTTTGCATTTTTAGGACCAAATATTCACTTGGATGGAAGATGGAGCTTGCCATCGAGATTGAAGTGTTGAATGATAGAAGAATTTGAATGCAGAACAATAAGATGAATGCTAGATTTTGCTATACAAATGTGTTTTTGTAAGGTAGATGTTCAAACACAGAGAATTATGTTTAATCTAATGAGGGGTGTATGTCTTGATCCGATACCCTCCTACCTTATTTAAATAATATTAATTGGTCTTGGGGGATCAATTAATGCCTAATAGAAGGGGCATGACCCTAAATAACCCCACAAAAAAAAAATCCAATAAAGAAATTCTAGAGAGGATAGAAAAATATTAATTATCGTTTAGAGAAGATAATTAATTATGAGATTTTGTGAGAAATTATATTTCACAAAATTATAACCATAAAATAAATTATGTGCAGATTTTGTTGACCCAATGTGGATGGGACCTAAAAAGGACTAAGAAATTTTTAAATAACTTATGGGTCATCCTATCTTTTGGGAAGTACTCATGTGGATTTCTGATATTGGTGGAATTATGAGAAGAATCTCATAGCTTATAAAAATAGTTCTAACCTTGTAACTATCCTATACCTCAATAGTATGATTTTTATCACTCACCTCATCCCTAGAGAACACTTGAAGGACATGATGAAGTCATAAGGGAGCCAAAGAATATTTGTAATATTATTATATTAAGGCCACTATTTGGCCCATGAGGGGATAATTTCCCTATAAATAGAAGTCATTTTGGGAACAAATCTATCTAGGTTCTAGGAGTCTTAATGGTCTAGGGAGTATGCTCTTTACCCATGGGGTGAATAAAAAACAAGAAGACCTAATTTATTTCCTAGTTAGAGTGAGGAAAATCTAGGAATTATTGAAGGGTGTAGGGAGTATGCTCTCCACATTTGGTGGATCAGAAACTAGAATACCCCCAAATAATACGAAGGCTTATTCCAAGGACAAATGGAAGGGGATCTAAGTACTGGAATATCCAAAGGCTTAGAACACCACAAAGAAATGGAAGACACTTGGAAATAAAACAGGTTAGATTTCTCAATCGCTCCCATTACTTTACATGTATATAGAGGAATATTTTACTTTATGTGTATATAGAGGAATGTATAAGATAAATATTTATCATGTCCTTATTGATTATTTCATGCTATGATGTTTTGGATGGGACACAAGGGATTCATCAAGGAGAAAGAAGGGTTATTAAGTCAAATTAGGACCAAGGAGCTCTAGTGAAGTCAATATTCATTGAACTTGATCAAGTCATCGTCTTTAAGTTATACGTGAAGTCTCTATAGCCATCACTAGATGGTTACCACCTATATAGTACGACCACATATTCATTAAATGATATAAACCCTATTATGTGCATGAGGGATATCTACTCTCATGTCATGGAATCTTTGATTATAAACCACATGGGTAGCATATGGTTATGGAAGGTAGTAGGTCTAATAAAGCGATATGGATATTCATGATATATTTGAGAAGTAAAGGCAATGTAGAGGTTGTTACGTGGGGTGTGCAAATGCATTAAGATATTCAGGGAGGGAGACTTGCAACCAGATGAGGTCCTGATGTTGGTCCTGCATATCACATTTATGCTATCTTGTTATGTGTACAATGACCGCACTGAAGGTAGCGATCCAGTGCATTGACATATGAATGATATAGTGTTGCTATTTGACTCATAAAAACCCTTTCTCTACCTAAAGATGACCATTTTTAGAAAACTAATGATTTATGGAACCAAACGCTCAATCCCTAGCTTCGCACGAGGAAAGGAAGAGTGTTGTTTTACTCAATCTAAATAAAGCACCGTCTTGGGCCACTACATCCCTGATGTACCTCTTTTTCCAAAACTGAATAATATCATAGTTACCCAATGAATGGAGGCAATACAGAGATGAAATGCTGCAATATTCTTGATGGGATCTGCCTCAATTCGAAGCTTCGAACACCCCTACACCATATTAGTTAGTAAAACTAAAATGTTATATTTTGAATATTTGGAAATTTGAGTTCCCCTATCCTATCATGGGGATGATGTTGTAACCACACCAGTGCTCTTAGTAGCTCCCTATAGATATCGAACCCCAACCAAAAATAGTGCGTCAACGTCGCTCACTATCAAGAAAAATCCTTTGTAGTGTGTGACGATGGATCACAGTGAATTGGGATGCATACGGTTCATGTTATATCCTAAAAACTCTACATATTACAATGAAGCTAATAATGAAAATACTAATTGCATACGTGTTATTCATGAGTGCAGCTATTGGGAATCCCCTTCTCTAGCATAATTTGTTCAGTGTGAAATGACAACAATAGGTGTACTCTGTTACAAATATAAAGTTGAGACATCGTACCCATTTTTGCTTTAGACTTAAATCAAGTCACAACCCTTGATATCAAAAACCCTGCACCATAAGTAGGTTTATTTTTTTCTACTAGATCGAACCATGTGATAAGTAATTAAATCCACTTTCGTGAATGTTGTTGGGTGCAATAACAATTGGATTCCACTGCCATTTGATCTATTGATGACTTTGATTGTTCGTTGGATAGGTCAAGACCAACTATGCTTCACGTTGCATAATAAACAATTATGGCTTATTATATAATCACCCTACCCATACTTATGAAGCCCTAGTGTGTTCTACCAAAGAGGAATGTTGGAAGAAATTATCCTAGAGATGCAGCCCACGAGGGACACGAGTAGGTCAAAGGACACGTGTGAAACCACATTTGCATAAGACCTCTTGGATTACATATCCTATTGAGACATGTGTCGATCAGTAGTCCTTCGATAGGGCACATGCAACATACAAAAATTACCAAAACACATTTTTGGAACTTTAGAACTCTCATAAAGATCTTGAAGTTATAAAATGTGCTCTTCAAAATAAAGAATAGATGAATCTAATTAATTTTGGTGACGAGGTGTCCAATAGAATGAGTTAGCATAACTATGAAAGTAACTTCCCTCATAAGAAAAATCTAGTTTCAATGGCATCAAATGGGTTGTCCCATTGATAGTAAAACCTTGTACCAAGGACTACTGGGGGGTATGACTTTGTTGTGTCTACCTTCTATAAGCAACCAACTTTAATAATAGGAAAAATATTATATAAAGGAATTCTTTTTAAAAGGGTTGATCCTTCTAATATAATAACAAATGCAAAAGGAACCCAACTATAGTATTATTAGTGATTCAAGATTTAAAGTCTTAACGTATACTATTGTAAAGTTAAATTGAAGAAAACAATAGCTATAGTTCAAAAATAGACTTTAGTGTATATTGTAAGGAGAATAAACTTGGGGATTAATATTAATATGTTTTATTATTAACCCAAAATAAATGATTGATATTTAATTAATTAAAGGTATGGGACTTTAATTGATCAATTTATTTTGAATCAATCATGAGGAATGAATTTAGGAGTTCATTATGGAGGAAAATTATAGGGTTTCCTCAAACTCATTACGATTTCTCAAAAATATAATTCCAATGACTTTCATAAACAATGCAAGGTATTATATTAGATTTCTTATTTGTACTATGGCTCCTAAAGGATTTCTTAATGGTATATGAATATTAATGGAACATATGTGTTCCTTATTGGTATGAGGATACCTTAAGGATATGATAAAGGAATTGGGAAATTCCTTAATGGCATCATAGATATGACATGGAACAATTGTGTTTCTTTACTTGTATTTGATTGAAAGGGATCGGTAGATGCCTTTTGTAATTGTAATATTGACACCTTAAGTTTATGGATATGATGAAAATATATATTTTGGAGGTTGGGTTTTTCCCATCAGCATTTTCCTAGGATAAATCTCTGTGTCAATAATTTATGGTTTGCATTATTTTTTCTTGTTGATGTTACATTTGCATTCAAAATGAAAATGATATATGTTAGATGTAGTGTTTATTTTAAGCATTGTGATGTATGAGTTTTAGTAGGTAAATATGTATGGATGCTAGGAAAATGTGCTCAATATCTATTACGTTGACAATTTAATGCAATTTAAATGTATCATTCATATTTTGGATTTAAATGGGTAATGATGAATGATTTTAGTAGGTAGAGGTGTTCAAATAACAATATCATGTGATGGATGGATGTTATTTAAATGTGTTAATGATTCAATGGAATTTTTCTAATTTTACTATAACATTGAGGGGCAATTAATTATGAATGATGCACCTTTCCATATGCAACACCATTTATACTCATGTTATAGAAACCAAACCTTAAGAGAAAAATTAGATTCACGCATTATATCCTTATTCTTGAATGGAACACAAACACGTCTAAAAGGAAAGTTTTATATAATGCTCCACAACTAAGGACAATATATAATGAATATTGCTTCATGGATTAAATGCACTAAAGTTGTTGAAATCATATTGTGTAATGAAACTCTCAAGAGGGCACTATGACCTTGATTCACAAACCAAGATACATCCTCCACTCTACACTAAAGAATTAAAGTTACATGGGACTAATATTGTCCATTTATAAGGAATTCAATAGAGGGATTGCCTAATCAAGGGTGAAATAATGTATAAGGAGGATTAAAGATAGATGATCCATGGATTCTTATCACAATGGTGATATAGTAGTCTTAGAACTCCTTTCTAGATATATTATATCAAAGCTAAGATTTATGGATAACTATAGGTGTGATTATTCCATCTATGATTGTTTACCATTAGTGTGGTTCACCATATTCAAGGAATTCACGTGATCTGGGTGGACCATTTGGTGATTTCCCTCATTTTATGGGTTTGAAACCAGTATGCTTGGCCAACATACTCATACCAAGTGGGGTATGAAGGTTTCGTAGAAGCTGATCACTTCTACTTAAAGAGAATCTAATCAAGTATTTATAGCTCTTGAAAATATATGCCTTGAAAGATACAATCCAAATGGAATATACCTATCTTAGGTTATGGATTAGGTCTTTTCCACATGAACAAAAAAAACCTGTGGATAAGGATTAATGATATGGGTTTGTTACAAATACCCTGCATCATTTTGACATAAACCCTTTGACATCAATGAAAACTCAATATGCTCAATATTTCCAACAATATCCCCATTTTTCATTGATGGTAACCCTTAAAAACATTTTCTTTTACTACAATTGGATTCCCAAATTGCGCCCCCTGACAAGCAGCTCCTCGTACTAAAATCTCTCCCCATTTGACATCAATGGCAAAGGGATCCTTTTGGGGATAAAAATAAAATCCTTAGCATAACCCCCTCACCACCTCATTTTCTTGAGGTGATTAATGATGATATGAGATTGAAGTTACTCCCAAATTTCCTCCGAGATACTCAAAAGTTTCCTTTGGAAGTGGTTTGGTAAATATGTCAACAATTTGTTCCTTTGTAGCAATGTATTCCAATTTGACTTGTTGATCAGTCACTTGCTCTCTCAAAAAATGATATTTTATTGAAATGTTCTTAGTCCTTGAATGCATCACTATATTCTTTGAGATATTAATGGCACTTGTATTATCACATAGTATGGAAACATGATGATCATGTTCTATCTTAAAATCATTTAAATTCTACTTCATCCATAAAAATTGGGTACAAAAAGCAACTACTGCAATGTACTCTACTTCTATAGTGGATAAGGATAATTTTTCTTGTTTCTTACTTAGCCAAGAGACTAAATAATCTCCAAAAAATAATTATCCTCCACTTGTGCTTTTTCTATCACCAATACTGCCTGCCCAATCTGCATATGTATATGTAGTGAGTGTGAAATTATTACATATGGGATACCACAGTCTAAAACTCATAGTTCCTTTTAAATACTTAAATATTATCTTTACTACATGTACATGTATTTATTTTGGTGTAGCTTAAAATATTACCACCAATCCTACTGTCTACATTATATCTGGTCTACTAGCCGTGAAATATAATAAACTTCCAATCATGGTTCTATACAATATATGATTTGCTTCAAGAGACTCATCGTCTTTACTTAACCTACATCCTGTAACCATGGGGGTACTCACAAGATTGATAAATGATTTATATTTAATAAATTGAAGGTATGGGACTTTAATTCATTGATTGATTTTTAATCAGTCATGAGGAATGAAATTAGGAGTTCATTATGGAGGAAAATTTAGGGTTTCATCCAACTCATTACGACTTCTCCAAAATATAATTCCAATGACTATTCATAAACAATGAAATTTGCAACCCTAGAAAGAAAGATAACTCACCAAGCATATACATCTCAAATTCATTTTGCATACACTTTGTAAATTTCTAACACATCTTGTCATTATTGCCTCCAAAAATGATATGATCCACATAGACCACTATAATCAACAAGTTATTTTCTTCATTTTTTATGTATAGATTGCTATCAACTATACCTTTTCTGAAACCCTGTTCTTGGAGATACTTATCCAATATTGAGTACCAAGCCTTAGGGGATTGTTTTAGTCCATAGAGAGATTTGTTTAATTTTCATACATAATCTAGATTATCTATCAGGCTGAAACCATCTGGTTTCTCTATGTAGACCTCTTCCTCTAAGTAACCATTGATAAAAGCTTATTTTACATCCATTTCATACACCTTGAAGTTTTTGAAGCCTGAGAAATCCAAGACTATTCTTATGGCTTCAAAGCGTGCAATGGGAGCAAATGTTTCTTCAAAGTCAATCCCGTCAACTTGTGTGTAGCCTTTGCACACAAGTATTACTTAATTTTTGACAACTTGACCATCTTCATTCAAATCATTTTTGTAGTCTCATTTGGTGCCAATTACATTCTTGTATTTTGGACATGGGACAAGTTCCCAAGTTTCACTCTTTTCTATTTGGTATAATTCTTCTTCCATTGATTTAATCTATTTTTTTTCTTCTCTTGCTTCATTGAAATTCTTGGGCTCAACTTTGGATAGCAAAGAAAAATTTACATGTTCACTTATTCCTATTATCTTCCTCCTTGTTTGTCTCTCATCTATATTCCCAATAATAAGTTTCTCGGATGATTCTTTTGCACATACCTGGATGGTGTCTTTTGTGGTGTCCTTTGTGTCTCATATTTTTTAGTTTCTTCATATTCTTCTTCTTTGCAACTTTTCCTTCTTCATACAAAATTTCTTGAGTTGGTTCTCTTAGATCTATTTCTTCATCAACTCTTACATTTATACTTTCCATAATTTTATGTGATATTTTATTGTAGCATCTATAGGCTTTGCTCTTAGTGGGTTAACCAAGGAAAATACCATCTTCACATATGGAATCAAAATTGCCCAAATTTTTCTTTTCTCATCATATGTAGCATTTTATTACAATTTTTTTTTAAGTACTTCATGGTAGCTGGTCTTCCCTTCCAAAGCTCATATGGGGTTTTGTGGTGATTTACTCTTATTTGAGCTCTATTGATAATGTAAACAACTGTATGAATTACCTCTTTCCAAAACACATAAGAAATCTTAGACTCATTTAACATAGCCTTGGTCATACCCTAAATAGTTTTGTTTTTCCTTTCAAATACTCCATTTTGTTATGGAGTTCTTGCTGCTGAGTATTATCTTTTGATTCCATGTTGTTTACAGAATTATAAAAATTCACCTGAAGTGAGTTCTCCTCCTCTATATGATATTAGACACTTGATATTTTTATCTATTTCATTTTCTATTAGTAATTTGAATACCATGAACTTATCAAATGCTTCTAATTTTTTTTTTAAGAATGTTTTTTTTTTTTTTATTGGTTGAAAGGGTTGTTGAAAGGTCCCTGAACCTTGTACAAGTATTTTTTACATGTTTTCCAAACCGACCGAAGAGGCCCAAGAGCTAAATATCAAAGAAAAATCAAAACACCACAAGAAGAAAGGTGTCGTGATATCGCGACAAGTTGCATTTTCGCTGTCCAAAGCATAGGGAAAAAGTAAGGAGGAAAAGTGTTAGTCTCACAATGACATTGAGAGGGGGGGTGAATCAGTGTAGCTATTAAAAACTTAAATCTTCAACTATTAATGCCAAACAGAGAAAACTTAAACTCAATAAAGCAGATATAACAAGAGAGCATTCCACAACACACGATGTAACGAGGTTCACCAATTTGGCTACTCCTCAAAAATGACTGCTTGGATTCCCGTCCAAATCCAGCCTTTGCAAAATATAATTTTACAATCACTTTACCAGCACCCACTGGAAGGAGCACCAACCCCTGGTTTATCTGCACCAACAAAAAGGAGCACCAACCCCTAATTCAAGCACCAACTTGAACTGCACTTTTGAAACTATCAAATTGACATAAGAATGCCTTCGCTTATACAAGACCCTGACTGGTCTGTTGCTCACCCAACCTCTCTAACTCTTCAAACTCTGCTTACTGCTCTTCTATATCTCTCACTACTCTGCTTGATACTCTTCTTGTAGCACTCTTTCAACACACTTCTAGCAGCACTTTCACTCTATTTCAGCAGCATGTAAACCTACATGCAGACCACCTTTTATACCCATATTGTATTTTTTGTAACTCCAGTTGTAACTCTTTCTTTCATGTCTCATGCGCCACTTGTCAGTTGTAACTCCTTTAATTTCTCATGTGCCACTTGTCAGTTGTAACGCCTTCTCACTATAACTACTTTTGTATATATATAGGGTAGGCTTTTCATCAAACACGATGCATGTTATGAATTTACACATGTACCCCTAACATGACTGTTCGTCTTTCAATTCTGTGCATGCATGCATATTCGATTCTATTTATATGACTGTTAGATTTCTCCTTCTTCGATTGTTCTATTATTAGCTGCATGATTTTCTTTTGTAATGGCCCCTGTAACTGCTGCAAGACTTCAGTTAACGATCACATATCTTATTTAGGCTGGGTTCTATTTTTAGCTCATGCCAAAGTGACCTGTCATGAAATCATGACACTTATGCCTCTTTGTCCTCTTCTCGGCTTTGCACCCGTGAAAACACATGTCGCGATATCGCGACACTTTCGCCTCCTTGCTCTTCCTCTTGCTTCAACCAGAAAACACAACATGTCACGATATCATGACACTTTCACCTCCTTGCTACTCTTCTCGGCTTCAACCAGCGAAAACACAACATGTCACGATATCGCGACACTTTTGCCTCCTTGCTACTCTTCTCGGCTTCAACCAATGAAAACACAACATGTCACGATATCGTGACACTTTTGCCTCCTTGCTACTCTTCTCCGGCTTCAACCAAAAAAACAACATGTCGTGATATCGCGACACTTTCACCTCCTTGCTACTCTTCTCAACTTCAACCAGCGAAAACACATGTCGTGATATCGTGACACTTTTGCCTCCTTGCTAATCTTCTTGGCTTCAACCAGTGAAAACACATGTCACGATATCGTGACACTTTCGCCTCCTTGCTACTCTTCTCGGCTTCAACCAGCGAAAACACAACATGTCACGATATCGTGACACTTTTGCCTTCTTGCTTTCTCTCTCCTCCTTTAGTCGCGAAAATGTGACATGTCGCGATATCGTGACACTTTCTCTCCTTTGCTCTTTCACTTGCCTTCGGGTCACGAAAACCCGACATGTCGCGATATCGTGACACTTTTTCTCTCGGACTCTCTCTCTTGCAACATGTCACGAAATCGTGACACTTTTTCTTTCGGACTCTCTCTCCTGCAACATGTCGCGAAATCGTGACACTTTTTCGTCCATACAACCTTCCTTGCAATATGTCACGAAATCGCGACACTTTTTCGTCCGTACAACCTTCCTTGCAATATGTCATGAAATCGCGACACTTTTTCGTCTGTACAACCTTCCTTGTAGTATGTCACGAAATCGTGACACTTTTTCTTTCTCTACCTTCCTCTTCGCTTCGGACCACGAAAATGAAACATGTCGCGAAATCGCGACACCTTTTTCTCTCTCCTCTTTCTCTTCGCTTTGGACCACGAAAATGAAACATGTCGCGAAATCGTGACACCTTTTTCTCTCTCCTCTTTCTCTTCGCTTTGGATCGCGAAAATGAAACATGTCGCGAAATCGTGACACCTTTTTCTCTCTCCTCTTTCTCTTCGCTTTGGATCGCAAAAATGAAACATGTCACGAAATCGTGACACCTTTTTCTCTCTCCTCTTTTCTTCGCTTTGGATCGCGAAAATGAAACATGTCACGAAATCGTGACATTTTTTCTTTCTTCTTCTCTCTCTTCTAACATGTCTCGAAATCGTGACAGTTTTTCTTTCTTCTTCTCTCTCTTCTAACATGTCACGAAATCGCGACAGTTTTTCTTGCTTGCGCCTTCTCCCCGAACATGTCACGAAATTGCGACAATTTTGCTTGCTTGCGCTTTCTCTCCGAACATGTCGCGAAATCACGATAGTTTTGCTTTCTGGCTCTTTCTCTCCAAACATGTCATGATATCATGACAGTTTTCCTTGCTTCTCAACATGTCGCGATATCGCGATAGTTTTCTTGCTTCTCAACATGTCGCGATATCATGACAGTTTTCTTCCTTGTGATTTTCTTTTGATTTTTCTCAAATGGGCCACTTCTATCTTTTGGAGAATCACTGTACATACTCTGAATATCCTCTTAACTCCTGTCCACTTGCATCAACCGATCCGTCTGACTGTGTTGACAACAATGACAATATTGTTGCTGCACCTTGCTCATCAATCTCCCCCTTTGGAATTGTTGGCAACACACCTACACATTCCTGTAATTCTTCTCCCCCTTTGACAATAATACCAAAGGGCTACTGCAGACTCCCCCTGAGTCCATGCACAACATTCTCAGGCACACGTTATGACAATTAGCAAAAATTACAAATATGAGCACATAGATAATCAAATATATAAATGCTCCCCACGAGAATGTGATCCCGATAGCTAGTCAATGACTTGGGAAGCAGGACCACTCCCAATTTAGTGCGAAGGTACTCAAAAATTTCTTTGGGCAGTGGTTTTGTGAAGATATCCGCTACTTGCTCTATAGTTGGGACAAAATCCAACTTTACCTCTTCTTCCGCAACTTTCTCCTTCAAAAAGTGATATCGGATAGCAATATGTTTTGTGCGAGAATGCATAACTGGATTCTTTGAGATATTAATGGCACTGGTGTTATCACACTTAACTAAAATTGGCTCACTGAAGTTAATGCCAAGATCTTTCAAGGTTTGTTTCATCCATAAAACCTGCATACAACACGTAGTTGCTACAATATATTTTGCCTCTACTATGGATAAAGAGACTGATTCTTGTTTCTTACTGTGCCATGCAACCAACCTATCTCCAAGATAGAATGCACCTCCATTGGTACTCTTTCTGTCATCGACACATCCTGCCCAATCTGCATCTGAATACGCAATAAGAGTGAAGTCCTTACCTCTCGGATACCATACCCCATACTCCATAGTACCCTTTAGATACCTAAGAATCCTCTTCACTGCTATCACATGAGTCTCCTTGGGACTTGCCTAAAATCATGCTACCATGCAAACTGCTTGCAATATATCTGGTCTGGTAGCTATCAAGTACAATAGGCTCCCAATCATAGATCTATACATGGTTTGATCAACATCTGGAGCTTTTTCATCCTTGCTCAACTTGCATCTTGTTGTCATGGGAGTGCTAATAGGCTTACAATCCTCCATTGTGAACTTTTTTAGCATCTCTTTCACATATTTAACTTGAGAAATAAATATGCCCTTCTCATTTTGATTAACTTGTAGGCCGAGAAAGTACGAAATTTCACCAATCATTGACATTTCAAATTATTTTTGCATCTACTTTGCTAAATCCTTACACGACTTATCATTGCTGCTCCCAAATATTATATCATCTACGTATACAACAAGGACAATGAGATGGCCATTCTCCTTTTTGACATACAAATTTCTATCTACCATACCCTTTTTGAACCCTTGTTGAGTAAGATAGTTGTCTAGCCTTGCATACCATGCTATGGGTGCCTGTTTCAAGCCATACAATGCTTTCTTCAACTTGCAGACGAATTTGGGATTATCACCAAGTTGGAAACCATCAAGTTGCTCAATATAGACCTCTTCTTCAAGTTTTCCATTCAAAAATGTTGATTTCACATCCATTTGATAAACTTTGAAATTCTTGTGAACTGCTAAAGCCAGAAACATTCTGATTGCCTCTAGTCTAGCCACAGGTGCAAAGGTTTCCTCAAAGTCAATGCCTTCAACTTGTGCATAGCCTTTACAGACCAATCTTGCTTTATTCCTTACTACTTGTCCATATTCATTCAATTTGTTTCGAAAAATCCATTTAGTACCGATTATATTTTTATTTGTAGGTCTTGGTACTAACTCCCAGGTTTTGTTTTTCTCGATCTGATCTAATTCTTCATTTATCACCGTCATCCAACTTTCATCTTTGCTTGCTTCAACAATATTTTTGGGCTCTATGCTGGATAATAGAGAGTAGTTACTTACTACCCTTTTTCTTGTCTGAACACCAACTGTGGGGTCTCCAATTATCTGCTCTCTAGGATGATTTTTTTGCAAGCTACCTGTTTTGAATTTTTTGTTTTCTTCCTCTTTTGAATCACTACTTAAATCATCTGATTCAATTTTTTGTTTATTTTTCCTCATCTCCTTCAATGACTTCTTCATAAATTGGGTAGTTTTCTTTATAGCTTATTTCTCGTTCCCTACCTTCATCAACTTTAACATCGGCACTCTCAACAATTTTCTTTAGCCTCTTGTTGTAGCATGTGTAGGCTTTGCTTTTTGTCGAGTAGCCAAGAAAAATACCTTCATCAGCTCTATCTTCAAACTTACCAAGATTATCTTCAGTTCTTTTGATGTAACACTTACTGCCAAAGACTTTGAAGTATCTTGTTGTTGCCTTTCTACCGAACCACAGCTCATATGGTGTTTTGCTTTCATGCGTCCTTAACATGCACCTATTTTGGATGTATACCGTAGTATGGACAACCTCTTTCCAAAATCTATCTGCTATTTTTCTCTCAGTCAACATAGTCCTTGCCATTTCTTGCATTGTCCTGTTCTTTCTTTCTACCACACCATTCTGTTGAGGTGTCCTTGCTACTGAAAACTGTCTCCTAATCCCATATTTTTGACAGTACTCTACAAACTCCTCTGAAATGAACTCTCCTCCTCTATTTGATCTTTACACATTTAATCCTTTTTCCTGTTTGATTCTCAACTTGTTTTTTGAAAATCTTGAACATCTCAAAGGCATCTAATTTAAGCTTCAAAAATAGTATCCATGTCATCCTGGAATAGTCATCTATGCACAACATAAAGTATTTGTCACCATTTATGCTTTGTGTTCTCATGGGTCCACATAAATCAGTATGTATTAGTTCTAATGGTTTGCTTTTGAAGTACTCTTTAGTTTTAAATGTGGCTCTAGTTTGCTTCCCTTTTTGGCATGAAGCACAAATGCTATTTAAAGGTTTACCAATGGTGGGAATATCTCTTACTGCCCTTTTTGAGCTGATTCTTACTAGATTGTTGAAACTGATATGACCGAGCCTCTTGTGCCACAACCAATTTTCTTCTTCCTATCCAATCAAGCATGCTCCTTCTAAAGTCTCTGAGAGAGTCTACAGGTTTCCAGATGTCCTTGATCCAGTTGCTATCAACTTTCCATGGTTTGTTGTTCTGACTTCACACCCTTGCTTCTTGAAAATTACTTCATGACCTCTGTCACAAATCTGACTTACACTTAACAAATTATGCTTCAGACCAATCACAAACAGGACTTCTTTTGATTTGATTTTTCCATCACTGATCTTAACTGATCCTTTGCCAACTATCTTAGCTCCATCATTATTTCCAAATTTTACTGAACCACCTTCATATTTTTGTAACTCCTCAAATTGTTGTTTGTCACCTATCATATGACTTGAGCATCCACTATCAAGTATCCATGGTGCAGATTTGTTCTGTGCTTTAAATGTTGTTTGCACGATCAAGGATTCCTTTTCTTCCTTGGGTTGCTCCTTTTCTTTCCACTTTGGTTTGATTACAGTTTTGGTCACTTGTTTTGACTTTCCTTTGTCAGTAGCCTGTGTATGTTTTTCTAGAAATTTTCTAGTTTGTCTCAAACCATTTGGTTGAAACTTTCTTCCCTGATGTTTATTTGCTGCAAATGTGCTTCGACAATTTCTTGCAATGTGCCCAAAATTATGATAGTTATAACATTCTACTACATAATCCATCAACGGTGAAAAAACATTTCTACTGGTAAAGTTCCTTTGTCCTACATTATACTTGCAATCTGAAATCTTATGACCATAACCATTGCATTTAAAACAATAACCAGAAAAGGAATGAGTGAACCTGGGTGATGGTCTTTGCCATTTTGTAGTGGGAGCCATAAATCTTCTTCTCCTTTGATGAGTGACATTGGTGAATCCATCATTGTCAATACTTCTCTCTTGCCTGGCTTTATTGCTTTCTTTAGCATGATTCATTTTTTCTTGATCAACCCTGATCTTATCTTCATTCTTTATGGGTTCTACAGTTATGGCCTTTGACCCATCTGATGATTCTCCTTCGACGAAACCTAGACCAAATTTGATGCCTGTAGTCCTTTGGTTATTTATAATCTTGTTCAGCTTCATAGAACTTCCTTCAAGTTTGTGATAGCAACTCAATTTTTGATTCATCTCTTCTAGTTGTATCCTTAAACCAACAATCTCTTCTTCTAACTTACTGCACTCATCTATTTTCACGATTAATTGTAGTTTGATATCTTCAGATATTTTCTTAAATTCATCTATCTGTACTTTCAAGCTGGATATGATATCATTGGCATCCTCAAGCTTTCTTGAAGTTTTCTTATTCTTTTTCCTTTCTAAACTCAGCTCTTTAAGTGTAGCGACCAACTCACCTTCCAAATCTACTTTAGCCTCAGCCTCAAGGTTTTTATTGCATTCCTATTTTTCTTTGTTTTTTCTTCTTCAAATGCCATAAAAAGAGCTTCACCTTTTTCTTCTTCAGGATCCTCACCAGAGCTGTCTTCTGAAGGACTAACATTCTTGGATATGAAACTTTTCTTCTTGAAGTTTCCTTTTCTAAAATTTGGTTTCTTCTTCCAGTCACCTCTTTCTTGGTGTGAACCTTCATCACTTTTGCTTTTCTCATTAAGAGGACATTTAGCTGCAAAATGCCCAATGCCTCCATAGTTGAAACACTTAAATGGTAGCTTTCCTCTATATTTTCCTTTTCCCTTGATTAGTTTTCGAACAAAGTTTGCTTTTGCTTCATCTGATGTCTCTTCTTCCTCGGATTCTTGTTTTCCTTTTAAATTTTTATGTGCTTTAAAAGTAGCTTCTCTGTCTGTGGGTTTAGTTTTTCCTATTCTCATCTCATATGCAGTTAAAGAACCATGCATCTCATCCATACTAAAAGTATTAAGATCTTTAGCTTCTTCTATTGCAAAAAATTTGGAATTAAATCTTTGGGGAAGAGATCTTAGTACCTTTTTCATGACGACAACATCTTCCATTTCCTTGTCGAGTCCTCTAATCGCATTAATGATTCCATTAACTCTCAACATGTATGCCTCTATGTTCTCATCCTCATTCATCTTTAATGATTCAAACTGAGATCGATGCGTTTGTAGCTTGGCCTCCTTGATCTTGTCGTCTCCTTCATGAATGCTCCTTAGTTTGTCCCACATATCTTTTTCCATTTTACAACTCATGATCTTTATCAGTTCGCTGTCCACCAAACCGCACATGATAGCGTTCTTTGCTTTAGAGTTATTCTCAAACAGTTTCTTACCTACAACATCGGTTGGAGGAGTGGTGGGTATGGTGTATCCACTGTCTACTGATTCCCAAATGTCATATCCTAGAGAACACAAATATGTTTGCATCCTGAGTCTCCAAAATGCATAATTAGTTTCGTCAAACAATGGTGCTTTGTTTGATGAGAATCCTTCACCACCTGCCATTGTCTCACTTCCAAGATCACCTTAGCCGATTAATCTTGTTCAAGAACTTGGCTCTAATACCAATTGTTAGTCTCACAATGACACTGAGAGGGGGGGTGAATCAGTGTAGCTATTAAAAACTTAAATCTTCAACTATTAATGCCAAACAGAGAAAACTTAAACTCAATAAAGTAGATATAACAAGAGAGCATTCCACAACACACGATGTAATGAGGTTCACCAATTTGGCTACTCCTCAAAAATGACTGCTTGGATTCCCGTCCAAATCCAACCTTTGCAAAATACAATTTTACAATCACTTTACCAGCACCCACTGGAAGGAGCACCAACCCCTGGTTTATCTGCACCAACAGAAAGGAGCACCAACCCCTAATTCAAGCACCAACTTGAACTGCACTTTTGAAACTATCAGATTGACATAAGAATGCCTTTGCTTATACAAGACCTTGACTAGTCTGTTGCTCACCCAACCTCTCTTACTCTTCAAACTCTGCTTACTGCTCTTCTATATCTCTCACTGCTCTACTTGATACTCTTCTTGTAGCACTCTTTCAACACACTTCTAGCAACACTTTCACTCTATTTCAGCAGCATGTAAACCTACACGCAGACCACCTTTTATACCCATATTGTATTTTTTGTAACTCTAGTTGTAACTCCTTTAATTTCTCATGCGCCACTTGTCAGTTGTAACGCCTTCTCACTGTAACTACTTTTGTATATATATAGGGTAGGCTTTTCATCAAACACGATGCATGTTACGAATTTACACATGTACCCCTAACATGATTGTTCGTCTTTCAATTCTGTGCATGCATGCATATTTGATTCTATTTATACGACTGTTAGATTTCTCCTTCTTCGACTATTCTATTATTAGCTGCATGATTTTCTTTTGTAACGGCCCCTGTAACTGCTATAAGACTTCAGTTAATGATCACATATCTTATTTAGGATGGGTTCTATTTTTAGCTCACGCCAAAGTGACCTGTCACAAAATCATGACACTTCTGCCTCTTTGTCCTCTTCTCGGCTTTGCACCTGCAAAAACACATGTCACGATATCGTGACACTTTCGCCTCCTTGATCTTCCTCTCGGCTTCAACTAGCGAAAACACATGTCACGATATCATGACACTTTCGCCTCCTTGCTACTCTTCTCGGCTTCAACCAACGAAAACACAACATGTCACGATATCGCGACACTTTCACCTCCTTGCTCTTCTTCTCGGCTTCAACCAGTGAAAACACAACATGTCGCGATATCACGACACTTTCGCCTCCTTGCTCCTCTTCTCGGCTTCAACCACGAAAACACATGTCACGATATCGCGACACTTTCGCCTCCTTGCTACTCTTCTCGGCTTCAACCAACGAAAACACAACATGTCACGATATCGTGACACTTTTGCCTCCTTGCTACTCTTCTCAGCTTCAACCAGCGAAAACACAACATGTCGTGATATCACGACACTTTCACCTTCTTACTTTCTCTCTCCTCCTTTAGTCGTGAAAATGCAACATGTCGCGATATCGTGACACTTTCCATCCTTTGCTCTTTCACTTGCCTTCGGGTCACGAAAACCTGACATGTCGCGATATCGTGACACTTTTTCTCTCGGACTCTCTCTCTTGCAATATGTCACGAAATCGTGACACTTTTTCTTTCGGACTCTCTCTCCTGCAACATGTCGCGAAATCGTGACACTTTTTCTTTCGGACTCTCTCTCCTACAACATGTCGCAAAATCGTGACACTTTTTTGTCCGTACAACCTTCCTTGCAATATGTCACGAAATTATGACACTTCTTTATCCATACAACCTTCCTTGCAGTATGTCACGAAATCATGACACTTCTTCGTCCGTACAACCTTCCTTGTAGTATGTTGCAAAATCGTGACACTTCTTCGTCCGTACAACCTTCCTTGTAGTATGTCGCGAAATCGTGATACTTTTTCTTTCTCTGCATTCTTCTTCGATTCAAACTACGAAAATGAAACATGTCACGAAATCGCGACACCTTTTTCTCTCTCCTCTTTTCTTCGCTTTGGACCGCAAAAATGAAACATGTCACGAAATCGTGACACCTTTTTCTCTCTCCTCTTTTCTTCGCTTTGGACCGTAAAAATGAAACATGTCGCGAAATCGTGACACCTTTTTCTCTCTCCTATTTTCTTCGCTTTGGACCGTAAAAATGAAACATGTCATGAAATCGCGACACCTTTTTCTCTCTCCTCTTTTCTTTTCTTTGGACCGTGAAAATGAAACATGTCACGAAATCACGATAGTTTTTCTTTCTTCTTCTCTCTCTTCTAACATGTCACGAAATCACGATAGTTTTTCTTGTTGTAATCACAATGACACTGAGAGGGGGGGGGTGAATCAGTGTGTTCTTTAAAAACTTAAAACAATTTAGACTTTTAAATAAACTACAGCAGATTAAAACAGAAATAATAAAAGTACTAAGAGCATCACACATAACACGGCATTTTAACGAGGTTCACCGATGTGGCTACTCCTCAAAAATACTGCTTGGACTACCATCCAAATCCAATCAAATGCAAAGCTACAACTTTACATAATCATTCACTAGCACCAACTGGTAAGAGGCACCAACCTCTAAATTTTATCTGCTACAACAGAATGGAGCACCAACTCCAATTTTTCCAGCTCCAACTGGAAAGAGGCACCAACCCCTTTTTCAAGCTACAACTTGAAGATAATAATAAAAATTGCAGAATGTAAACTTTCACCTCAATTATCACGATCTGCTATTTTTCTTGCGTTCTGTCGCTTGTCGGCATTCGATCGCTCTTCGTGAAAAATGATTCACACTTTTTCAACCACTCCTCTATATCTCTTCGTTTTCTCTGCTACATCCGCCGAAATATCACTTCTACAACCCGCGCACTGTCATTTCAAACTCGGACCACGACTTCTGTAGATTGTGCTCTGATCATCCATGCACTCATAATTCACGATCTAACTGCACTCTACACTCTCCTCACCGCTCTTCATCACTACGATCTCTTTTCTTCAACTCCCATGAACTGTCACTCTGCTCACACTCGAGATCGAAACAACTTACCCGCTGCTGCGCACGAACTTCTTTTTCTTATATCGCATCACTACCCCACTTTTAAACTCGAAGAACCCTTGCTTTTATAGAAGAAATTTTAGGAACAAACCCTAAAAGAATGTCAGTTGAGAAACCCTAGAATTTGTCAGCTGCCAAACCCTAAAATCCGTCGGCTGTAACCCTAAGAATGTCGGCTGCAAAAACCCTAAAATCCGTCGGCCCAGATTTAACTTTGTCGGCCTCAAACTCTTCTTCCACCTTCGTCACTTTCCTGTAGCTTATTGCCGCGAAATAGTAACACGTCGACCCTTTTAATTTAATTTAATATTTTAATTTAAATTTTAAATAAAATAAAATTTAAACTAAATATTTAAAATTAAATATCTTCATCACCGGGGCATCTTTTTCAACGAAACGAAGAGCCAACTTGGGTTTTAAGAAAAACCCATTTCAAATCTGTTATCCATGGTTTAAATAAAATTTTTATTTTGACTGCCTTGGTTTTCACAAAAAAACCTTTCCGCTTCTTGACATCTCAGGTTCTAAAGACTTCTTCTTCTCATTCTGAATTATGTTTTCTATTTCTGTGCATCTATCATTTAAGGACTCATGATCTGACTAATTTTTGAACTTTATCCTCTGCATCTGAGTGACTTCTGAACTGCCTGTCCATTGCATCATTAGATCTAACTGACTGTATTGACAACAATGACAATCCTCCTGCAACACCTTGCTCAACACTGAACTCCTATCCATTGTACTTTGGCTGCACCTTGTTGTTCAATAAACTCTTGTCCATTGCATCAATAAATCTGTCTGACTGTGTTGACAACAATGACAATACTGTTTGCTGCACTTTGCTCAACAATCTCCCCCTTTGGAATTGTTGGCAACACATGTGCAGGAAAAATTTTCCTGTGAATCTTCTCCCCCTTTGACAATAATACCAAAGGGCTACTGCAGACTCCCCCTGAGTCTATGCACAACATTCTTAGACACAAATTATTACAATTAGCAAATATTCCAAGCATGAACAAGAAGAACAACAAATACACAAATGCTCCCCCTGAGTCCAAGACCACTTCATTTCACTGATTGACAACATCATGATAAACATAATAGGCATCAATAAAATCAACAATGTGAATAGCAGCAATAACCATTGAGTGACACCATCACCGTCAACTTCACCAATATAACATGTGTAAGAACATGACTGAACCACTGTATTCTGTGCAACTACCCTCTGTTACCTTGCAAACTCAAACTTGTCCACTGTTAGTGAAGGCATACAATAATATTATATAGCCAAATTTTTGTTCTGCAATGCCAGCAACATCTGCATACAACTTCACCATGCATCTTGGATATATTCTCAACAAGCTTGAACCCAATGACAACTGTTTGTCTCTCTCTGCAGTGAGAATCCAATAGGCTACCTCAATCCACTTTCAACTCTGTGCAAGTACTAAACACTATACCACAGCACAGCCAACATCTTTTCTCAACCAATTAGGGCTTTAGCAACAATGCTTATAGACAAGTTTTAACCAACATCATTCAACTCAAGATTAACCTTGAAGCATTCAACCAATCACTACATGAAAAGGAAACTAGTAGACATCCTTTTCCTTCCAAAGGTATTTGAACAAGACAGCCACCAACATAAATCACCAAGGCAAAGAATAACTTGCTCAAATCAAACTCAATGGAGTAAGCCCAAATCATGTATCAAGAAAAGCATTAACTTGATCAAAACAACCACTATGAAAGCAACTCAACTATTCATCACCAGGCTGGAAATCATCTGGCTGCTCAAAAAAAAAAAAAAACTTTTTCTTCAATCTTCCCATTTAACATGCTGATTTCACTTTTGTCAACAGAATTGACAAGTGACTCACATCTGTACCAATTTTTGTCCAACACTGCAATTTTACTGCCAACTCTTACTTTCAACTATGCATGTCGAAAGAAGACATTTTGTCAAACACTTTATGGCCAACCGTAGTGCACCTTACTCAACCTCAAGCTTCTTATCCTTGGACTGGCATTAAATCAATAGTTAAAACAAAACTGTCTGTGAATTAAATATATTCACCAAGGTGTCATGAAAGATCTGGCAATCTTCACATCAAAGAGTAAAAACAAATACATGTTGTTTGAAACACAAACACACAGCTAGGGCAAGCATTCTTTCGTTGAGAAAATTATCTGGACTATTATGATTCGTAATTTTGAACAGTGGTATTAAGAATCATCAATAGTACAACAGTGGCATATCTCAAAACTACCACTGGTGACAGCTCTCAAATTAAACACCACACTTCACGACATTTCCACAAACCACTATATAAACTAAAAAACACACTTTAACAACTATACAACATTAACCCGACTGCTTACCTTTCATCCTCAGATACCTGGACAAATACATAGGAGCATTAAAATAAAACTTTAATATTGCTCCTCCTGAGGATGTGCCACCCGGAGTTGCTTAGAGCAATGGCAGAGTAGCCTCCTTCAGTCCAAGGAGACACAATTTCCTTTCTTCTGTCTTTCTCCAGACTTTCCTGAACTTGGGCTTGGGTTTTTCAAGAACATCCCTATTTTGCTCCTGTTTGTGAACTTGAACATTTCTCTTGTGGGGTTGTCTCTTGTGCATTCTTGATGGATGATTATTTTCTTTTCTTTTATGCACATGATATGTTCCTTGTCGGTGTTGTCCTCTTTGTGTCTGATGAAATCTAGGGTTTTGCCTTAGATTAGATATAGAAGTGCTTGGACAGAACCTTGCTATGTGCCCTTGACCGTTGCATTTAAAACATTGCACATGTTTTATTCCCTGTCTGTATTGCATTCTATGTGTATGATGAAATCTATGGTATTGCCTTAGATTGGATGCAGAAGTGCTTGGACAAAACCTTGCTATGTGCCCATGACCATTGCATTGAAAACATTGTACAAAGTGTTCACTCAGATATGCAGATGTATTTTGACTAGCATAACTCTTTGATTTATTATTTAATCCACAATAAGTTGCCTTGTGACCAAAGTGGTTGCATTTAGAACAATAGCCATAAAAAGCATTATTAAAAGAGTGAGAGTGAGAGAACCTCTTTTGCTGTGGTTGCTTTGTTGTAGACCTTCTTTGATATTTTCTTCCTTTTGAAGATTCAGCTTCAGACTTTTCTTGTTTCAATGCTTCAATCGAGGACTTCTTCTTCTCTGCATATTTGGAGGATGAAGGTTGTTCAGCTTCATATCCAAGACCAAACTTAGCTGTGGAGCTTCTTTGATCACTTAGAATTTTGTCCAGCTTCACCGAACTTTCTTCACGTTTTAAGTGACAGCTGATTTTTTGATCCAGCTCTTGTATCTGTATTCGAAGACTAACATTTTCTTCTTCCAATTTGCTGCAGTGGTCTATCTTCATGGATACCTGTATTTCCAGATCTTCAGACATTTTCTTGTATTCTTCAGTCTGTATTTTTAAACTGGCAATAATGTTGTTTGCATCCTTAAGTTTCCTTGACAGTTTTTCATTCTTCTTTTTCTCCGATTCCCATTCCGTAAGGGCAGACACTAGCTCACCCTCTAAATCAACTTCAGCCTCAACTTCTTCAACTTCAGAGTTCATTCCTTCTACCATTTTTGGTTCAATTTTCTCAACCATAGGAACTGAAACTGGATGGGATGCCTTTTTGGATGAGGATCTATTCTTCTTAGCCATTGTGTACTAATCCAAGATCAACCCTGACTGATTTAGCCAAAATTGGGAACCTGGCTCTGATACCAATTGTTGTAATCACAATGACACTGAGAGGGGGGGTGAATCAATGTAGCATTCCAAAACATGAATAGATAGCTCTAATAAAAATTGCAAAATTAAACTGTCACCTCAATTTGCATGATCTACTATTTTTCTTGCGTTCTGCTGCTTGTCGGCATTCGGCTGTTACTGTGCAAGATGATTCACACTAGTCGATCGCTTCTTTTGTATTTTTTCGCTTTCACTACTGCATATTGTACTTTGGCTACACCTTGCTGTTCAATAAACTCTTGTCCATTGCATCAATAAATTTGTCTGACTGTGTTGACAACAATGACAATACTGTTTACTGCACTTTGCTCAACATTTCTTTCTTCTTCTCTCTCTTCTAACATGTCGCGAAATCATGACAGTTTTTCTTGCTTGCGCCTTCTCCCCGAATATGTCATGAAATCGTGACAGTTTTTCTTGCTTGTGCTTTCTCTCCAAACATGTCACAAAATCGTGACAGTTTTGCTTTTTGGATCTTTCTCTCCAAACATGTCGCGATATCGTGATAGTTTTTTTGCTTCTCAACATGTCGTGATATCGTGGCAGTTTTCTTCCTTGTGATTTTCTTTTGATTTTTCTCAAATGGGCCACTTCTATCTTTTGGAAAATCACTGTACATACTCTAAAGATCCTCTTAACTCCTGTCCACTACATCAACCGATCTGTCTTACTGTGTTGACAACAATGACAATACTATTGCTGCACCTTGCTCATCAAAAAGGTGTCACAATATCGTGACATGTTGCACCATCGTGACCAAAGGAGGAAGAGATGTCACGATATTGTGATAGGAAGCAGCATCACGGTTGAAGGAGAGAAGATGTCATGATATCGTGACATGTTGCAACGTCACTACCAGAAGAGAAAAAGTGTCGTGATATTGCAACAAGTTGCATCGTCGCGGCCAGAGGAGGAAAGGTGTCGTGAAATTGTGACATGTTGCATCGTCAAGGCCAAAGAAGAAAATATGTCACGATATCGTGACATGTTGCATTGTCACGACCAAAGGAGAAAAAGTGTCACGAAATCATGACATGTTGCACCACCGTAGCCACAAGAGAAAAGGTGTCGCGATATCATGACATGTTGCATTGACGTGGCCAAAGGAGGAAAAGTGTCACGATATCGTGACATGTTGCAATGTCATGGCCAAAAGAGAAAAGGTGTTGCGATATCACGACATGTTGTATCAGCGTGGCCTAAGGAGAAAAAATGTCACGATATCGTGACATGTTGCATCGCCACGACCAAAGGCAAAAAGGTGTCCCGATATCTTGACATGTTGCAGCAACATGCCCAAAGGAGAGAAAGTGTCACAAAATAGCGACATGTTGCATCGTCTCAGCAAAAGGATAAAAAATATTACAAAATCATGACATGTTGCATTACCGTGGCCAAAGAAGGAAAATGTATCGCGATATCGCAACATGTTGCATCATCGTGGCCAAAGATAAAAAGGGTCTCGATATCGCGACATGTTGCATTATCACAACCAAAGAGAAAAGGTGTCATGATATCATGACATGTTGCATTATCACGGAATTGTGATATCGTGACATGTTGCATCATCGTGGCCAAAGAGGAAAAGTGTCATGATATCGCAACATGTTGCATCATCGCGACCAAAGAGAAAAATTTTCACGATATCGTGACATGTTGCATCATCGTGGCCAAAGAGAAAAAGTGTCGTGATATCGCGACATGTTGCATTATCGTGGCCAAAGAGAAAAAGTGTCATGATATCACGACATATTGCATTATTGCAGCCAAAGAGAAAAGGTGTCGCGATAATGCAACATGTTGCATCATCACGGCCAAAGAGAAAATGTGTCGCAATATCATGACATGTTGCATCATCGCGGCCAAAGAAAGAAAGTGTCATGATATCGTGACATGTTGCATCATTGCGACCAAAGAGAAAAAGTGTTGCAATATCGTGACATGTTGCATCATCGTGATCAAAGAGAAAAAGTGTCACGATATCGTGACAAGTTGCATCATCGCGGCCAAAGAGAAAAAGTGTCACGATATTGCGACATGTTGCATCATCATGGCCAAAGAGAAAAAGTGTCATGATATCGCGACATGTTGCATCATCACGGCTGAAGAGAAAAAGAGTCGCAATATCATGAAAAATTGCATCATCACGACCAAAAGAGAAAAGGTGTCACGAAATCATGACATGATGTAACGACGCGACCAAAGAAGAAAAAAGTGTCACGATATCGTCACAAGTTGTAACCTCGTGACCAAAGGAGAAATAAATGTCGCGATATCGTGACATGTTGCATTTTCATGGCCAAAGGTTAAAAGTTTCGTGATAATGTGGCATGTTGTATTTTCGATGTCGAAGGAGAAGGAGGAAAAAGTGTCGCGATATCGTGACAAGTTTCATCAGCATACCAAACCAATCCCCTGGAAACATCTCACATTGTGCAAACATTGAGACTTGTAGAATCATTCCTTAGGCCAATGGGGAAGGATTCTCTCCACACTTGAATGTCATATTTGTCGACTCCCTTGTTAGTAAGCCAGTCCGCAGCTTTGTTTCCTTCCCGATATTGATGCTTAATGACTAATTCTGGGTAACTGCCAATTAGGGCCTTGCATTCTTGGAAAATCAAAGCAAGGGCCCAGGGAGGCTTAGAAGTGCCATTGAGCCAGTTGATACAGTGCAGCGAGTCTCCTTCGATGATAAGTTTGTTGATGGTCAACCCTTCCAAGAGGATCAAACTTTAGAATAGAGCCCACGCCTCTACCAAATTGTTGGATTGAATTCCCAGGTTTTGAGCATAGGCCAAAATTATTTCTCCTCTGTGGTTTCTAATAATTCCTCCTTCACCAGTCGCTCCTGGGTTGCCTTTGGCCACACCATTGAAATTGAGATTGTGCCACCCAATAGGTGGTAAGACCCACTTGATGACAGACCTATCAACATAATTACGGGGCATGGTAGAGATGTTAGACAGATTGGAAAGTTTGGTTAGGTCTGATTCTAGGCTAGGAGGGGGTGGGTTTTGAAGACGAAACAAGAGAGGCATTCTCCGTAGCAAGGGCCAAGATTTTGACAATGATAATCTTCTTATCAGTGGCTTGATTTTTGAAAATTTTGGTGTTTCTCTCGAGCCATATCTGCCACAAGAAAAGGTGGATGCAAGCTTGCCACATGAATTTAAGTTGGGTGCTCTTGAAAGGCCAAGGCCATTGCTTAATAAGGAGGGGAATGCAATGTGGGAGGGTTGTGGAGATGACGAAGGTGTTATGAACCTGGTTGAGAACTGCTAGAGAAAAGGGACATTCCAAAAAAACATTCAAAGTTGACTCACTGTGTTTTTGCATAGGATACACCAATTGGGAATGAGTAACCCTCTGATTATCAAGTTGTCAATGATGAGGATTCTATTTTGGATGGCCAACCAGCAAAAGAATTTAACCTTGGAAATGATCTTGGGAACCCAAACCTGATTTGATAAGTCCCAACCATATGTGGGAGTTTCTTGACTGTAGTAAGCTGATTTGACAGTGAAATTTCTAGAATCTTCAAGGTTCCAGACCATGGAATCATCATTGTGAGAGCTCGGGATGATGCAAGTCCTCAACAAGTTTTTTAGCCACCTGAGAGCCTTGGTGATATGCCTTGGCCCATTAAGAGCCAGGTGTTTCCATTCAGGTCTTGTAGGACCTGGGTTAATGAAGTGACACACCTTATCTCCAATGGTGGCTTCGATGGCTGCCTTGAGCACTGCAAGATGCGAATCTTGGCTGAGAGGTTTATCACGGATCCACGGGTCATCCCAAAAATGGATGGTCGTTCCAGTTCCTAGACACCACCTTAAGCCTTCCATGATGATCTTCCTTATTTTGATTACGCAATTCCAAAAATGGGATCCGATAGGAAGGTTGTGCTCTCCAAGAAAGGAAAACTGATGGAGGTACTTAGATTTAATGATATCAATCCAAGTGACTTTTTCATTGATGGTAAGTCTCCAGGCCTGTTTGGCAATGAGGGCCATGTTCATCCACTTGATGTCTCTGAATTTGAGTCCTCCATCCTTTTTCTTAGAACCGACCCTGTCCCAGGTGACTAGAAAAAATTTATTCTTGTTTTCGTTTCTAGCCCAAAGGAATCTGCGTTGGATTTTTTTAATTTTTTGGTAGATGGTAGCTGGAGATTTGAAGATAGATAAGAAAAAACAAGGATACTTTGAAGGCAATCTTGGACCAGAGTGGCTTTGGCTGCCTGACTGAGCATTGAGCTTTTCCACCCCACTAGTTTCTTGTTGATGTGATCTAAAATAGGGTTCCACATAGTCGATACTGATCTACCATGGAAAAACGGTAATCCAAGATAAGTAGTTAGAAGGCTCCCAATGTTGCACCCAAGGATCTCAGCAATCCTATTTTATTTTTGAGTGGGAGTATTGAGAAAGTATAACTTGCTTTTACGGTAGTTGACTTTCTGACCAGCCGCCTCTTCATAAGAATCAAGAATGTTCTTAATGATTTTTGCTTCGAGAACGAAAGCATGAGAGGATAGAATAGTATCATCAACAAACTGTTGATGGGATATGGATTTGGATGTTGAGACTGGTTTGATCCCAAAAACAAGACCACTGTTGTAGGTAGCTGAAAGGGTTCTTCCAAGGGTTTTGGCCAAAATTATGAATAGAAATGGGGACAGAGGGTCCCCTTGATGGATGCATTTGAAACTTTGGAAGAAACCTGTGGGTGAGCCATTGATAAGAACAGAGAACTAAGCAGTCGAGATACATTCACGAACCATATTGATCCATTCTTTGTGAAACCCACCTCATCCTTATCGGAGGGCCATGGTTTTTCGATCACCGTAGCCTATTTCAATGGAGATGGGGGGAAGAATTTTACATTGAGACTCAGTTTATCAATATCACATCGATTTGGGTCAAAATTCATGGGCTCCCTCCATAGTTATTCTACAACAATGCACTCAAAGGCATCACTCAATCGATTGGATATTTGGTTGCCATTGACCCTGCTACTCGAGCCAAAACCAGAATGACCTATGCTCGAGTTTGTGTCATAGAAAATATGGACTCAGATTTTCCTACCTGCATCGGTATCAACTATGGAAGCTATAGGAGACGCCAAGGAGTTGAGTATGAAAACAAGCCCGCTTTTTGCTTGGAGTGCAATACTCAGGGCCATCTACTTTCTCAATGCCCTTCCAAAAAAAAAGAAATCCCCAATGATTCGAGCCGAAAGTTGGATACTCAGATCCAAACTATCCAAAAAAAGTCTTATGCCTGAGGTCATGGCCGATCTGCAGGCCCTTCTAAGACCTCTGCTTCAAATCATGTCAAACCCAACAATGTAAGTGCTCTGACTTCTCGATCTAATCATTTTTCTCCCTTAAATAATCTTAATATTGGAGAGGACATTTCAGATGACCTACCCATATATCTAACTGTCATGTCCACACCCACTTTGATTCAGTTCCCTTTGTCCAAAGGAAAGTTTGCAATGACCTTTCCAAACTCACCCACCAATTTTGGTCCCTCACACCTTCCTCTTCCCTTCCCACCCCACCCCCGACTCAGAGCCACCCCCTTCCCCAATCCCTTGAGTCTGCTGCCCTGTGCTAGCCTCCCCACTCTTCATCCCCTCACTGGCCTGCCCCTGGGACTGACTCCACCAACACCCACAAAACCTCCAGCCTGCTGAAATCTCCCAATCCCACACCCAAAGTAGACGTCATAAAAGAACAAAGGAGGGGATGACCGACAAATGCAAAAAATCTTTCCAAAGCAGCTGAGATCGAAATGGCTGAAGGCACAGTGCCTACCAGATTGGAACCCATTTCCAAACACTCCATCATAACCCACCAAGACGAGGATGAAGTTAGACCCAAAATAACTTCGTCTCAAAGAAGAGGCAGAGGTCGCAAAGCAAACTCCAAATTTTCTCGATGAATTTCATCTCCTAGAATGTTAAAGGCCTCAACGGAACGGCAAAATAGAGAACTATTAAAATAGTAAGAAAAAATCTAAAACCAAATATCATGTTCCTTCAAGAATCCAAATTAGATGAGAATAGCAACATTCTTTTAAGAATGTTACCCAAGTCATTCTAGAGAAATAATCAATAAATAACATGAAATAAATTTCACCTTGTAAAATATTTGTCCTTGTAGGCCCACATAGATCGGTGTGAACTAGCTCCAAGGGTTTGGATGAAGAAAACTCCTTTTATTTGAAACTTGATCTTATTTCCTTACCATGTTGGCATTCTTCACAAATTGTGCTTTGGAGGTTTTGCTATTTTGGGTAAATATTTGATTTCCTATTTGTTGCTTATTTTCACTATGTTATCAAATTTCAGGCCACCCATTCTTCTATACCATAACCAACGCTCATCCTCTTATGATATAAAGCATTTTCTTCCCTTAATTTCACTTAAGATATAGATATTGTTTGTAGTTCTAATGGCGTTTGCAGTAAGATTTCTTGTATTAAATATCTTGATCTCACATCCATTTGGGTGAAATGTGAGTATGTGCCCTTTATCACATAGTTGAATGACGCCTAGTATATTTTGCTTCAATCCTTCAACATATAACATATTTTCTATCCTTTTTTTTTCCATTATCCAAAATCAAAGTCCCCTTTCCAACAATTTTGGTAGAAGCATTATCACCAAATTTCATTGTTCCTCCATTTATATTCTTGATAGAGAAATTTGCTTTTATCACCTATTATATGGCTTGAACAACCACTATAAATGTACCGTTGATTTCCTTCATTTTGCACATGAAGAAATTTTTGTACCAACATGGACTTTTCCTTTTCTTGTTCCTCTTTATTTTTCCAAAATTTTGAGGACATCTCCTTCTAAAATGTTTGACCTTCCTATTTCTTGCTTGATTTAGGAAGTTTAGGAAATAATGTTTTACACCATATAGCTTTGTGCCTACAATTATTAAATTTGTAACACATGATATTGTTATTCATGAGAGGTGCAAAATAATTGTAATTTCTATTGATGATGCCAACATTATTTTTCACATAGACCATGCAATGTACAACTTTATGACCATATTTGTTACATGAAAAACAATAACCATGGAAGAAATTTTTAAACTTGTTTGATTGCCTTGAATGATATGGTTGCATGGTTCTTTCATTTATATTCCTGTTATTAAATTATGTCCATGCTGATTATCTGTATTATTCCTCCTTAAATACATCATCATAGGTCATGGGATCCTTTTTATTAAATTTCTTTGATGTCTTTGTTCCTTTTGAGCTTGACTCGTCTTTCTGTTTCTCTAACCTTGTATTTTGCTGCAACTTATCCTTAGACTTTTCTACTTCCTTTCTTAGAAAGACAACTTCATGTTCCAATTTTTCACATTTTAATTCTTTTATGTTTAGTTTCTCAACCATAACTTATTCAATTTCTTTTGTCTCTTCAACCTTCACTTTTAAGGCTATGATATCTTGTAGAAGCTTTGCCTTTGTTTACTCAACCTCTTGAACTTGAGCCTTCAATACTGAATTCTTATTTCTAACCCTTTTCAATTCTCCAAGAGTAGCAATAAGTTCCTTTAACATATCAATTGTGTCTTCCTCTTCCTTTTCTAAATATTTCCTTTTGGTTTCAACCATAGGAGCATATTCTATCACTTTAGTGGCCATTTGTGTTCTTGTAAGATCTTCCTTCAATTTTTTAGGCTTTCACGAAGGAAACTGCTCTGATACGAATTGAAGAACACAATCTTATACTCAGGAGGTAAATAATATAATATAAAACTTTTTAATTTTATTTTCAAAGTAGTATTATCCAATATTATCAATTACAATATTGAAACAATGCACAGATCATCACATACATAAGAGACACAAATTTAACGTGGTTCACCCAATGTGGGCTACATCCATGGAGAAAATATTTCTTATAATTTTTATCAACAAATATCTTGGGAACCAATTCCCTATTATAATTTCTATGGGAATCAACCCAAAGGAGACACCAATCCCCTATGCTCAAGTTCATGGACCTCTATCCATAGGAGACACCAATTCCCTTTTTCTATAGTTTATGGACTTATATCCATAGGAGATACCAATATCATTTCCTCTGATCTACTCCAAGACCTACTCTTAACTTTGATTAGATCTGCTCCAAGCCTACATAAAAGTCTTGCTCAAATATGCTCAGCAAAATTTGCTCAACCTGCTCAAAGCCTACTCACAAGGCTTGCTCAAATATGCTCAAAAACTTGCTCAAATATTTCTCAATAACCTGCTCAAATCTACCTCAATAACCTTCTCAAATATACCTCAATAACCTGCTCAAATCTGCTCTCAAATCCTACTCACAAACTCTACTCAACCTACTCACAAAACCTACTCAACCATTCCTAATTCTTGCATAGAAACAATTGCATATATCTTTCCTAAAAGTATTTTTTTTTGCTAAAGTAATTCAGACATATTCTACCCAAAATTCTTTTTCTTCATGAACCTATAGAGAATGATATGCATTATAAGTACTGAATATGTTATTCTCACATTCATTAAGTTTATCGCTTTCACATGTCTCACATTCATTGCATTGAAAAGGATACTCTAGTCTAGCACTTCATAATGACCTTCTTATTTACTTTCAAAATTAATCAAAACCAATGCACATACTTGCTTCACAAAAATAGTCTATAGCCCTTGCAAGTTCATTCCCAATATGACTCAAAGATAATGCACCAATTTGCTCTCAAACCCTTGCTAGTATATTTCCAAACCCTTGCACATATATTTCCAATTTCATTCAATAATAATTCATAATTACTCCCAAATTCAATCAATCACTAATGCACATCAAATCAATCCTTATACCTCCAATCATATGACATCAAAAATATTTTCCTCAAACAAAACCACCTTAAGAAAGAGTTAAATCACATACCTCTAAAAATTGCCTTGATGATGATGTAATTTCAAAACCTATCTCAAAAATAATTTTCCTTTTTTGTGCCACTTCAAAAACTGGTTAGTAAATTTCTCTTTCAAATAATCCACACTAAAACCCTTCTCAAAATATGTGCATAAAATGGCTTGAAAATAATGTTTTATAACTCCTTGTTAGTCTCCCAAAAAAAAGCTTTTAGTAGTGACTAAACCCTCAAATTTTATTCTTCTATCATACATAAGTACATTTAAAAATTAAACCATAATCACACCTTATAACTCCTACTTTTATAATACACAAAAGACAATTTTCAATTCACCCCAATATACCTTATAACACCTACTAACACAATGTGCAAATGATAATTTTTAATTCACTCTCATGCACCTTATAACTCCTACTAACTTAATAAAAATAAATAATAATGTTGCACCTTATGAATCCCTTTCTAAATCAAAATATAAACAAAAAATTTCTTCTATTATAACCACATAAGCCCTGTGAACTACCTTCTAAAAATAATAAAAACTTCAACCAACAAGTCTAGTGCACCAAAATTTGCACATAAACTTAAATCAACAAAAAAATTGGCTCATACATCAACCAAACAAACCAACAAACATGACGGGAATCGAACACTAAAATTCTGCCCACATAGCACCTTACGACAGGTTGGGCTACCCCCATGGGTAGTAATAACCACACAGTGCAAACACATTGAAGTCTTCCTTGTAAAACAAAATTATTTCCTCACTACCAAGCAAAATGGACCTGCCCAAATTTGACCCTACAACTTTCCTGCCCCTAGTGCCTTAGCGCTATCTCAATGACCAAATGGGCTAGACACCTAGTTGAAACTAGATGCACAACACTTAGCCCTTGTTCTTAGTTCACTTTCCACATAGATTTTGTTCTCTTCACTTTTTATATTCGCAGATACAACACGAAGAGATAAATTTTGTTTATATACCTTTCACCTCTTTTCTCACGATGTCGGTGTTTGATATTTCAATATTAAAATTGATTTCTAGTTGTTGGCACCAATGCATATAACTTTATATTATAATATCTAATAAATATTATAATATTATCTTCTTGAACCTTTGGTCTTCAAGCCTTTGTTCTAAGTGAATTTTATTAAACCTGTGGTCTTCTTTTTAATATTTAAAATTTAAACCTTTGTCTTACCTTTTCTTTTAAACCTTGGCCTTCTCATTTAAACCTTTGTCTTACCTTCTCTTTTAAACCTTGGCCTTCTCATTTAATATTTAAACCTTACCTTCTCTTTTAAACCTTTGGCCCAAACCACTTTGTTCCAAGTAACTCTTAAACCTCTTTATCCTTCTTTATAATATTTAAATATTATTATAACACTTTTCTTTTCAACAATTTTCCTTGCTTTGAGATATACCTTGCCTTGAATAAATGTCCAACCTTAGAAGAATATTTTTGTCTTGAATACCATGCATCCTTTTGACATCAACCCTTTGACATCAATGACAACTCAATATGCTCAATATTTCCAACAAGATGGACACCACCTTCATTTTTGCAATAATTTATGATTTAATTTTGTTGATTATGGAGGGAACTTTATTTGTGGTGGTGGCATTACTCATGCCCTTGATCTTGTTAAGAGAAAAATATCACCACCACTTTCATGTATGCATATCTTGATGTCGATCTTTATAGTACTAAGAATAGTCTATATGACAAGGTGACAAGGATGACAAGACATCATAGGACACCCAAACTTTGTTATGGGATATTAGTATTAAAGGACATTATGGATTGTAAGTCCCTCATGATGTATGCATGCCCTATATAAATGGTCTTATGGATTTAAAAATTATTTTTTTATTTGCACCATTTTATTGTTTAATATATTTCTAGTTCACTTTGGATGTATATTCATTATAGATTGATAATTACAATATCTATAACTTTTACCTAAAAATGACAACGTATTTTTCAATAATCCAACGTAAAACATATCAAGGTTATAATTTGTAATCTAGTTGATTTTTTTTTACTTCACTCCACAAGAAAGACACAAAGCTTGATTGTGCTACACACCACTAAAAAATTCCTTAAACTATTGTATGAGGCTCTTGCTAAAATGACATCACACAAATGATTATGTTTATTATGCTTCTTGATACATGCATCATTGTAGACCTTGATCACATAATAAAAAAATTGTTCAGTATTTTTTTCTTGGCTTGAAGTATTGATGTTGTCTCACAACAGGTTAGCAGGTACAATTCCATCAATAGTTTTTGAGCTTGTTAGTTTAAGAGAATTTTGGATCCATTACAATAATTTAAGTGGTGTCATTTCTATTTCTAACTTTGATAACTTGACTCGACTAGACATATTTTTTATTTCTTATAATTACTTGACTATGGACATTAGTTTGACCTGGAATCCTCCATTAAAGAATCTTCTATGATTGGCTTTGGCTTCATGTGATTTACATGTATTTCCCACCTTTTTTGTGAACCAGTATTACTTAAAAGACCTAGATCTATCTATTAATAGTATTCCCAATGACATTACCACATGGATATGGGATCTTCCCTACCTTAAAAATATAAACATTTCCTCCAACCAATTAATGGGTTTGTTACCATCCAAACTAACATTCAAGTCTCTCTACTCATTGCATTTGTAAAATAACAGCTTACAAGGTCATATTCCTCTTCCTCCTACATCTATTGAGGTATTGGTTTTGTCTCATAATCACTTCAATGATTCTATTTCTTATGATATTGCCACTTATCTTAGGTATGCAGAATATGTATATCTGTCTACAAATAATCTAACAGGGGTCATTCCAAATGGTGATGGCAAGCCGAGATTCACACAACAAAACTTGAAATTATTTCTCTGTAAATTGCTTAACACAGTCTTACAATACCGTCTACCGGCATAATTCTTCCCCCTCTCAATCTCGAACTCACCATCCCTTCCCTTACAATTTTTCGAGTTTTTATCGAGGTCTCGACCCTCTAGGCAATTAATGCCCCCACCTGAGCGAATTCATGAAACAAAATCTGAAAGTTCGCTTCCTCTGCCAAGTTTTCAAATTTCCTTCCATCAATGGGCAACTGCCCCGATCCGCTATGGAAGCTTGCATTAAAGACCCCCCTTGCCCTGCAACCACCGTTTTGGTCAGACTGTTCCTCTGAACCGCTGTCTCATCCATAATGCCCATGGCCTGCAGCTGTCGCCTTGTCAGAATATTTATCTGCAACCGTTGTCTCTTTTCCCACGCGTGTGGCCTATCCACGTGTCCATTTTTGATTTGTCTTCAACTGGTCGCGATATCGTGACATGTCATGATATCGTGACATGTCACGATATCGCGACCATTTCGCCTACGAGCCCTTTGCCTCGGTTTGTGTCGCGATATCGCGACGTCGCGATATCGCGACAGCTTTTGCCTTCGCCTTGGTCTTCCTTATGTTGTCGCGATATCGTGACAAAAACCTTCACCTTGCCTTAGGTTCTTTCTGCCTTCGCCCTTCGGTTCAACTTTCACCTTTGCCTTTGCCTTTTGGACGTCGCGATATCGCGACGTCGCGATATCACGACAAAACTTCCCTTGAGCCTTAGTTTCAAAAAACGTCGCGATATCGCGACGAAAACTCCCTCCATGCCTTAGCTTCCAAAAACGTCGCGATATCGCGACAAAACTTCAGACTTGCCTTAATTTCTTTTAGATGCCATGATTTCACGACAAAACCTTTGTCGTGGTAAAGAAAAGAAATAAAACAAAATACAAAATACTTAGAAAATTTGGTTGATGCAAGATTGCCTTGCTGTCGTCGGATGCTCCTGCATCAGACACCCGGGGTAAAATGAGAAGTGCTCCTCACTTCTGTTCTGTTAGGGGAAGACCCAGGCGGTCAACCTCTGTCTTCGACAACCAAGTTGCATCTTCTACAGGTCTGCCCTTCCACTTTATCAAATATTCTGAGTACTGTTTGTTCCTGGTGCTTCTGCCTTCACGAGCGTCTAATATTTCCTCGACCTCGTCTGTGGTTGGAGTAGATGCTGGAATTTGCCGAAACTCTGTACTTGGTGCCTCCGTACTCTCTCCCTCATGGTATTCTACTAAATCTGAAATGTTAAAAATAGGTGAAATGTCAAGCCAACTTGGCAATTCCACTTCATATGCATTGCCTGACTCCCGTTTTTCCAGTATTCTGCATGGCCCAAACTTCTTCATCTTTAATTTGTTATAAGTTTTGGCAGGAAATCTTTCTTTTCTGAGATGGACCATGACTTCATCTCCCACTTTGAATTCTTTGAACCGCCGCTTCTGGTCTGCTCTTGTCTTGTATTGAGTATTCATTTTTATAATTTGTTTCCTTACTTCTTCATGCAGACTTTTCATATGTTTCGCAAATTCCTCTGCCTCGGCACTGCGCCTTTCTCCTTTATCCAACTTTCTCAGTTCAGACACATTTCTCGGGCTGTTTCCATATATGATCTGGAATGGAGATTTATTTGTGCTCTTATTGACTGAATTGTTGTATGCAAATTCCGCCTACGGTAAAACTAAATCCCATCCCTTGGGTTTGTCTGTTATCAAGCATCTCAATAAATTACCCAGACTTCTATTTACCACCTCTGTCTATCCATCAGTCTGCGGGTGGTATGCAGAACTGAATTTTAGATCTGTCTTTAACTTCTTCCACAAGGTTCTCCAGAAATAACCAACAAACTTTGTATCTCTGTCAGAAACAATGCTCTTTGGTAGACCGTGAAGTCGTACCACTTCTTTGAAAAACAACCCTGCAATGTGAACCGCGTCACTTGTCTTCTGGCAGGGAATAAAATGTGCCATCTTGGAAAATCTGTCAACCACTACAAATACAGAGTCATTTCCCCTCTGTGTTCTTGGCAATCCAAGGATGAAATCCATGCTGACGTCCTCCCATGGCCTCTCAGGTACAGGTAACGGCTGATATAATCCAGTGTTCTGTCTTTCGCCCTTTGCCATTTGGCATATTCTACAACTTTGCACAAACTTCTTCACATCTTGCTGAAGTTGCGGCCAGTAGTAATTTTCATTCACCAGGGCAATGGTCTTATCCCGACCAAAGTGTCCAGCCAGTCCCCCGCTGTGCTTTTCCTTGATTAAGTTCTCCCGCATGGAACTCCTTGGAATGCATAATTTACTTCCCTTGAATAACATTCCATCTTGGATTAGAAAATCCAACCATTTTGTCCTGTCCACGGTAACAGGTGCCAAGCAAGCCGTCCATGCTTCTGCAAAATCAGGATCTTCAAGATAAAGACCCTTCAGTTCTTCGAATCCTACCACTTCCACTGTCATTTCAATCAGCAGGATTCTGCCTTCTACTTAAGGCATCTGCAACTCTGTTTGATTTTTCGCTTTTGTGCTTCAACACAAAGGTATAGCTTTGGAGGAACTCAACCCACTTCAAGTGCCTTTGATTCAGTTTTGTTTGGTTGTTAATGTACTGTAATGCCTGATGATCAGTGAATAGAACAAACTCTTTTGGCAACAAATAATGCCTCCACTTCTTTAGAGCCTGAACTATAGCATAAAATTCTTGGTCATAAACTGAATACTTTTTTCGAGCATCATTTAGCTTCTCACTAAAATAAGCAACAGATTTGCCTTCCTGACTCAGTACAGCCCCTATTGCACTGCCACTGACATCACAATCTACCTGAAATACTTTGTTAAAGTCTGGAAGTGCCAAAATAGGCTGTTATGTGACCTTTTTCTTTAATGCATCAAAGCTCCTTTCAGCCCCTAAGGTCCACTTGAATTCTTTCTTATCCCCTCTCATTGTCTCTGTGAGGGGTGCACAAATGCTGCTGAAATTTTTAATGAATTTTTTGTAAAAGTTGGCTAGACCATGAAATGATCTTACCTCTGTTGTGCTTCTCGGGGTAGGCCATTCCATGATAGCTCTCACCTTCTCTGGGTCCATTTTTAGACCTTCTACTGAGATTACAAATCCCAGGTATACTAACTCCTTCTTTACAAAATTACACTTTTTTAGATTTATTAATAACTGCTCCTCCCACAGCTTCTCAAAAACCCTTTGGATATGCATCAGGTGTTCCTCCAGGGTTCTGCTAAATATTAATATGTCATCTAAATAGACAATGACAAATTTTCCTAAAAACTCTTTTAGTACCTCATTCATCAGCCGCATGAAGGTACTTGGTGCATTGGATAGCCCAAATGGCATGACCAACCACTCATACAAGCCCTCTCTGGTCTTGAAGGCTGTCTTCCACTCATCTCCCTCTCTGATACGGATCTGATGGTAACCACTCTTGAGATCAATCTTGGTGAAGTACTTGGCTCCACTTAAACAGTCCATTATGTCATCCATTCTTGGCAATGGAAATCTGTATTTTATTGTGATCTTGTTGATGGCTCGTGAATCTGTACACATTCTCCACTCTCCATATTTCTTTGGCGCCAACTATAGGTACTATGCATGGACTCAAACTTTCTCGAATCAGTCCCTTCTCCAGCAACTCCTGGACCTGCCTGTTTAACTCCTCGGTTTCTACTAGGCGTCATTCCGTGTGCGACTTTATTTGGCAAGCTCGATCCTGGCACCAAATCTATATGGTGGCTGATTTTCCTTACTGGGGTAAACCCTCAGGCACATTATCAGACACAATATCTGGAAATTCCTCCAACAGATCTAGGACTTATCGTTGGGGTATCTTTGCATTCTTTCTCCCTAACTCTAGGAATTATTGCATAACACAAATGTTCATGCTTCAAACCGTCCAAAAATTTTCTCCCTTCAACTAAACAGATTCTGGAGCTGTTACACACCTTTTCATCCGCCTCCTTCACGGGCTTCAGCTTATGGCGCATGCCATTCTTCGTCAATGAGTAGGTGTTGGCACGGCCGTCATGCACTGCACTCCGATCAAACTGCCAGGGCCTTCCCAGCAATAGATGGCAAGCATCCATAGGCAGGATGTCGCACAGGACCTCATCACAATAATTCCCAATATTAAATTTAATGGAGCATTGCTCACTGACCAAAGCCCTATGGTCCTTCTGTAACCACGTGACCCGATATGGATGCGGGTGCTTCTTCCTCTCTAACTATAACTTGGTAACCATTTCTTCTGAAACCAGGTTATCCGTGCTACCATTGTCAATAATAATATTGCAAATCTTACCCGCGCATTTACACCTTGTGTGGAATAAGCTTCTCCTCTGATCTGTGTCCTTCTCCTCATTCAACAGGACTCTCCTTACGATCATTGCTTCCCCTCTCTCTGCTTCTTTAGAATGTTCAGATCCAGCATCTTCCTCTGCCACAATAGCTCTGGCTGGACCCTCAGGCCTCTTGTTCGTCCTTTCTCGGTGTTGTGGACACTCGAATGCTCGATGTCCTTCTTCACCATAGTGGAAACAGGTCCCACGAAATACTCCTCTTCCAAACCCTCGTCCAGATCCACCCCGTCCTCTTGGGTAGCTATTCTGATCACGGGGCTGATAAATATCCTCTTCCCTTTGATCCTGGTTACTACTGGCTTCACCAGTCTTCTTCAGATCTTTGTATTTTTCTCCATTGGTTCTCCCACCAGTTCTTCCACCATGGCCCCTTCCTCTTTGCTTGCCTTCAAACCGCCTATTCAGCTTTTCTTCCACCTTTAGGGCAAAATGGTAAGCATCCTCAATGGTGCTTACCCGAACTAGGCTCAGCTCTTCTTGGATACCGAGTCTCAACCCATTGATATAACGGGCCACCTTCTCCTTGTTTGCCTCTAAATGTCCAGTTCTAATAGAGATCTTGTAAAACTCCTCGGTGTATTCTTGGACAGTTTTGTTTGTCTGTCTCAAACTCTGCATTTTCCTTAGCAGATCCAACTCGTAATCTGTCGGAATAAACTATCTTTTCAGCTTTTCCACCATTCTATCCCATCTTGTTATTCTTTCCTTCCCTCTTCTGTTCCTTTCCAGCTGTATTCCCTTCCACCAGATGCTGGCATGACCCTTCAACTTGGTCTTAGCAAATCTGACCCGATTAGGGTCTTCAACCTCCTCATATTCGAAATATTCTTCTAGGTCATTTATCCAGTCAATCACCTCTTCTGGATTTAGGTTTCCAGAATATGTAGAAACCTCCATTTTTGGTTGCTTTCCAATCTGAGAGATGGCTTTGTACAACCTGGCTTGTGCAGGATCCACAGCCTCTTCTTCTTCCTCAAACTGGTCTTCTTCTTCATCAACTTCGTCTTCACTTCCCTCATCCCTTTCGGGCTCGTGCCTTCTGCGTAGCTCTTCTTGCAGGGCCTGAACTTGCCTCTGCAAAGCTCGAAAGTCTTCTGTCGGCACCACATTTCTTACTCCACCACGGTTTCTTCGTGGAGGCATTTTTCTTTCTTCCCTTACAAATCCTTCCATAGATCCTGGTGTAACTGCCTCTCTTTCGGCGATCTGTTACATGCTCAGGAGCTCCCGCTCTGATACCACTTGATGGCAAGCCGAGATTCACACAACAAAACTTGAAATTATTTCTCTGTAAATTGCTTAACACAGTCTTACAATACCGTCTACCGGCATAATTCTTCCCCCTCTCAATCTCAAACTCACCATCCCTTCCCTTACAATTTTTTGAGTTTTTATCGAGGTCTCGACCCTCTAGGCAATTAATGCCCCCACCTGATCGAATTCATGAAATAAAATATGAAAGTTCGCTTCCTCTGCCAAGTTTTCAAATTTCCTTCCATCAATGGGCAACTGCCCCGATCCGCTATGGAAGCTTGCATTAAAGACCCCCTTGCCCTGCAACCGCCGTTTTGGTCAGACTGTTCCTCTGAACCGCTGTCTCATCCATAATGCCCATGGCCTGTAGCTGTCGCCTTGTCAGAATATTTATCTGCAACCGCTGTCTCTTTTCCCGTGCGTGTGGCCTGTCCACGTGTCCATTTTTTATTTGTCTTCAATCGGTCCCCCACATGTCACGATATCGCGACCATTTCGCCTGCGAGCCCTTTGCCTCGGTTTGTGTCGCGATATCGCGACGTCACGATATCGCGACAGCTTTTGCCTTCGCCTTGGTTTTCCTTCCGTTGTCGCGATATCGTGACGTCGCGATATCGTGACAAAAACCTCCGCCTTGCCTTAGGTTCTTTCTGCCTTCGCCTTTCGGTTCAACTTCCGCCTTCGCCTTTGCCTTTTGGATGTCGCGATATCCGACATTGCAATATTGCGATGTCGCGATATCACGACGTCGCGATATCGCGACAAAACTTCCCCTGTGCCTTAGTTTCAAAATAACGTCGCGATATCGCGACGAAACTCCCTCCGTGCCTTAGCTTCCAAAAACGTCGTGATATCGCGACGTCGCGATATTACGACGTCGCGATATCGTGACAAAAATTTTGACTTGCCTTAATTTCTTTTAGATGCCGCGATTTCGCGACAAAACCTTTGCCGTGGTAAAGAAAAGAAATAAAACAAAATACAAAGTACTTAGAAAATTTGGTTGATGCAAGATTGCCTTGCTGTCACCGGATGCTCCTGCATCAAATGGTATGTGCACTATATACATGCAGGTTCTTGACTTATCAAAGAACATGTTAAGGAATCATATTCCACAAAATTTTGTGGAGAACTGTATAAATATCATGGTTTTAAATTTGGTTGAGAAACATCTCAATGGTGATATGCCATAATTGAAAACCTTGCATATCTAAAGATATTAAATCTAAATGATAACCATTTTAAAAGGCGTAGTTTTCCAACCATTATAAATTGTAGTTCCATGGAGGTTCTTGATTTAGGAAAAAATAATTTGGAAAGCATCATCCCTGAGTAGATTGAAAATTTATCACACTTGAATATTTTGATTTTGAAATCCAATAAATTTCAAGGTAATATTCCATTGAAACTGTTTGGCCTTCCAAATATTCAAATCTTAGATCTTTCTTACAACATGATTTCATGGACTATTCCAGATAACTTTTCAAAATTGTATGCAATGGTAAATGCATCACAAAATAGTTCCATGTAATTGGGATCTATAGGATATGGTGGTGATAGTAATTATCATATGACAATTTTCATGAAAGTCTGAGATATTTTATATGATATTGTTTTAGAAATATTGAGAATGATGGATTTTTCAAATAATAATCTATCTGGAAATATTCCTCCACAAATGGGATTCCTTCAAGACTTTATAGGTCTCAGTCTTGTAAGAAATAATCTTACTGGTAGAATTACAAGAACATTGGGAAACATGAGTCAACTTGAATCTTTGGATCTTACAATGAACAAATTGAAGGGTAACATTCTAGTGGAACATGAAAATCTCAACTACTTAGAATTATTGAATCTCTTCTACAACATGCTTGATGGAAGAGTACCCCATGGAGGGCAACTTTTAACCTTTTAAGAGTCATCCTTTTCAAGCAATTCAAATATTTTTTAAATTCCTTTCAACACAACCCACAAATATTCTCAAGATAAGGTGGGAAAAGTAATGGAATATATGCATATCCTACTAATAAAAATTATTCAAAATATTCAAACTTTGAGACAAAATGATGGGAAGTTATAATGGGATTAAGTTATGGATTAGGATTATCCATTGTAGTTGGTTTGTTAACATTATTGTTTCAAAATTTGAAATTTGATATATATCAAGCTTGTAATTGGATTGACATCCTTAGAAAATATATGAGAAGAATAGTTTTTTACTTTTATGATGACATTATAGGTCCTAGGTTTGAAGGTAGATAAATCAATATATAAAGCTTATTTTATTAAAACATGCATCTATCTTACTTTCTAGCTGTAATATAGTTTGAATGGTATCTAAATGGTATTTTAAACTCACTAAGTGTCTATATATATAGTTAGTAGTGTACATGTAATAAAGCTTATTATTATTTTTTAAATCATTTGCATTTATATGCTTATTCAATGTAAAATGCAAATGTGCCCTATCTATTGGGTTAAAAATATTTGACTATTAAATTTTATTTTTTCAATGTATTGAAAAAGCAATAAGGTAATAATTTATATACTATTATGTTTTATGAAGGATTTATAAATGCATGTAATATTTATAAGTCTAGAATAAGTAACTTGCATTTTTAAATATCTATAAATGATGACCCTTGTCTATTGAAAACTATTAAGATATTATCATTTAACCCACTTAAAGATTACGAATAAATTTTCAATCAAGTTCAAAGCCACATCAAATATAGCATAGATACATGTTTGAGAAATAAGGGTCCCATTCATATATGCCAATATAAAGCTCCATGGATGTTGTATAACGTGTCTCAATAGTTTGTTAATGAGAAGGGTAGACAATATATGAACCAATATGTAATGATGATAGGCTAAATGTATATAATCTAGACATAGTTTAAAAACAACATGTAAGCACTAATTATAAAATAATAGTATATCATTATGTGATTATAAGATATATACCAAAATATGTTACCAAATATGAAGGAAGCTTAATGATCTACCATGATATGTTGGTAAGAATTTCAAAGACAAGCAACCTTGAAGATCCATCATTGCATGCATATCAGAAGTTCCTTACTAAGATTATTAATGATTATGATATGGAAGTAAATGAAGCATTCTAGTTGTTATTATAAAATCCTCTTGTGGAATGTAGTAGGCAATTCACGTCTTTGAGTGTTGGTCATACTATTTTTTGATGAGTATTACATGAAACTTTAGAAGGATCCTCTTAAAATGTATTTTTATTTTCCTATGCTAACCACTCTTCTCATACAAAACAATTGTTTTTTATTAGATACAATATTATGGCCATTCTCTTCTCAATAAAGAAACAAATGGAAATTGAAAAAAATTCAAGTCATTATCAAAGTTTGTTCTACTTTTTGTTCTATTCATAATTTATATTTAGAGCAATACAATTTTTGTTGTAGCAAGTTTATATTGTATAGTCCATTACAACATATTCCATTAGAAATTAACTTATTAACAAAAATATTATTAATAATTGGGAGGCAATCCAAAATATACATTGCAGATGGGACATTAACCAAATGATTATCCCAGATAACATTAGCATTTATGGTGATGAAAAAATCTTGGAAAATCAATTTGCGAATGTTAATATGAATGAGTGGGAGTTGTTATCTAGATTGTCTTCCCATAATGGTCTATAGTTTTTTGACCTTGAGTTGCTTGGTCGACAAGAATTTAACATGGCATATAAAATAAAGAGATACCTAATTTATATAGTATAATAGATCAACAAAAGATATTTTGTAATGTTATTATCATGGAAGATATTCTTCAAATAGACTCAAAAAATCAACATATTACATTCAATAAAAAAATTTAACATTTTGACCATTTAGTTCAAGATCCACCACTTAAATAGATTATTTTAGGGACTGTAAGAACCAAGAAAATATATCTCATTAATTTCATAAAAATTGCATTTGATATTACAACCATTACCTATTACGCCTACAAGTATCTTAGCTTCCAATATACAAGGATGGACTATATACATATTATTGAAAATACAATAAAAATACATAGCCTTTATGAGGATAAATATGTTGGGAATCCTCCCAGACTATCTCACATGTCCCTTTACTAGGATCAAATATGAATCATAATATTAAAGGATTCAACTCTATGGCCAATATTAATGTAACTCATTCATAAAAAAACAACAATGTTTCTCAATAATTATACTCACAATATTATTCATAAATAATCAAATATATGACTGAATTTGTTATAATTGAGTTATAATATATGGAGCTTTATATCCATAATATAAAATTACAAATGACCTTTCAATACTTGAATTTTTCTCTCCTCAAACTTTCAGTATATGCATCTTTTCCTATTCCTCGCATATGGCGAAAATCTCATGTCTTTTCACTTTACATCTTTCCACATTTCATGTGACTCTTCACTTGTATATTTGACACCTAATTCTATGACTCTTGACTTATGTGACACATTTCATTCTCTCACACTTTGCACACTTTATTACATTACACTTGGACTCTTATCACACATTGACACATGCATTAAACAAAATATAAACACACTCCCTAAATTAATATTTGTAATAGTACATAAAGGTGCTTTAACATTTACCAAATAATGAAATATCTTCAACACCTCCCTATATTACATTATTTGGTTTGAAGATTTTTAGTATTCAATATTCATATTCATATTTTGTTTTTGCTTGTGTCCATCCATGGATTTTTCCTATTGGCTCTTTTTGATATTCTTGCATTGTGCTTGATCCACCATCTTGTTTCTTATCTTTTGGAGAATTCAAAAAATTCATCATTAAAATGTTCTTGAGGCAATACACAATCTAAAATTTCCTATGATAATTCCATTGATAATTTATTAAGGCAACTATTCCATCGTTGATGGAACCCAAGGCTTCACTTTTTTTTTGTTTCTTTATGACACCTTTTTTGTTTTCATTGATGAATTTGAATTCCACTGTTCTACCTCTATTAACCATTTGGGTTATGGAAATAAGATTATTTGTTAAACTAGGTACATATAATACATATTTCAGCATGAAATTGAATATGGCAAGCTAGGTGTAATATTTCATGATCCTTGCACTTGATAAATTTTGTCATGCACTATTTTTAGTGGAGTTTTTGATATCACTTCCAATGAATCAAACCAATGTAAGTTCCCAGTAATATGGTGATTGACACTTGAATCTATATACCATGTGTCTTTTCATTTTTTAGATTTTGATAAATTTCATGTCATCTTGTCACACATATTTGATAATATCTTTTATTCTAAAAAAAACCCTTATATTATTTATTTCTTTGAATTTATATGATCTTGATAATTAATTCATTTGCCTTCTTGCCATGACAATGTATTTACAAGTCAATCAATTTCTTCAATGTAGAAATCCAATTGTCCATAATTTATTTATTTATTTTTAAATAATTTCTTCAAGCAATGTCTTCAAAACAAATTTTTTAAAGCAATGAATTTCAATATTCCAATATTCAATCAAGCAATCAATCATCATTAAATCATTCATTCATTCAAGCTTCATAAATTTCATTCCCTCTTTTTATCTCCCAAATTTAATTTGTTCTCACGATTTCTCCTTCAATTTTCAATTTAATCAACACTCCTCTCAATTCAATCCTCAAAACAAATTTTAAATTCTTTGTTTCCTTATATCTCCCTTGCATTTAATTCATTCCTTCAAAATTCAAAAAACTTCAATTCATTAAATTTTAAATTTGCTCTTATCTCTCCAAATTTCAAATTTTAAATATTAAGCTTCCTTCTTATATCTCCCAAAGAAAATTTCAATTTTATTTTAATCAAATAATCTCTCTTTCACCATTGATTCCATGCATTCAATATTAATATTAATATTTACCTTATTTCTCCCAAATAAAAAATCAAATGATTATGTAAATACTTTCCTTATAACTCCTAAAATGTGCACTTGAATATAAAATAAAGTTTCCCTGAAATTAGCTCAAAGTCCTTACCTTATTAAAATCTATGCACTTTAATATTTTGATATTTTTAAATATGTTAGGGTAGGGATGAATCAATGGTGATTCTCATTAGATATAGGTATTTCAAAAAATTATGCTTTTAAGAATTTTTTCTTCCTCCTCTATTTTGCAAGCTCTTCACTTTGTATCTCCTATAAGGCTCCTTCTTAGGCTTCTTGGCATTCCATATACCATCTCCAATGCTTCATCTATGGCTCCTCAATGCTCTAACTTGCTTTGGACTCCTTAAAACTCGGTATCTAGTGTTCTACTCCTCATAGGTCACATCACAATTGCTTGGATTTAGATTTCTTATGCAAAGGCACTTCAAAGTTCTTTGCACTTCAATGTTCTCTACCTTTTCTATGCTTCAACGTATTCTATCTTCTTGATGTACTCTACCTCAATAACTTCAAATCATAGCAACAATTTAAGTTTCCAGTCTTTCTTCTCATAGTCCATAGAAAAGTTTGTCTTCATTTCTAGCAACTCTAACTACCTTTTTTTCATAGATTTATAGCATAAGTGCTCATTTCTCACATCCCCCAATTCTAATTTCTTTATATTGCTTTTACTCCAACAATTTATAGAGTGCAATCAACTTGAATCTCCTCTCTAATATCTTCTTATAGATACAATGTCAACTATTCTTCTCCTTTTTCTCCTCAATAAAATATCAATCATCCTTCACCTTCACCTTCTCCTTCTCAGTATATCAATGAAAAAACTCATATCTTTTCACTTTATATATTGCCACATATCATTTGACTATTCACTTGTATATTTAACACCTAACTCTATGAATCTTGGCTTACTTACATAACATATTGCATTCTCTCACACTTTGCACACTTGCACACTTTATTACACGATCCTTAGAATCTTCTCATACATTCTCACATACATTATACAAAATATAAATGCACTCACTAAAGTAATGTTTAGATAAGTACACAAAGGTACTTTAATATTTGCCAAATTATGTAATATCTCCAACAAAATACTAGTGACTTTTTAAGAAGCAATGAAACATATATGATACATTAAAATTTATGAAAGAAGATGTATAGGGTCAAACCTACTCAAAAATATAAATTAGAGATTACAGAATTAATTTCTAGAATAGATTCAACATGACTTTGAGGGTCAGTCAATCATCCTTGTAGGTGAACTTGTACAAATCCTACCAATTTAGACAAATAATTATTTTTGGGTAAGCTAAACATTGATTAATATTTATTATATTTTTCTATTGTAATACAAATTTTACTACTAATATTGAAATTACATTATTACTATTATGTCCTCACATCTCTACCATATTAAGTAACACTTTTGTAAGTTCATAAAATAGTTTCAAAAGCATTGTTACTTTATATTTGATATTTTGACAGTAAGGGGATGATCCAAATCACGTACAATTTTGAATAATATTGACAAATATTCAAAATAAAAAACTAAAGCCTAAGGATTGGAAGGCTATTATGAAGAGAAAAAAATATTATTTAAGTTATGAAAGCATTGATTATTTAACTCATCTACTCATTTTATGAAACTAATGTATTTGTCAATATTCACAACAAGCACATTATTAAGTCATTGTATACACCAATAACTTCAATTATTTGAGAGTGTATTCAACATATATAATTATGTGATGATTATCATGACTAATTAAATCTTGCAATAATACTTTACATTGGGTAAGGATCTATTTTTTAAAACAACTTGTGAATTAAATTTAGATTGGTGAAAGATGCATTAAGCCATGTACAAGATAATTTCTAAGACCAATTCTAAGCCCCCTAGTTTACCTTGCGTGTGATTTACATTTTTATAACTATGTAGGTACATGTTGGGATTCTAATGATCCTAATTGTTTACCTAAAACACCAATGAAAAGAGAAAACCATAAAGAAATTGATCAAAATGGCATGGGTTCTAACAATTCATTAATCATAGGGTTTGAATTTTGATAGGTCTACCATTTATATAAACATGGGTGAGAGAACAAAATTGACATTCACTATATTATCCCAAGTCAAATCCCTTGACTTATTGATAATATTGCATATATTTTTGTTTGACCAACTATCAAGGACGAGGAATGGTATCAATTCTAAAAACAAAATTCATGAAGAAGAATGTGTACATAGAGAATCCTTGTCTCTAATTGGACAATTTGTTTTGTTTTCATAATAAGATATATTTTTTATCAACTACTATTTCATTTAATAAAGCAAAAATATCAATATCTAATCTATATCTTATGTTCTTAAAATATTTCCAAACATTTCCCATATTTGTGTTCTATAAAAATTTTTATCTTATTGAGAGTTCATTCAACATACTCTAAAAGATATCTATGCATAAAATATATTATCTCTATTTATATTTAGTTTTAATATCTCGACTTTATTTTGTATATTTCATTGGACACTTTTATTCTTTTATTTTATTTATCTTAAAAAAATATTATTTTGTGTCATTGGTCTTAAGTAGCATTTTGCAACTTCATTTTTCTTCTATGTAACAAATAGCTATTTATAAGTGCTAAATTTACTTTCACATGCCTTAGAATATTGATTCGGATCTTTACATATTGGAATTTGTAACTCCCTTGACTACAATTTGGTCTTCCCAAAAAGTAATTTCCTTGGTCTTATTTATTTGGAATTTTTTATTTTAAATTTATTTAACAATAAATAATGTCTCTAACCTTGTTTTAATAATATATTTATTTTTAATATTTATCTAAAAATATTTAGGCTATTGCATCTTGTTGAAATGCGAACTATATTTCATTATGGAAGCAACATTTAAATAATACATATGCAGCTGAAAATAAACCCGGAGGTTGTGGAACCACCCGAGGTAAAAATAGGGATTGTTATAGAAAATAACAATACGCCTAAAATGAAAACTAAATAATGAAATAAATCAAAAATCACTAAGATATGCTAACATCCCCCCTTATTACATTATTTATGGAATTGAAAACTACTAATATCCCCCCTGATTACATCAGTTGGTAATACAAAGAGAGCTGCAAAATAATTCAAATTTGACACATGCAAGTGCCTTAATGAAAATGTCTGTAACTTGAGAATTGGTGGGAATGTGCTGAAGCTGAATTCGATGCCTTGGAAATTCGTCTCGAATGAAGTGACATTGTGTGTCGATGTGCTTGGTTCTTTCATGATGTACTGGATTCTTGACAAGATTCAAAAAACCCATGTTGTCGCAAAACAAGTGTATTGGAGATTTTGATGGAAGACCCATACTTGTGAGGATGCAACGCAACCATATCACTTCACACACAGCTTCACGTGCGACGCGATATTCTGCCTCTGTTGATGAAATAGCAACCACCTGTTGCTTCTTGCTGTGCCAAGAGACAAGACTAGATCCAAGATGAAACAAATATCCTGAAGTTGATTTACAATCATCATATGATCCGACATAGTTGGAGTTCATGTATCCCTGTAAGAAGAATTTGTTGTTCCTCTTGTATTCTAGGCCATATTCCATTGTGCCATGGACATAGTGAAGAACGCAATTTGCTGCTTTCCAGTGTGTAGTCTTAGGCTCCTGTATGAACCTCGAAAGATAGTTGACAGCAAAGACGATATCTGGCCTAGTGTTGGTCAGATATATGAGACTCCCAATCAACTGGCAATAGAGAGTACCATATACCTGAGGTGAATCATCATATCACGATAACTAAATTCCTGTTTCCATCGGAGTAGACATTGGCTTGCAATCAATCATGCGATACTTTTCCAATAGGGTCTTGGAATATTTTTTCTGAGATACTTTGATGGAGTGCTCCTTCTGGCTGACTTCCAGACCAAGACAATAATGGAGAAGTTCAAGATATGACATCTCAAAATATTGACACAAGTCTCTTTTGACAGTAGAAATCATTGTTTTTGAACTCCCTATAATGAGCAGATGATCAACATAGAGTACAAGCAACACTATTTCAGAACCCTATTTCTTAAAATAGAGGTTTGCATCTAATGAAAATCTCTTAAAACCATGCTGCAAAAGGTGATCCATTTTAATATACCAAGCTCGAGGGGCTTGTTTCAAACCATATAAGGATTTTACCAATCTGCAAACTTTCTGCTATTGGCCTTCAACTTCAAATCCTTTCGATTGAGTCATGTAGACTTCTTTTTGGAGATCACCATTTAGAAAAGCACTCTTGACATCCATTTGGTGTACTTTCCACCCATATTGTGCTACCATAGCACAAAGAACTCGAATGGTTGTCATCCGAGAAGTAGGTGCAAAAGTTTCCTCATAGTCAGTGCCTTCTCTTTGAGCATAGCCCTTTGCAACAAGTCGGTCCTTATGCTTATCTATTGCACCATCTACCTTATACTTCACTTTATACACCCATTTGCAGCCTATGGGATTCTTTCCATATGGTAGATCAACAAGCTTCCAAGTTTTGTTTTTCATCAAAGACTTATACTCTACATCCATAACAGCCTTCCACTGAGGCTCACCAAGAGAAAATTGCATTGATGCGGGTTCAAGATCATCTATGGAATACATAAATACCCTATCACTATCAATATCCATATATTTTGTATCTCTATATGGATCTACAGAAAGTTCCTCAAAATATTGACACAACTCATCAACCCCAGTATTCTCTGTTGCAGCTTTCTCCTATCGAGCCATGCTACGAGTATGAGGCCTATCCAATGTCAAATCTGGTGGAGTGGATAGCTTAGAGTCTTTGATTGTATTTGTATACCACTTTGGATTCTTCTTCTGAGGTGTTGAAGAAGATGAAGACGGACCTCCAACTTTTGATGAAGGAGATTTATCAACCTTAGGTTACACAAGGTCTAGGTATACATCTGATGTGGGTTATGATGTGAAAGCCTCATCAAAAACTACATCTCTACTGATGTGTATCTTCTTGGTTAATGGATCAATCAAATGATAACCCTTAGAGTGCTCATCATACCCAAGAAGAATACACTTTAGTGTCTTCTCATCTAGCTTCTTCCTTTTCTCTTTTGGTATGTGCATGAAAGCTTTACATCCAAAAATGCGTAGATGAGAAATGGAGGGTTTCCTACCACTCCATGCTTCCTGTGGAGTCATTCATTGTAGATCCTTTGTGGGTGCCCTATTCAACAGATATACTGCTATGGTGATAGCTTATGCCCAATATAGTTACTCAATACTAGATCCTGTGAGCATGCAATGAACCATTTCCATGATGAAACGATTCCTCCTTTCAGCAACTCCATTTTGCTGAGGAGTATATGCAGTAGTTAACTGTCGTGTGATCCCATTTTATTTCAAGAACTTAGAGAATTCTTTAGAGGTAAACTCCCCCCATCGATCTGAGCGGAGGGTCTTTATAGAAGTCCCTGACTCCTTTTCAACAGATTTCTTGAATTTTTGAAAGAAGCCAAATGCTTCAAATTTTAGTTGAAGAAAAAATACCCACATCTTTCATGAGTAATCATCTACGAATAACTAAAAATACCTCTTACCCCCATAACTTTTGGGAGTGAAGGGACCACACAGATCAGTGTGAATCAACTCTAGAGGTTTCTTTGCTCTTGTAGAGCTCCTTTCAAAAGGCACTCTATGTTGTTTTCCTGCCAAGCAGTCAGAGAAAACTGGTAAAGTGGTAGAAAGGGAAGGAAGACATTTTACCATTTCATACATACTTAACTCAAGTAAGTAACCAAAACTCAAATGTCCATATATCTTGTGCCATAAGGAAGTTGCCTCCTTTATAGAGACTGTCATGGCAACATGTGGAGTAGAGATAGCATCTAAGGCAAATAAGCCATGCTTATATGAAGTAGTGGCAATGTTCTTACCCCTCCTAGTAATAGAACAACACTTCTTGCCTCCCTCAACACTAAAGTGCACAACCATATCTTTGTCCAGAATCTGTGTGATTGACAACAAATTTTTTGCCAATATTGGAACATAGAGAACTTTGTCAATCTGACACTTGCCATCAGGAAGAGTGACTAAAATAGTACCTTCTCCCTAAACCTTGTAGGTTTTATCATCAACAATAGTGACAAGTTTGCCCTCTTTGGCCTCAAAAGACTCAAACCACGATTTGTCACCAGTCATGTGTTTGCTGGCTCCAGAATCAACATACCAGATAGGATCCCTCTACTTGGACACTGTGGTAGTCATGAGAACTTTGTGAGCTCTCTCAAAATCCATGTTAGATTCTTCAACAACAACATTCACTTGTTGTTTGTTCTTTTGTGGTTTTTTTCGGCCTTTTTGTTTTGATTTTTTATTCTTATGCCAACATCTGTTTGTATCATGACCTTCTTTGTCACAAATATTTCAATAGCGCTTTTTCTATTGAGGTTGTTGAGTTTGTTTCCCTTTTGAATCCTTTTGTGAATTCCCTCCCTTATGAAAATTACCCTTCTTCTGGTTTTGCCCTTTCCTGTTGATGTAGAGGGCAGTGTTAGAAGAATCATCTCGCTGTAGTCGACGTGCCTCCTCCTCTTGAAGCATATTAACCAATTCTACAAAAGTAACTTTTCATTGTGACACCTGAAGGGAAGTAATCAACACCCGATAAGAATTAGGTAAATCTCTCAATACAATTGAGTTAAGGAGCTTATCTTCAACTGGTTCTCCTAAAGAATTCAACTTTGCTTTCAATTCTAAAAATCTATAAAGAAAAAAATCAACTGTCTCACCCTAATTCATGCTTAGACTGTGTAATTGAGATTGAAGAAATAAAATAGTGGGATCATTCTTTCCCTCATAGATAGTATTAATGGCATCCCATGCCTCTTTACTATTTTCACAGTCAGCAATATGGGGTTGAACTTCATCAGCCACAACAAGCAAAATGAGCACCTTTGCTTTGTTTTCTAGCTTGTCAAAGTCTTTTTGAGCAGTAGATGGAGTTGTAGCACCAGCAGTAGATGAAGGTCTAGTTGTTGCTCCAGATACAACATCCCATAAGTCATCCATGACTAGGATAGACTTCATCTTGTTTTTCCATTGTGTGTAATTAGGACCTTTCAACAACTGATGAGAATCAATCATTAATTTTGTAGACATGGTGAAGGTTCCTTATAACACCAATTGGTCCCCCTTTCGATATACCTTTTTCTAGGCTGATATACCGTACAAAATACCCGCCATTACGTGAGGGAAACTATAGGTATTTTGAAAGATAAAAAAAAAAATCACCCGCCCTTATGTGAGGGAAACTATATGTAATTTTTAGAGATCATACGGTACATGGAACTTAAGCAATACTAAAAGGGAATAGTCTTGTTGATGGCACCTACCATAGAAAGTCTGCAATCCTCATGCATGGGGCGTAACTTCCCCTAAACACTTTGGATTTCAAAACTTTCATCAGGATTTACACCTAAACACAAGAACTATTAGGGAATGGATGGAGTAAAAAAAATGCAAAAATGGCAAACTTATCTCTCCCCAACAATTTATAGAGAACAAGCTCAGACGTCGTTTTGGCAGCTATATTAGGCGACAGATACAGTAGCGCAATCACGACAGCTTTACCTGTAAGTGCTGGCCAGAGATATCACAAATACCGAATGTTGTAGTGCAATAAATTGCACGGATGGGTTTTAATTATTCCGGGGACTTAGGAGTGAATTTCATTTTAACTTTTAATGTTATAGTGCAAAAAAATGAAATATGCAACATACAACATAAAAGTGCCCACAAAAATAACCCACTAGGTGTCGGGCACAGCTAAAAAATGCACCTTTACAATAATGCCAAAATTGCTTTTCAAAAAATTACTCACTTTCCCCCTGTGATTTTTGGAAAAAAATACCCCTGGAAAAAAAATTCTTTAACAAAGCATTTTTTTTAATAATTATTATATATTTTTAAAGTTAAAAAAAAAAAAATTTAATTTATATAGTTTAAAAAACTATGAAAATATAAATTAAAATCAAATTTTAATTTATATAGTTTTAAAACTATAGAAAAATAAATTAAAATTAAAATTTTAATTTAACTAAAAAAATTAAAAATTAAAAAAAAACTTTAGAAATTTTTTTTTTACCTTTTTTTTCTCCAAGGGGGAGTCGGCGGGATTTGAACCCCCAACTAGCGGGCTAATCCAAAAGTATCAAGGACCCCCTCCTATTTGAGGAGGGTCCCCAGCCCTTTGCCCGTGCACGACCGCTTGGCCGCATCTCCCTCCGTGGTTATCGTCGCCAGGTGGCCGCGACTACCCCTTCCTCTGCTGCTGGTCGCGATGGCATCCACAGTGCGCGACTATAGCAGGCGGCCTGTGGCTGGACAGCCCGCGGCTGCAGTAGGCAATCGATGACTAGACAACCCACGACGACTACTACTGCAATTGGTCGTGACAGTTGTTGTCGTGCATCACGCGTCGCACCACATGCAACGTAGGGAAAGGGGAGGGGGGGTCACGATGCACGTCGCGTGAAATAAATCATGCGACGACGCTAGGTGGGGGGGAAGGTTGGTGGCCGCGCATGATTAAAATCATGTCGCGACGGGGGGTACAAGGGGGCCGCGCATGATTAAAATCATGTCACGACGGGGGGGGGTGGAGGATGCGTGAATTTTTTTTTTATATCATGCGCGAGGGGGGGGGGGGATCTGGGAAATTAGTGCTAGAAAAAAAAATGCACAGGAGGTGCGTAGCATAGGGGGGTCTGTGTTTTTTTTTTTTTTTAAATGCGTGCTCAGCAAAAACACGCACAGACCAACGCTGGGAAATAAAAATTTTCCAGACCAGCGCTGGAAAAAAAAATAGACCTGCAACCTTCCTTAATTTTTTTTTCTCCCGACAAGACCAGCCAGCTTCCGCCTCCTCTCTCTCTCACCCTTCTGGCTCTGATGCCATGTTGAAATGTGAACTATATTTCATTATGGAAGCATCATTTAAATAATACATATGCAGCTGAAAATAAACCTAGAGGTTGTGGAACCACCCAAGGTAAAAATAGGGATTGTTATAGACAATAACAATACGCCTAAAATGAAAACTAAATAATGTAATAAATCAGATATCACTAAGATATGCTAACACATCTATCTAAATCTTGATACTTTTATTGTAAATATATCCTTCTACCGAGGCTCTACCATTCTATACACCATACTATTGTTTGCCATCCTAACTAGGTAAATGTCACCATATAGAAATAATTATTGGTAGATGTGAATCATAACAAGATGAGAATAACCGAGAATATAACTCCTACATAGTGTGTAATAATGATATTTAGATTGATTGACACATGTCCTCTAAGCACAAAATTAAGGAATCAAATGATATTCATGTTAAGCTATTAATATCAATTGAAGTGGACAAGGAAAAATTCATCATGGAAGCACCATTGCCTTCAAGCCTTCCCATGCACAAAGATAGTTGGTAATTACATGTAGTCAAATAAGAAATTATTTTTATACCTCCGCATTCACCCATCAACTATTCCTCCACTCCTATAGCTTAAGGAACTCATTTGATCTTATGCAACTTACAATGTCAAATGTAGGTACAATATGGTTGAAAGGACACTGCTAGGTGCATGTAATCACACCTTGAGGATGGGGTTCAAGATAGGCCAAAGGCATAGGGTAAAAAGAGTGTGCATGTATGTAGCTTATACTTAATTTATGACCACCATAGGGTCCTTGTAGGTGTTATTATATGCAAATGAGTATAATTTGAAAGCTAAAGTAGAAATTAATAAAGGATGTTGAACATAATTTATAGCAAATAAATAAGAAACAAATTATTTTTCTTTTCCATTTATATTTTCAAAAAAGATAAGTTGGGGGTAAGAGATGGTATTTTTTATTTTATTTGAGATGTAAATGATCCAAAGAAAGGAAATACGACCTACATGCTATATTAATTTCTTAAAAATATAATATTTGACTAAATATGCAATAGATCAAATTTAAATAAATAAACAAACCATTTATAGAGACCCTAATGCAATATAATTTATTGTGATTATTACATAATCACATTATAGTTATGAATATTATGGGAAGTTAGAAAGTAATTGGAACTCCCAACTTTGTATCTTTCGATTTTAAATGTATATATATTTCTATCACACCAATATAAATATTGATCTTAATGCCTAAATCTATTCTACATTTTTAATATTTGGTTTCAAAATAAGGTGATATAAGAACAAAGATTCAACTTGTGAAGGTGATCCAGTTACCCAGGAGTAGAAAATATCTCTCTATATTTGTGAAAGCATACTTCCATTAGAGAAAATATAAAAGAGTAGACACAAGTCTAAGCTAGAAGAAGTCCTTAATATTTGGAGAAGAAAAAAATATTCTTCATTCTTGTTTGTATTTGTAGGTGTTGTAGATATTTATTTAGTCTTAGAGGAATTGCAGATCCATCTAAGAAAAAATAGTTAATGTCCAAAGAGTTGCCATCACAAACTTGATTGTTGCCATCTAAAAAAATAAAAAAGAATTATTATCGTCTGGTGCAAGAAATGTGTTGACAAAAGAAAAGAATAAACTGTCTGGAGCATTGAGCTAGAGTTTGAACATGTTGGAAATATTTCATATATATTTACCACCTAGAATATCCATTTTATCATACCAAATAGAAAATATTTTCATATAAAGTTGTCATCTAGAAGATTCATCTAGTGTTGCTATTTAGAAAAGAGCTACCATCTAGAAAAGAGGTGTTATGGAATTATCGTCTAGAGCTACTACTATAATATAGAATGAAACACTTGCATGTTACTTCGTTGATATTCAAATATTTATATAAGCTTCATCATCACCTTTATAGGATAAGATCATAATGAAGAGGCATATAGGCATATCAAGATAATCATACCTTACAAGATTAGAAACCCTTCAAGATTAGTGCATATTAAATGGGTATATAATCCTATATAAACTTAGTGTGATGATGGAGAGCTAAACTTGCTCAAACCAATTCTCATTCAAAAACTTGGAAAGATCCCTCACAAACCCTGATTTTGTGGCTATATAGCCAAAAAACCTTAAAAATTGAAAATAAGTCGGATGGGGCCCAAAATTGAGGTACGCATCCCTCTTACAATATATAAGCCAAAAATAAATTTTCAAGTCCTAACTCTAAATACCTTAGGATATATTAACCTCCGAACATCTCAAAAAGCATAAAAAACTAGATAAGTAATTTTAAAACCTAATTTCGGGGCACTAGATGATGGAATTTGGCCCCGAAAACTGGATTTTCTAGGAAAATAGGACTCTAAGGAGTTTTATTTGTTTAGAAATCTCCCAAATAGCTCCCTTTCAAATTTCACATTAATCGGAGCTACGGTTGAGAAGTTATGGCCCTAGCAAAATGCACTAAAATTTAAGAAAAAGAAAAAAATAGAATTTCCAAATTTCGTTGGATACTCCTACATCATGTGAGAATTTAATCTCATGGGAATAAGGAAAAAAAAAATTACATATTATTTTATATTTAATTCCTTTTGACCCTTTCCCCAATAAAAGCATTTGGCTCTAATGCTTTCAAAAGAGGAGGTCAGGGCATTGGTGGTATGTTGACTTATCATTGGGGTATTGATATATCTTATTGAAATACAATGGTTAACACTAAAAGGGATATAACCAATCTTGATAAATTGAATATCATAAGTGTTTTTCATCCTACTCTATCAATTAGATAAACTCTAGCAATTTAACCCACAATATTAAAACCACATGTAATCAAAGAGAGCAATAGAGCTATTGTTTTGGAAGTAAATCCAACTAATTCAATGATGGTGGGACTATAATATATTATTGTTTTGATATTGGTGAATTTTTAGAGTATTGCAATTCCCACATTAAAAATAAGAGAAATATTTATTTCTTTTATCCTTAGTTTGAAGTACTGGATCTTTTATGTTGATCCTTTAGACTCTATTGATTACCTAACTTATTAAAATTCAATTTAAATGGCCTTAGCTAGGTATATCTTTTTGAGAATTTCTATAGATTCATATTATATTTTATTTTTGTACAACCAACAAGGATATTCTAATAAGAAAATTATAAAAAAGTAACTATAAAACAACATGAGGCCCTACAACTCCAAGCATGCAATGCCAAGTATATGAAGCCTTTTTGAATGTAAGATTAAAGAGGTACGATAAGAATTTTTCTTCAATTATAAAAAATATTTTTAGAGAAGTTAATGCTCCTATAACATGGAAAGGAATGGATTTTGAGAGATACAAAGGAGATGTGATAGAAGCAATATCTTCACCCAATACTACAAACAACCTGCCTACTATTAAAGCAATAGAAGTGGGTGCAACTACCATAATAATTTATCCAATAAAAAATAGAAAATCTACCACAAAAAATGTAGATTATCATCCATTAGGATTTTTAAGCTTACCGTACTAGTAAATCTCTTGGGTTTTCATTTAGGAGACCCAATTTCAAATCCCACTTGGTACAAGGGGACTAAGACCCCTCATAAAAACTCATGTAAACTTAATAAATCAAGTGGTATTAGCTCAATAAATTATACTTCTCAATATTTAAAGATGATACCAAGGTTTAAATCTTACCAAGTGATACATGGATAATATCCAAGCTTTTTTGTAATACCACTATGTGGTGATAATGTAATACGAGTGGGGCCTATTTCAATCCCATATATCTCATTGAAAAAATATAGATTATCATCCATAGCAATCGATAAATGCATCATATTGGATCACAAGACATTGATCCATGTGGTAGAGTGATTGGGGTTATTATGGTAGTAGAGAGGCTAATGGAAATGGGTAGCAATTACAATTTTCAAAACAAGTTGAATGACATGTAAACTTGTCAACCATTAAACTAAATGTCTTAAAAGTACACACAACATATGGTATTTGATGAGAGATAAGGAGGTGATGAAATAGAATATGAAAAAAAGAAAATATAGAGAAATATGAGGGAATAAGAGAGATCCATAGGTACCATAAATAGAAAGATAAACAACCCCTCAAAGGCCAAGCATGAAATCAATGCCTTCATCACAAAAGAGTATACATGTTGTCCTAATGCTCTGCTATATACGTATCATTACAACCAATTAGGAGGAATCACATTGATCCCATTATCTAGGGGAGCTTTGATATCTACCTCAACATCTCAAGAAAAATTGCTCACTGAAACACATGATATGTATAGAATAATAGCCAAGTAGCACAATAGACATATAGATGTATAGGCCAGATGCTAGGGTCAAAGACTTGGAAGTAAAAATCAAGTGCACTATTATTATTGATGGTTATGGGAAATTTTATGGGGCTACAATCAATGTTATAGGTTGTATTAGTTCTAGAAATAATTGACACAATCCATAGAAATGGTCCCTTTCTAATGGTATATGTGGAGAACATCTATACCAATACATTTGTGAGGTAGGAGCCAATCTTATGGAGGGCATAACTTTTGATATGACTATTGGATCAGATTGAAATTTTATGGGGAGATAGATAAATAGGTGCACATGTTATGGCTAGATCACTCTAGTCATGTAGATTATATTTTAGGATTTTATTGGGCCTTAATTACTTCATCTAGTGCCCCAAAAATGGGATTTAGTGTTTTCTTGAAAATCTGGAAGAAAACGTATTTGGAATAACTTCTTATTTAGGCATGGGTAAGTGTCCAGATTTTCTATAAGGTTTAATATAGATGATATGATGTGAATTAATTTAGGGGTACTATCCAATTTTTTTTAGGTTATTTATTTTTTGGCACTAAAAGACAAAATTGCCTAAAAAAAGAAAATATTATAATTTCTTATCTTTAGGGCTTTAAGATTTAGGATTTTATTTTAGGGTTTAGTTTAGGATATATATTCTATTAACATCACATTGTAAAAGGGGTGAAATCCAAGAATTATAAAATAAAGCATTTATCGATTTATTTCCATGTATTGTAGTTTTATGTGATTGGAGGTTTTTTGCATTATTTCTTTTTATTGTAGTTTATGTGATTGGAGGTTCTTGTTTTGACCTCTTGCCACTGGATTTATACCAATTTGCCATTAGTTTTGGCACCATGATTTTTAATTTGACAAATAATATGAAATGCTCTCTATAAGCCATCCTACTCAAGGAGTATGTGGGATTGCCAAACGATGACCAATATAGCAATTAAATTTCAATCAATTTTGGATTGCAATACTTTTCCCACATCATACTATCTAGAGCTACCATAAAGAGATTCTATTTAGAGATACTATTCTCTAGAGTTGTTGCCACCTAAAGTTTTCATCTACTATTGTCCAAAGTTACTATCGTATGGAACAATTGCCATTTGGTTTTATTACCATCTATAGCTATTACATTCTAGAACTATTGCTATTTGGAGGTACCATGTAATGTTATTATTTTCTAGAGCTACCATAAATAAGAAGCAAGAAATGAATGCCATCTAAAGTTATGTTAGAATCCACCATCTATTAACCAAGTTACCTAGAACCAAGGTTGTATAAAGATGCAATAGGTTCATCTATTGTGAAGTTGTACCAATGCATAGGCCATTTGAAAGTTAACTTCAAGTGAAGTATTGTTGGCTAAAGGCTTGTGTAACAAATTTAGAAAACTCACACCTATTACATTTAGTTTACTAAGAGGAAAATGTTGATTTGTTGCATGTAAAAGAATGATAGTCCAAAAATAAAAAGGAAAAATCAATATTTTTAAATAATAAATAATTAATTAAATATTAAAAAATCCCATATGCTCCATGGGAAGGCTATTTGAAGCCTTCAAAGAATATTTTTTTTTTTTTTTAGTGAATGCAAGCGATAAGATGGTGATTTGGCTTTTTTAACTACCTTGGAATGTTGATGAAATATTTCAAGAATATTCCTTAAAGATCAAAGTTGGAGGGAAAAGAACTCAAACCCTTGCACCTAATTTTTTTCCTTGTGAGACCTTGTTGTTTTCTCATAGTAACATAAATTGATCATTGCATGAGTATAGACATATATATACTCGTAGGAAATCTATTTTTTATTTTGTTCCACTAGAGGTATTTATTTATAATTTATGAATATTTTCAATGCAATTAATGTCCCAATGATGATGTTATCTAATTCTCAGTTGCTAAAAGATTACATATATTTTGCATGGAAGATAAAATTGAATATTCCTCTAGAGTTTGAAGAGTTTTACAGAGTGGCATATGGCGCTATGCAAAGACATGCTACTCACCTTGATGAACAATGAAAATTTGATAATTATGATAAAAAAACTAGATTGACCATCATGTTTTGCATGTATGATGAGATCTATCCATACATTCATGATTCTATAACCATGAAGGATGCATGGGATAAACCAAGTATGGTTTTTTAGTACAAGAACTATAGTTAGTTTCTACATCTATGAATCCAATTGCATTTCTTTAGTATGAAGAGCGGTGAGAAGCTAGAACACTTTTTATGATAAACTATTGAGTTGCAAGCCTCACTACAAGAATTCAATAACACTATCAATGATAACGTGCTTATTCCAATAGTGATATGTGCACTACCACCAATGTTCAACATTTTGGTAATGATCCTGAATGTGACAAATTATAGTTCCATTTTTTATACTCTTGTGAATTTAATTCAACAATGGGAAGCAATTGAAAAGACAAATACTAAAGATAAATGTACTTTGTTCATGCATGAAAAAGAAAAGAAGTTGATGTAGTCAAATAAATGTGGTAGAACTTCAACAAGCAATAGAAGAAACAAAATGGTAAAGGAAAAAACAAAAACAAAATCAAGGACAAAGAAATTTCATATGTTTGATTTGTGGAAAACTATATCACGTCCTTTAAGAGTGTTGGTATAATACATTCTCATAAGGATCATCCAAGAATCAACCAAAGAATTCATTATGAGGAAAGTAGAAGAATTAAAATTGGGAAAGGAGGAATTCACCTCTATGCAAACATGGAAATGTAGCTAAGGACATTGATTATTATATATAAGGATAAGACTATGTCTATTTAGTTAAATTTTCTAATTTTGTATAAAAAACAAGCCCAATCGGGTATGTTGGTTTGAGAGCTGCTAGGCACATGACAAGCCAAAAGAAATGGTTTGTAAACCTTGATCGTTCATCTTACCATGGGAAAGTAACACTTTATGATAATTAAAATTCACCATTATTTAAATTGGTGATGTCTGATTACATATTGGAGACTGTACCTATTTTTTGACTCAAGTTATTTACTTGCTTGGCCTCATGAAGAACTTGATTTTTGTGAAGCCTAATCAAACTTTGTGTGTTGAATTTTTAAAAATAGGTGCAAAGAAATATTTCATTCAAGAAAAATCCATAATTTGGTTATCATTTATCATGTTATTGGTATAGGCAAGATAATTTAGATTGTATTTGTAATGCAAGACAACCAAGCCTTGGATACCACGATAGATGAAGTTGTATCACTATGGAATAGGTGATCTGGATATCTAAGCTTCAACCATTTGAATTCACTTGCACATAATTATTTCACACATGGTATTCCATATTTGACTAAGCCTTGTGACCTTTGTATAAGTTGTTTATCTAAAAAGCAATATCAAGATCCATTTGTCTCAAGCAGTTGTATAGTGGCTAGTCCACTTGACCTAGTGCATATTTTGATCTATGTGGACTCATGGATTCAATTTTTAGTGCTTGTAGATATTTTTAATTAATTTTTTATTATTATAAAGGATGAAAGTGGGTATATTTCCTAAAGGTACAGGATGAAGATTTCCACTATTTTCAATAATCTAAAGCTCATGTGGAAAATATTGCTAGTCATCCCATTCATATAATCTATTCAAATCAAGGGGGAGAATACCAATCATCAGTTTTTTTATTTTCTAAAGCAACATGGCTTCAACACAAATGGAGTTGTAGAAGGACAAAATCATGCTATTCAAGAGATGGTGTGATGCATTTTGAGAGATTTCAATTTGGAGCCTAAATTTTGGGTAAAAGCTATGTGCATTGTGGTCTACTTGTTGAACCATGCAACTACACTTTCGTTGAATGGTATCACATCTAATGGGGTATGGATATGAAGTAAAATTTTTGTGTTATATATCCATGTGTTTAGGTGCACTACATTCATACACATTTTGAAGTAGAAGAAAAAGAAGCTATAAAATAACTACAAGCAATGTATCTTCACTAGATATAGTAATAAGTCGAAAGGATATTTTTTCATGGATCTAAATAATAACAAGTTATATATAAATAGATGTGTTGTATTCGATGAGAAGAATTAGTGTGCCTATTATTCTAAGCTACATGTTGAAAAAACACATGTTTTTTGTCTAATTATGATGATGAAGCCTCTAGGAGAGAGGATGTTGATTTTGATGAATTTGAAGGATATGCTCCTAATGGATCTAATGACCTAGGACCATCCAATTAAAGTAATACTCATAAAACCAAGTGGTATCTTTGTATAGTTTATGATGTGAAATTATACCATGTTCTAGACACATTTAGTTTTTGACCAAAAACTCAAATTAAAGTTTAAAATGGAGTTATAGAAGGATAAAATCATACTATTCAGGAGATAGTGTGATGCATGTTGAGAGATTTAAATTTGGAGCCTACATTTTGGATAAAGCCTATATGCATTGTGGTCTACTTGATGAACCATGCATGCACATTTCCATTTAATGGTGTCATATCTAAATAGGTATGGATAGGAAGAAAACACTTTGTGTTACAAATCCATGCATTTTAGCGCACTAAATTCATACACATTTTGAATTAGAAGTGAATGAAGCTAGCAAATAAATCCAAGAAATATATCTTAAATAGATATAGTAATGATTCAAAAGGATATTTTTCATGGATCTAATAATAAGAAGCTATGCATCAATAAATGTGGTCTTTTATGAGAATAATGAGTGTACCTATTCTTCTAAGCCACATGTTGTTGAAAAAGCACATGTTTTCTTGTCTAATGATGATGATGAAGCCTCTAGGAGAGAGGATGTTTATTTTGATGAAGATGAAGGATATGTTCCTAATGGATTTTACGATCTAGGACCATCCGCTTCAAGTACCACTCACAAACCCAAGTGGTATCTTAGTATATTTTATGATGTGAACTTATATCATGTCCTATATACATTTAGTTTTGGATTAAAAACTCAAAGAAGAGTTTAAAATTATGTCATCCAATATCCAATGAGAATTATGGTGTAGACATACAAACCTTCAATGGTTAGTGAAGATATTATCAAAGGAGTGTAAGTATTCCATGAACATCGAATACTAAACATTGATGAATAAAATAATGGCAACTTGTCAAACTTCCACCTAACAAGTGAAAATTAAAGACAAAGTACAAAGTTGATAGGAGTAACAACAAATACAAAGCAATAATTATTACAATATTCTATGCATAGAAGGAAGGAATTGACTATGATGAAAATTTTGCACCAAAAACAAATATTAAGACCATTTTGATGGTTTCTATAATAGTTGCATAATTTAGATGGATGTTGCATAAAATGGATGTGAAAAGTATATTTCTCAATGGTGACCTGTTGGTCACAAGTCTGCCATAGGAAAGGATTTTCTATGTCTATGCGCCCTAGACCCGGCCAACATTGAAAGGCTGGGAGAAAGAGATGTCTCCTAGACCAATCTCCAGAGAGGGTTGGTTCCCTTACTAAATTCTATGTTGTTTCAAAACTAGAGTTGCAGGAAAGAAATAAAAAATATGCAGAAAGAAATGGAAAATTACGGAAAGAGATGTGAAATATGGCCACAGGCAAAATTTATATGATCGGGGAAAGAAACTCAGCAATAATTTAACCTCAAGCGGAAAAACAACATACAATAATAGAATACAACATAATCCACTTATGACCTTGCGTAGACAACCTCCAGGATTGTATTTTAGAACTCACTTCCTCATTAGCAATATTCAAACTCAGACACAGAATTCAAATCTAACAGCAGATTAGAAAGATGAGCATAATCGAGAAATACATGAAATAGAAGGACATCACACAGAAAGATGCTTGTAAAATCAAAGGCCAAATATCTCTTATTTAAGCAGAGAACTTGAATTTTTTCATGCAACATGTCTCTCAAACTCCCAATGATTGTTCTTGAGATATACATTGATATTTATAGAGGTCTTGCCTCTTTGCAGCATCTAAAACATGAAACAAACCTCCTCGAGATCTACAAAACATACAGTAGAAATAAGGAAATGATCCCCTTAAACCAGCCTTGGAGAAACCAAAAATTAAATGAAACTAGGAACCGATCGTCTTCATTAAATGGTCATCCTCGAAGCATGCTTGGACCATTAGAAAATCATGAACAAAATCTTTGAATAATGGATGCGTCTTTAATTCTGGTGTCTTGGGCATGTTCTTTTATCTTGCACACATTGGAAAGTAGCAAAACATTAAATTCTAGAGAGCTTTAAATCCTTGGAAATCACAATACTTCATCAGGCCATTGAACTGCTTTCTGGCGCGAAACTGTGATAGGTCGTGACATTTTCTTGCTCTGTACACTTTTGCCACTTTCGGTCCACAAAAATCAACCATGTCATGAAATCGTGACGTATTCGGCTCTTGTTCTCTTTTGTCACCTTAGGTCACGAAAACGTGACACGTCGCAAAATCGTGACATTTCGTACTATTCTGCTCCTTCTCTACCTTGCTTCCATGAAACTATGACCTGTCATGAAATTGCGACATTCTTTCCCATGTTGTCCTTTGGCTGCTTTGAACTGCAAAAACATGACAAGTCACGATTTTGCTACACCTTCCTATCACTTGGCTTTGTCTTCCTGATACATCGCAAAAACCAAACAAGTCGTGCTTTCACGACATTCTTCCATCGGCACCTTTGTTTTATCTCCAGGTCATGAAAACCAAACAAGTTGTGAAATCGTGATGTTATCTCTCCGCTGCTCAATCTTCTCGTCCCTATCACAAAAATCTGACATGTCACGATTTCACGACAATTTTCATTTGCCCTGTACGGTCCAGCTCTCAACCTATGAAAACGCGACACTCTTGCCTCAAGTGGTTCTTTAATCTTCAGCATGTCGCAAAATCATGACAGGTTCTATCTCCTTGGACTTTACTGCTTTTCAATCGCAAAAATTTGTCATTTCACGAAATCACGACATTTCGTACAATCTGGATGCCTCCGTGTTTCATCATCATGAAAAAACGACATGTCACGAAATCGTGACAATTTTTTGCACTTGGTCCTTCCACCCCAATATGTCATGAAATCGCAACATTTTCTTGCCTTTGTCATTATTGCTGCTTCATGTCGCAAAATTGTGACGTCTTCTTCTTGCTTGGTTTCATCTTAAAAAATGTCTCAAAATCGCAACGCATTTCATGCCTTATGCTTTTTCCTTTCATCCTTGCCACGACCACGTAACACGTTGCGATTTCATGATATCTTTCATATTTTGTGCCTTGTTCACTATTCTGTCATGAAATCGTGATGAGATTCATTGTCATTACCCAATTATGTCACGATTTCGTGACCTTTTTCTCTTACTCTACTCCATGGCCATCGCAAGTCGCAAAAACGCCACATGTCACGATATCGCGATAGTTTTACCGCTCTGCCCCCGTTGACCATTTTGACCACGATTTTGGAACACGTCGCGAAATTGCGACAACTTTGCTTCTCAGACCTTTTTTGTCTTCAACGCCGTCAAACTATGACAGGTCGTGATTTTGTGACACCTTTGCTTTTGACTTCTCTCTCCTCAATAGACCCGCGATAACGCGACATGTCGCGATATCGCAGCGGTTTTGAAACCGTGCTCTCCATGCTGCTTTTTGTCGCGATATCGTGACAGTATTTAGACTTAGCTGTTTTGGCATCAAAACTCATATAAGAGTGAGAACTTCAACATTTTATACAGGAATAATCAACAATCAAAATAATGTGGTAAAAATGCCAACATTATTGGTAGTTCGCGGGGTATACAGTTCTGTTGTATGCACGAATCCTAGGCCTGAATCCATTGGGCAACAAAGTCAAGGAAAACTGAAAGAATAGAATGCTGACTGATGGGAGACATCTCGGTAGACTGCTACAACAACTCTTGCTAACTTACAAAAAACTCAAGTAAATCTGTATTTGGCTTAGCTTACCAGGTGCTGTAAAAGAATCTCCATGAAAGCACCAGGGGTTGCAAAATGGAAATGAATGGAATGAACAGAGTGATGGCTATGGAAATGTGCAGGCTGTGGAATGGGAATGGAATAGTGAAATGATGGAAAATGAAGGAACAACAGCAGTAGATACAACAACCAAAGAGGGAGCTACTGTGTCATGTCACCAGCTGCAGGGATGGAGGAAAAGAAACGAATAATGGAATGGAAGCCAATGGGATGATGAAAGTAGTGGAAACTATGGATAAATGCTAAAACAACAATGAAATTAGAAGAAAAGGAAAAGAAGAAACAAGAATATTAGAAAGGGAAAAGAAACAATAGAAGTGGCTTAGTTACAGACGGTAGAAGAAGAAATGAGCGAGGAAGGGAATGAAAAAAAAGAAGGGGGAAGGAAGAAATTGACGAAAGCCACTATCTGTTGGGAAAGGAAAAATAAAAAGGAAAGAAATACGCGTACTTGCGGGCTCGCATACAAAAAGAGCCAAAGTTGACAGAGGAAATTCACACATTTTTTTTTTCTGCTTTCTCTTTTTTTTTTTTACTATATACAAAATTTTGCGACATGATTGGCATGCCACCACCACAAATCCAGTCTCAGGGGGTTATCCAGTAAATCTGCAGTGTCCCAACCAGATCTGATCATACTTAAGTCAGTCCTTGAAATTGGGATGACCTCCCGAAGTTCTCCATGTTGTAGACATGGGCAAGTTATCCTGCATGCCAGTACCCATACAGTCGACAAATAATGGAGCAAAGAAATTTACCACATGAAGGGCTCTTGTGGTTACCAATTGTAGCAATGGCTGAAGCCAATACCATCATTTTGAAGGGTCCCCTAGTGGTGGGCTGAGTACAGGTTCCTCCAATCCCTTGGTGCGATCACAAAACCTTTTTGACATGAAATCTGCTTCCAGGATCTCCTCAGGCTCCACCTTTTGATGAGGCATGCTCAATGGGTTCTGGCTAAATACTTGTGTGTTGTGCATAATTGTGCCCTCTTTGAGCTCAGGTTCTGCCACTTGAACCTGTTCCTCTTCTCCTTCGCTCATCTCCTCTTGATCCATCTCCTGATTGAAACTGCAAGCAATAATACTATATTTTGTTGGGACTATGCTTGCATATGCCCATTGTTGGCCTTAGACAAAATCTGCCCCTTGAGTTCCACACAACTACATTTCAGGTCTCTACATAGTATTAGGGATCTGCCATGATGAATATTGCATAGGGTAAACAGGAGTGGTGACTATAAAATAAGGTAATGGAGTTTATCCCCACAGTAATTTTCCTGATAGGAGCAAAAGCTATTCTGCTCGTACTACTTCCTCAAATATTTGAGGGAACCTTCGTTCACCTTATTTCAGCAAGAGGAGGCCTATGTCTAAGTGGAAAGCTCAAAAATAGAAGAGGTGGGCTTGGGTGGGTGTCGGTCGGATCATCTCTAGAATTCTCTTCCAGCTTCTACAAAATCGGACATTAAAGTCCGTGATGCTCTCTAGAGGTTCTCTCGTGATGTACATTAAAAGCTGAAAGGGATCCTGAGAGCTGTTAAAGGGATCCTCATCAAATCTTCTGATTAGTGATCCCGCTAAGTGGTCCCATGAGCTGATGCTTTGATGCTCGAGCAGTCTGTACCACTGCAACACCCTTCCTTCCAAAGACAGAACCAGAAGTCTGAGCATGACATCCTCATGGTTTATGCCATGGATGGTTGACAAAGTGGCAACATCTTCAATATGCTCTAGAGCCATGCCCTCGGTGCCATCATATTTTGTTAGGGCTTTCAGGGCACTTTTGGGAATCTCATGTCGAATTTGGAGATTCAGAGGGCCAGGATCATCCCATCTAGGACATACCCTCGCCATTATAGCAGTGGTATGTGAGATCACAACTGTCATCAAATCAGAGTCACCAAGTGAACATTCTTTTCTCTTCTTGTGAGGTCAAGGTTGCTCACAAAACCTTGATTCCTTCGAGGTATTAAACAATGAAACAATCAGTCTCATCGATTATGGATTTTTGGAGACAAAAACAGTCTGTCCCATCGGGCATGCCAAAAACTGTTGGTCATGAATCTACCACAAGAAAGGATTTTCTATGTCTATGCGCCCTAGACCTAGCCAAAATTGAAAGGCTGGGAGAAAGAGATGTCTCCCAGACCAATCTCTAGAGAGGGTTGGTTCCCTTACTAAATTCTATGCTGTGTCAAGACTAGAGTTGTAGGAAAGAAATCAGAAATATGCAAAAAGAAATGGGAAATTACGGAAAGAGATGGGAAATATGGCCACAGGCCAAATTTATATGATCGGGGAAAGAAACTCAGCAAGAATTTAACCTCAAGTAGAAAAACAACATACAATAATAGAATACAACATAATCCACTTATGACCTTGCGTAGACAACCTCCAGGATTGCATTCCAGAACTCACTTCCTCATTAGCAATATTTAAACTCAGACACAGAATTCAAATCTAACAGTAGATTAGAAAGATGAGCATAATCGAGAAATGCATGAAATAGGACATCACACAAAAATATGCTTGTAAAAATTAGAGGCCAAATATCTCTTATTTACGTAGAGAACTTGAATGTTTTCATGCAACATGTCTCTCAAACTCCCAATGATTGTTCTTGAGATATACATTGATATTTATAGAGGTCTTGCCTCTTTGCAGCATTTAAAACATGAAATGAACCTCCTCGAGATCTACAAAACATACAACAAAAATAAGGAAATGATCCCCTTAAACCAGCCTCGGAGAAACCAGAAATTAAATGAAACAAGGAACCGATCATCTTCATTAAATGGTCATCCTCGAAGCATTCTTGGACCGTTATAAAATCATGAACAGAAGCTTTGAATAATGGAGACGTCTTTAATTCTGGTGGCTTGGGCACGTTCTTTTATCTTGCACACATTGGAAAGCAGCAAAACATTAAATTTTGGAGAGCTTTAAATCCTTGGAAATCGCAATACTTCATCAGGCTGTTGAACTGCTTTCTGGCGCAAAACTATGACAGGTCATAAAAACATGACATGTCACAAAATCGTGAAATTTTCTTGCTCCGTACACTTTTGCCACTTTTAATCTGCGAAAATCAACCATGTCACAAAATCACGACGTATTCGACTCTTGTTCTCTTTTGTCATCTTAGGTCACGAAAACATGATGCATCACAAAATCACGATGTTCCATACTATTCTGCTCCTTCTTTGCCTTGCTTCCATGAAACTATGACCTGTCACGAAATCGCGACATTCTTTACCATATTATCCTTTGGCTGCTTCGAACCACAAAAATGTGACAAGTCACGATTTCACTACACCTTCCTATAACTTGGATTTGTCTTCCTGATACGTCGCGAAAACCAAACAAGTCACACTTTCATGACATTCTTCCATCGGCACCTTTGTTTTATCTCCAGGTCATGAAAACCAAACAAGTCGCAAAATCACGACGTTATCTCTCCGCTGCTCAATCTTCTCTTCCCTGTCGTGAAAATCCAACATGTCACAATTTTGCGACAATTTTCATTTGCCCTGTATGGTCTAGCTCTCAACCTGCGAAAATGTGACACTCTTGCCTCAAGTGGTTCTTTAATCTTCAGCATGTCACGAAATCACGATAGGTTATATCTCCTTGGACTTTACTGCTTTTCGATCGTGAAAATTCGTCATGTCACGAAATCACAGCATTCCGTACAATCTTGCTGCCTCCGTGTTTCATCATCGCGAAAATGTGACATGTCGTGAAATCATGACAATTTTTTGCACTTGGTCCTTCCACCCCAATATGTCGCGAAATCGTAACATTTTCTTGCCTTCGTCATCATTGCTGCTTCATGTCGCGAAATCGTGACGTCTTCTTCTTGCTTGGCTTCATCTTCAAAAATGTTGCAAAATCATGACGTCTTTCATGCCTTATGCTTTTTCCTTTCATCCTTGCCGCGACCATGTAACACATTGCGATTTCATGACGTCTTTCATATTTTGTGCCTTGTTCACTATTCTGTTGTGAAATCGCGATGAGATTCATTGTCATTGCCCAATTATGTCATGATTTTGCAACCTTTTCTCTTACTCTGCTCCATGGCCATCGCAAGTCGAAAAAATGCGACATGTCGCGATATCGCGACAGTTTTATCGCTTTGCCCCCATTGACCATTTTGACTGCGATTTTGGAACACGTCGCGAAATCGCGACAACTTTGCTGCTTAGCCCTTTTCTGCCTTCGGTGTCGCGAAACTGTGATAGGTCACGATTTCGCGACACCTTTGCTTTTGACTTCTCTCTCCTCAATAGACCCGCGATAACGCGACATGTCGCGATATCGCGACGGTTTTGAAACCGTGCTCTCCATGCTAATTTTTGTCGCGATATCACGACAGTCTTTGGACTTAGCTATTTTGGCATCAAAACTCATAGAAGAGTGAGAACTTCAACATTTTATACAGGAATAATCAACAATAAAAACAATGTGGCAAAAATACCAACATGACCCCAATGAAGAAGTCTATATAACAATTCTAAAGGAATTTATCATGCTTTGTCAAGAGAAAAATGTATGAAGGCTCATCAAGTCTCTCTATGGGATGAAGTAAACACATAGAGCCTTGTACACAAATATTGATGAGCATCTCATACAACATGAAGTCCATCATAGTTTATATGATCTAAAACTATACTTCAAAGGGCAAGGAAGAGATATCATTATCATCATTGGGATTTTAGTGAAATTTATTTAAGAGGCCAAGAAATAATTGAAGCTATCATTTGGAAAGACAAATATTGAGTTAATGCACTATTATCTTGGATTAAAGGTGTAGTAAACTAAGAACCATGTATTATGCTAGGACTTTACTCAAAAAAATTTAGATAATAAATTTTAAACCTATGGAAAATCCAAAGAAAGTAGGGTTGCAAATATCACACTATTATCCATCTCCATAGGTGGATGGAACTCTTTACTAGTTTATTAGGAGTCTTATTTATCTGACATACACTAGACTTCACATCAACTATTTTGTGAGCTAGCATTCATGACTCAAGAGACTAACTAGGGAACTAGATTTTTACATGGTATGATTCAAAAATGATGTAATTGCACTTATCAAAGTAGGCACTTAAGGATACAAGATGCATTACTAGATGTATTGATATCCAACATGGTCTTGTATAATACTAGTAGGATGATTTTCCCACGGGAACTAGGGTAAATAATGGTTGATATGATTGACCACCAAATAATTTTTTCTTGGGGGTCAACTATTTGAGATAAATCAGATATTGAGACATACCAATTGGTCTTTAGGAAAGCAAGAGTATGAGTACATATAAGTATATTAAATATTGAATAAAAAAGTATTTACATAAATTGATGACCCATCACTTCAAGATCCTAGTCTAGATAATGTTGGATGCAATGACAAGTATCATATATAATATTTGGAATTTCAACCTAGGAGGTCTATAGTACTTAGGATTTATAGCATATAGCATGTGAGGCTCAAGATATTGGGATGATTATATGGAACTATTGGTTCTAAATCTAGCATGGTAATGGAAATAGTGGATACAAGCTAGGGATGCTATGTCAAATGTAGCATAACCAACACTAGTAGGAGGGAGGCTAGAGGGGTGTTAGTCTGATTCACATTACTATCGATAACAAGGGAGTGTTAGGGATAAACAAGGTAGGGAAATATTCTTTATAGAAGAGAGACAATAATTGGTAGAGTAGGTTTTTAACCTCTAGGCCACCACGATGGTGCTAATGGTTAAACAAGAGGGGTACATAGATTGATTAGATGGTGAGTTAGGTTATTGCCATAAAAGCTACAATGACATATCTAACTTATGAGCATGATTAATGGGCTATAGATAATTATGATATAAGTTGAGAGAGAAAATTATTAGTTCAATAAGTGGTTACTCTATAGGCTATGATCTAACTATTAATCATGATCAAGCAAGACTAATAACAACATAGGTGGGAGCTAGTGGCTTAGGAGATATTAGGTAGATGAAGGGCTTGTTGCAAAGTTAGGTATTGATTCACTGGGACACATAATAGGCCCTTGCAAATAATATTGGTTGATTAAAATATAATCTAGCCATTGATACATCAATGTCATGCATTACATGACAACTTATCGTGGGTTTTTCATGCTAACTAAGGATTCCCATACCATTATGCTACCACAAGTTTGTAGACCAAATTGTAAACTTACACATATATGTAGTCTATCATGATGCAACCATAATAAGTATTATAGAGGTGGACATTGCCAATATACAACATCTAGGATGGGAGGGTGATGAGACATTAGATGATGAGATATTTTTATGAGGAATTCGTATTTTTGATGGATGATGTATATGATATTTATGTATGACACATTTCATTGATAATATATTATCTTTTGCTTCTTTGCATTTTAATATGTTATGATATGATGAATTATTGGACAATTATATTATTACACATGGTTTATGTTATTTATATATTTAGATGTGTGATTGAGATGTGGTGATCAAATGATGATTAAATTAGTTTTTATACTTATTGTATGCATAAATTAATATATAATTGACATGACTAAATTAGATATTTTAACCACTAGTAGAATATTAGAACATCTATAGCCATGTTGTAGAATATTATAACATCTGCAGTCAATCATAATTCATTAATTGGTGTGCAATAATATTCTAATGACTAATAATAATATTCTACCACATGTTTGCCATTACAGACCAAAAGCAAATAAGGAATTAAAATTTATTTTGATTTGATTCACCAAGGTGGTGCGTGTGTGTGTGTCGATATATATATATATATATATATATATATATAATTAATTTTTATAGCACATTAGGATGCCAAGTTAGCTGCCACATTGACCAATATCTGACCAAATTATTTAAAAAAAAATTAATGGAAGATCCATTAGGATTTAAAAAAAAAAAATTGCAATGGAAGAGCCATTAGACTATACATAAGTAATAAATAATTACATTGCATAATGATTTATTATAGGCTTACACAAGTTTACATCATACAATGTTGGCCTTGGCTAGTATGTTAGATTACAACTTCTACTATTGTTAACACTTTGTTAGATTATGAACTAGATGAATAGTGCTCTAATTGTCATAATATGAAGTGGTAAGAACTTTCTAAGGTCTAACTATTCAATAACCATAAATTCTTGAATAATAGGCTTAGGCTTTATGACCTTATTATTACTATAATATTTTTCTTAGATATAAGATATACATATAGTGGAGTGTTACTAGGAACACAACATATGGATCCCAAAATAACCAAAAATACAAAACTAGTAGTGGAATTGTTATCATCAACATATGGCACAAAATCCTCTTGAGCACCTTTAAGTGACTTTCATCGAACACATATATAAAATGTATCTAAAATAATAATTGACACTAAATGTTATGTCAAATCAATTTGGGTAAACAATACTTTCTATCAAAAATCAATAAACAATAGCATAAAAATATGAATTAAAGCAATTAGTTAGTAGCTTCAACCTAAAACCAAAATGAGTGTAAGTTAGGTTACAATCATTCATATAAAAATTATGTAGATGATTAAAATAATACTGATAATAATAAATGGAATCCCTAAATAAGAATAAAATGGGATATTGTCATGCTTTGTCTCAACATAGACACATGGCATACTAGTTAGAGTGTGATATTGGTTGTTTTGGAGGGAAGCTTTCAGGTTCAAACCTTGCTCCATATATATTTTATGGTTCACAACCATTCTCTTAGAGTTAGATGATGTTTTCCATGGTGTTGTTGGTAGTTCCTTTAGCATAGTGCCTATGGATCATGTTGCTATGTGGTGTGTGTAGAATATTTGGATTACAGCTAGGCTTGATTTTGAATTATGTGTCCACCATGGTACAAAATTTTTTGAATACTCCATTTTTAATGCTTGATGTAACTTTTATGTCCATGTTTGTTTGGTCTCTTTAGTACATTCAATAGGCATATTGAATCCTCACATAGCCTAGCTAGCCTAAGGTATCTTGTGTGTTATAGATTTGAGTTCCAAATTTGTGGCCTTCTCTTGTGGATTACTTAGAATTACTTCGTGGAAATTGGGCCAACATGGAGTCCAACTTGGTATAATGATGTGATATCAAACAATATTTCCATACATATATATATCCTCCCAACAAATCAAATCATAACAAGTTGTTTTTTTCTTATTTATTTTTGCAGTTTAGTAGCAAATAGGTGGCAAGATATTAATGACACTTATCTTTAGATAATTACATTCCAAATGGAAAGTTTTTATTAGTTGTATATGTTATAAGTTTTGAGGAGCTAATATATCTAATTATATAGAGGATTTTTAGTGAAAACCATAACGTTTCTACACAAAGTCATTTGAACCTTTTTTTTCAAATCATATATATTTCAAGCTCTTTATATTGGTGTTATATTTTCAAGAAGTTATTATATATGGAGAAACCTTTCATTTTTTAATTATATTAAATATGTATAACACCCATTATAAGGGGTAAATTTATAGTATATTATACAGTAAAAATATTTGGTCTATATTCAAAGGAGAGATAGTTGAATATGAGACATTGGAGATAGATATTGGTTCTTTTAGAGGCATAAAAAATGAGTATTCAATATATATTTTTATCAATAGATTCTCTTGCTATCATATGTTTGGGATATTAGCCTTAATGATCTATTCTCTTTTCTATTTTTTGTCTAGGTATTCTTGGGGAGTTATAATGGCTCTTCTCATAAATAGGTTCTTGCAAAGTCTCCATCATCCATGGTGACTACAACTAAGTTATCCAAGGTTATTTGAATCCTCCAAAGAAAGAGAACTATGTTAAAAAAGTAAAGGTAAAACTTCTAATTCTTGTCTTATATGGCTATAGAATATTGAAATAGTTTCTAAGACAAATTATCTTTAATATTTTCCTCATCTAAAAATATATTGGTGAGGCAAAGCTTCTATTATGGGGGAAAGGGAGGAAAATGATATTATCACTAATCCATGATCCCTTTGAAATCTTATTTCAAATTATGGGAGGGTGTTGAAAGTTGTGTAATCTAACTTTAATGGCCAAGGTCGATAATGTACGATGTAATCATATGTAAGAGTGTGAGGAATCAATTATGTAATGTAACTATTAATTATTTATGTATAGACTATGGGCCTATAATTAATCTTACCATGGTTGAAACTTCACTAAACCTCCTTAATGCATAATGTATAATAGGTAAGGGTTTAGTAACTTATAATTAACCTTAAACCCTTATGTTATATTGTCTTATATTAATGTGATTATGTAATTATTATTCTTAGGGTTTAGATGTTAGTATAGATACTTGCACTAACATGATCCATTGTATCGATGTGATTTCATCTTGATAATAGTACTTAGTGTTCAAGAGCACCCATCTAGTTGTCTCTATTTACAACTATGGTCTTTTTTTTTCCTTTTACAAAATCAACTCAAATTCTCGCTATATTTGGATTTAAATATTAATAGAATACTGACATTTCAAGCATGTTTAGTTCTAATAAAGTAAAATGACAAGAAAAGTTAAGTTTTAGGTACAGTTTACAACATGTAAATATTGTCAAATGTATATTTCAATGTACATATCATGATGCCAATCATAATTGCAAAGAAAATCTAGGGCATAATTACACATAATATAAGGATTTTTATCACTAAAATGTTATGAGCAACAACACCTTCACCTCCATTGTGTTGGGAATGTGAATGAGATCCCCTATTTCTAGAGATCTCTTCTTATGGGCATCTAGTTATCCAATTTTATTTTCTTCTCTTTTCTTCTATTTGTACAAGAGGTATTGAACAATACTATCCTTCCCCTCCTTTCTGATATTCCCAACTCATAAATACCAATAAAAAAATGTCCATTACCTTATGGTTGTAGTGGCTACAAAGTCACATGTTTAGAAACTACCCATATTTGAGAATAAACTAAAACTCTAAGTAAAACATATTGAACCCAAGACCTACCATATATGTAAACTTCTAGTTGTTCATTGGTGAATGATATAAACTCTAGTGGTGGGCTTTGGGTTGGGCACCACCTTCATTTTTACAATAATTTATTATCTAATTTTTTTTATTATGGATGGGAATTTGTTTGTAGGCATGAAATTGCTCATGCACTTGCTCTTGCTATGGGAAAATGATCACATCACTTTCATGGATGCATGTCTTGATCCTAAGCTTTATAGTACTAAGAATACTTTGTATCACAAGGTCACAAGGATGATGGGACATCATAGGACAACCAACCTGGGTTATGGGATATTATTATTTAAATATATTATGGAATTTAAGTCCCTCATGATGTAAACATGCCCTATCTAAATGGTCTTATGGATTTAAAAAAATATTTTCTAATTGAAATAATAATGGATTATTCATTTTACATTTGGATATCATCATATGTGTTCAAATTCAATTGCACCATTTTATTTCTAATAGTTTTTTAGTTCACATTGGATGTATATTTTATTATAGATTACTAATGAAAAACAATTTTTCCATCTAGAACATTTACCTAAAAATGATAAAGTCTTCTTCAAGAATCCAATGTAAAATATATCAAGGCTATAATCTAGAATATTATTATATTGATTGTGCTAAACACCACTAAAAAATTTCTTAAACTATGATATGAGGCTCTTGATTAAATGAATTATTACCCAAATTATTGTGTTCATTATGCTTCTTGATGCAATCATCATTGTAGGTCTTGATCACATAATATAAAAATTTCTAAGTGTATTTTTTGGTTGCCTTGGTAAAACTACTTTGTAAAATTTGTATAGAGTGCACTATCCTTGTCGACAAGTCCAATATAATTTTGGTACATATAGACTTCATGATATTTTTTCCCATAATATGGAACAAATAATTAAGTATTTTGATAAAATTATTCACTGGTGAATGCTGCAAACTCTAGTGGTGGGCTTTGGGTTGGGTACCACCTTTATTTTCACAACAATTTATAATCTATTTTTTTTATTATGGAGGGGAATTTATTTGTGGGCATGGCATTGCTCATGCACTTGCTCTTGCTATGCGAAAATGATCATATCACTTTCATGGATGCATATCTTGATCGTAAGCTTTATAGTACTAAGATTACTTTGTATCACAAGGTCACAAGGATGATGGGACATCATAGGAAAACCAACCTTGGTTATGGGATATTAGTATTAAAAGATATTATGGAATTTAAGTCCCTCATGATGTAAACATGCACTATTTAAATGGATTTAAATATTATTTTCTAATTAAAATAAGAATGGGTTATTCATTTTATATTTGGATAACATCATATGTGTTCAAATTTAATTGCACCATTTTATTTTTAATATTTTTTTGGTTCACATTGGATGTATATTCATTATAGATTACTAATGACAAATAATTTCCATCTAGAAAATTTACCTAAAAATGATAAAGTCTTCTTCAAGAATCCAATGTAAAATATATCAAGGCTATAATCTGTAATATAATTAACTTGATTGTGCTACATACCACTAAAAAATTCCTTAAAATATGATATGAGGCTCTTTATTAAATGACTTATCACCCAAATTATTGTGTTCATTATGCTTCTTGATGAAGGTATCATTGTAGGCCTTGAACACATAATATAAAAATTAGTAAGTGTATTTTTTGGTTGGCTTGGTAAAACTACTTTGTAAAAATTGTATAGAGTGCACTATCCCTGTCGACAGGTCCAATATATTTTTGCTACGTAGAGACTTTATGATCTTTTTCCCCATTAGATAGAAAAATAATCAAGTATTTTGATAAAGTTTTTCATTGGTGAATGCTTCAAACTCTAGTGGTGGGATTTGGGTTGGCCACCACCTTCATTTTCACAACAATTTATAATATAATTTTGTTGATTATGGAGGGTACTTTATTTTTGGGCATGTCATTTCTCATGCACTTGCTCTTGCTATCGTAAAATGATCACATCATTTTCATTGATGCATACCTTGATCCTAAGCTTTATATTACTAAGAATACTTTGTATCACAAGGTCACAAGGATGATGGGACATCATAGGACAACAAACCTTGCTTATGAGATATTAGTATTAAAATATATTATGGACTTTAAGTCCCTCTTGATGTAAACATACCTTGCCTAAATGGTCTTATGGATTTAAAAAATTATTTTCTAATTAAAATTAGAATGGGTTATTCATTTTATTGTTGGATAACATCATATGTGTTCAAATTTAATTGTACCATTTTATTTAAAAAAAAAATTTGGTTCACATTGGATGTATATTCATTATAGATTACTAATGACATATAATTTTCATCTAGAACATTTACCTAAAAATGATAAAAACTTCTTCAATAATCCAATGTAAAATTTATCAAGGCTATAATATGTAATCTAATTAATTTGATTGTGCTACACACCACTAAAAAAAATCTTAAACTATGATATGCAACTCTTGCTTAAATAAATTATCACCCAAATTATTGTGTTCATTATGTATGAAGGCATCATTGTAGGTCTTGATCACATAATATAAAAATTACTGTGTATTTTTTGGTTGGCTTGGTAAAAATACTTTGTAAAAATTGTATAGAGTGCACTATCCTTGTCAACAAGTCCAAAATATATTTGGTACGTAGATAGTTTGTGATAATTTTTCCCATTAGATAGGATAAACAATTAAGTATTTTGATAAAGTTGTTCACTGGTGAAAGCTGCAAACTCTAGTCGTGGATTTTGGGTTGGACACCACCTTCATTTTCACTTTAATAAAGTTATCAAATTTCTAAATAATTTTGTTAACATTTCACCAAAGTTAATTTATAAATCTTGAAATCCTTAACCTTTGTTGAATATTTCAAAATACTCATAAAATTTTATCTTTTATATATAATAATTACTAAAAAAAATTATTCTTACCTCCAAAGGTGCGCTCCTTAGTCAAGCTTCCAAAGCCACTCTTGTGCATGTTTACCTCCAAAGCATCCTTGTTTTCTTTATGTCTATCTTCAAAGCCCCCATAGTTGTTTTCCAGAAGATTAAGAAAATCCAAAAGAGGTTCTTATGGTCTAGAACCGAGAATAGGAGAAGATACCCTATAGTATCCTAGGATAATATTTGTTCAAATGAATCTCATGGTGGTTTAGGTTTCATGAAAGTCAACAAAATGAACTTGGCCCTCATTAACAAACAAAGTTGGAGGATTCTCACCAATGCAAGCACTCCTTGGGTATCAATAATAATGAGTAAGTACCTCCACAACATCGAATTCATGGATGAAGGTATTCTTCCAAAAGGATCAACATTCTAGAATTTAGTCATTCAAACCAAACCTATTATTCAAAATGGTTCTAGATGGCAGCTTGGTAATGGGTCCCTCATCAACTTCTCGAATGACCTTTTCTTGATGTACCCAACCTTGCCATGCTAAAAATTATCATTGACCAACTCTTTGGGGATAGAGTCATAAAATTTCTCATTGATTCTCCTACTGGGGATTCTTTCAAGGATATTTTCCCTAACAACCTTAGGGAGGATTAGATTGTTGTTGTGAAACAGGGCAGAATCTTGAGAGCTCGCATTATTCTAAGTGAAAATTCCATAGATTCCCTTATCTACAAGGCTTGTGACAGTGGCCAATTCATGGTAAATTTTGATTACATTCTTCAAGTCGATGCCCTCAATTCCAAATCCCAACTAACTTAATTTGGGTCAAACTCCTCATTCAAAAAATTGCTTTCTTTTCTTGGCTTGTTGTGAAAAAATAATTCTAACATTGTAAAATCTAAGTGCTAGAGGAATGATCATCCATTATTGTGATTATCTTTGTTAATATGCATGGGAGTCAACCCATCACCTATTCCTTAAATGTTCCTTTTATCAAAGGGTCCATAGCTTCCTTCTTTCTTCCTTCAGTATTGCGTGGGTCCAACCTAATACCATTATTGAGTTGTTCCCTCAATGGCCTAATCCCTTCTCCAATAATTGTATCAAAAATATTTGGTCCTATTGCCTTTCGCACTATATGTGGCAAATTTTGTTAGAGTGTAATAGTAGAGCCTTTTACAATACCTCTAAATACCCTATGTTGATAGGGACTAGAATTTTATGTACTGCTATCAAAAATACCTAGGTTGCCCCTTGCCCTAAGGGTCCTAGACTTGGCCTTGAGTCCAATATTGCTATTGTGTTCAAAATATCTATGGACATCACATCTCCTTCTACCCTAGTTTTTAATAGAGCCAATATCATATGCACTCTCCCTTTAAAATGATGGATAAAATTAAACTTTGATGATGTGGCCAAAGGCAATCCTAGTAAAGTTGGCCTTGGGGGTGTCATCAGAGACCACAACATAAATGTCATCCTGGACTTTGCAAAAAATATTGGAATACAATATAACAATGTTGTTGAAGACAAATCTCTCTTTCAAGGGTTATCCATTCTTAAATATCAACCATGCAACCTGATAATTGAGGGAGATTCATTGAATATCATAAACTATATCAAAGGGAATTAGGCCCTTTCCTAAATATTTTCAAACTTAGTCAAAAGTCCAAGTAGCTTCTATGTCACCACAATAATCTGTTTATTCAACATGTTTTGAGAGAGGGCAATAAAGTTTTTGATGCAATGGCTAACCCAGGTATCAATAAAGAAGATCCCCATGTGTGGTGAGACAACGTTTCTCAGACTCTCAATGCCATTACATCCAATGAAAATTCTCATTTTCCCTAAGTCTCCCACTTGGATATGCCAACTTGTTTTCTCTCATGGAGCTAACCAATTTATCCACATCTTTGCTCTCTTGCATCTACCCAAGACCCTTTTTCAAAGCTCACCTTGTCATGAACTATCCAATATTTGACCGCCATGACTACCACCTCTGTGACTGGTCATTTTCATCATGTCTTGGTTCGTGCACAATCTCCCACTAAGAACATCTATTCCTGATCCATTGTCACATGTCCCTATGCCTGGTCCATGGAAACCCATCCCTAACGTGTTTTCTTTTGGGTCAACCTTTTACCTAGTCCCTCATGGCAAACTCTTTTTTTGTGCTAGCTAAACCTAGCTACTTTGAGCCCTTCATTGATGACTTATCCCTATTTAGGCTCGAGTATTCTTGAGCGACTATCATGGAAACCATTATCCATGATGATTGTTTCACTCATGCATCCCAGATTTTCAAAATCATCAGCAGAGTTGTTAAGAAATCCTTTTTTAACTTTTATTTCCAAGATGATCTAAGGCCTATATCCATCATTATTTTTTGTGATTCAAGGCATGTTCATTATTTTATTTCCAAGGCTCTTGTCCTTACCAGTGATAATATAATCTCCTTTCTATACTGGACTCATGGACCAAGTATCTCCAGGTATGATACTCATCAACGGTCATGGTGTAAGATCAATTATAGAACCGTCAATATCCCACAAGATTCAAATGACTCAATGGTCATCGATATATTTAAATTTCCTTGTAAAATGACTCTGATTAACTTTGCAACTCTGAATATTATTTTTTGTTGGAACATGAGTATTCAGTCGTCCTCGAGACCCCCTTTTTTTGTGCAAAAATAATCCTTATTGAGCTTGAATCCTTGTAATTGGAATCTACGATCGAGGAAATCCTTTCCAACCATGACTTCATTCCCCTCCTAAAAAAGTTCTATGAAAGAGACCCTAAGTTCTCAAATGAATTCACTCAATCCTAGGATAATAGACATGTATTTATTCCTGGACTCTAGTTTAAGATCAATATACGATTACTCGTGGGTGTGTATGAGCTGCCAAATGATAGAATGGTCATCCACCATCACAAGAATTCACTCACTAAGGAGACCAACTTCTTCATTAACAAGAGGAGGAAGTTAGGTAGAGAGAAATGGAGGATCATTAGGAAATCCCTCCGAGTCCCTTGGAACAGGGTTATGATCCTTGTTATGCAATACCTCACAATTGATCAAATTTATTCACTACTTCGAAGTTTCTATTTTGCTTTTATAAGCCATCTTGGGAACATCAAAGCCATGAACATCCTCGAATACTTACACAGGTCAATGGAATTTTCTATGGAAATTATTAAGAAAGATAACTCTCACCTGATTCACTAGGGTTTCCACCTAATCCTATATAGGCATACCCTCTAGAAATTGACTCAAAGAACAATTCTCACTTGTTCCATTGGACCCACTAACACTACCCCTATTAAGAGCTCAAGCTAGGAAAATCCTCGCAAGGAGACCACTAGTAAATGAGACAAATTGGATATGGCCTCCATTAACTCTCCTAAGCCCAAAAGGAAGTTGACTTATCGCTCAATCTCTAGTGATACTACCTAGTCTGCCAAAGGTCCTCGAAGAAGCTCTTCTAGGGATAAATTTTCTAGAGGAAAGCATAAATTTGCCACCTCAGATGCTTCCCCTCCAAAGTCGTAAAAGAAGAAATCTAAAGACAACCATCGAAAAGTGAAAATTGAAGAATCACCGCTAAAGGTGAAGGTCGAGAGTACCTTGGTTCCTTGGTCACACTAATAATACCGATTCTCCGAGTGGACCCAAAGTCGATATCCAATAAAAATCCATCACGAACCCTCTGGTTGGTCTAGGAATGATATTTTACTTTGCATCTAATGTTGCTCAAGTTGCTTGGACCCTCCTCCAACAAGTTTCTAAGGTGGTGGAAGAACTCATGCAACACATGGGTGTCCAAACCAAATATGTCGATGTGCTAGACCGAAACCAGTATCGAATCTGACTAAGCTTCCCTTGTCATATTTTTGGTGTGTTTTTGTTAGCTTAGCTCCTTGGTTCTATTTCCTGGTCTTTGTTGGCACCTCTTGTAGGCTTCCTTTCCTTGTTCATCGTCCCCTTTTGGTAATTCAAGGTGATCCTTTGAACTCCTCCCCTTGTAGTTTCTTTTGGTAGTGTCCCTGGACCATCTTACTGGTCTTACTATATTTGGTTTTTGTGTAAAAGATTTTGGAATCCTTTCAAAATCCCCTCCTCCAATATATCAAAAAATACTTTTAAATTTTTAAAAGTATTTTATCAATTTATATAATAAAAATCTGATAAGAATTTTGAAGATAAACATATTAATAAAAAAATAAATCTTTTAGTTAAAAAATAATATTACAATTTTACAAATCATCAAAATATAAAAATTAATAATTAAAATAAAAGTGTCTAAATTAATTTAAAAAATAAACACGAACATTAAAAAGAATGATCTTATTATAATTTATAAAGCTTTGTCGGGCTCTTAATGGAACCTTACATGGTTGATCTCTTCAAAAGTGGAAAAATACCTACCTTTTTTATGTATAGAAAGTCGAGAGAATAAGCGAAATGTATTATATTGACTTGACAAATCGTGGTGCGAAAGTTGAAGGAATGCGAGAAAATTCATAGAAAGTGTTAAGCCGTGAAGTAGAGTGCTCACAAAATAACATCATTAATTGAAGGATTACCTTGTTTGTAGATATGGGATGTAATTAAAGGACTAAACCATGTATTTGTGAGTTGAAAATAAATCATGTTTTTACTAAATGTGAATAGGAGTTGTTCCACATTCAAATAATTGTTTTTCAAAACGACAGAATTCCATCTTTCTCCGACTCAAGTCAGTTAAAATCTCTCCCTAGAAGTATTCCATCCGAATTAATCGGAACAATGATTATTGACCAAATAGGCATCCGAACGGATGGATTACCAACCACCAATTAATTAAGTGGGAAAGCTTTCGCATATCTTAGATTAACGAGTTGATTGTCTTATTTAAATTTAAAATTATAATATATTTCTTAAATTTATAATATCAATGATAATAAACCATTGTTATATATCCATAGATTTTATTTTATAAGTATTTAGAAATAATAAAATTTTATTTTGTTAAATATTTTATAAAAAAATTAACCAATATCTTCTTGATGTGGTCTATAGACAAGGACGCCACTTATATTGTGATCCAAATTCAATCCCTAAAGTAGTTATAAAAAAATAAATAAAATAAAATAAAATAAACCAATAATTTAAAAAATAAATGAAATTGACGCTACATATTTTGGATACAAGTTTTAAGAGAGAAACAGAATTAACTGGCTATTATTGCATAATTGCCTTTGCCTTGCACTAATGAGCATTGCTATTGGCTTTCCTAAGCAAAGAAATGGCAGATCAAGAAAAGAATCCACCCGCTTTATGCCCCACTCATAAAATGGCACTTTCCAAGATGGAAACAATTTCAAACTAACAATTACCGAGTGGGACGTCCTTTTCAACGGTCAACTCTCCAAGGACTTTCCAGAGAAACACATTCACCGTGCATCATCTGCCACGTGTTAGGGCCGAAGGATCTTTGCACTAGCCATGGCGTCAAGCATTTTCCACACAAAGTATGCGACAAAAGTCTATTTAACCTGGCTTTTACTGTGTTGTCTTTCGTCCATTTCTTTCATTTCCCCACATAGACATAGACATAGAGAGACAGAGGAAGTCCCAAGTCCGCCCATAGTAGCCATGGAAGTTAAGCGTTCATGTTGCCCATTTCTGTTTCCAACAACAATGTTAACATTTTTGTTGATGTTGTTATCTTCCCTTGCAATTGCTTGCCCACCAGAGGAAAGAAATTACCTTCTCCACTTCAAAGGAGGTCTTGTTGATTACTCCAACCGTTTGAGTTCCTGGCACGGATTGAATTGCTGCCTCTGGGATGGCGTTGCTTGCACCTCTCACCCACTCCATCTCACTGCTCTCCAATTGTCGAACTACAACTTAAGCGGTGAGGTCCGTTCATCTTTGTTTATGCTTGCATATTTAGAACGCTTGGACCTAAGCTGGAATTCCTTCTGAGGCATTCCCATCCCTTCTGATGATGGAAAGCTGAAGAGACTCACATTTTTTGATTTGTCTGCTGCTGGTTTTGCTGGTGAAATTCGAGTGACACTGGTAAATTTGTTAAATCTAAAATTTCTGGACTTGTCATGGAATTATTATTATCATTCTTCTTCTTTTGTTCTTCAATTGCGAAGAAAATTGCAAAGCCCGAGGTTGACGAGCTGGCTAAAGCATCTGACAACATTGCAATACCTGTCCTTGAGCGATGTGAACATCTCTTCAACGACAGGAATGGAGGAATGGGCTGAAGTTGTTGGCACTCTGTCCAATTTGAGGCAACTACGCATGAGCTCCTGTGGGCTTAGAGGACCGATTCCCAGTTCCCTTGTGAACCTCACCTTTTTGGCAATTCTCTGTCAGCCCAAATACCCGTTTGGTTTAACTTATCACCTGCTTTCACTTGATCTCTCCTTCAATGAGTTGTTTGGTCCTGTTCCTTCCAATCTGTTGCACTCTGCACATCGACTGCAAAAGCTTGACATCGGCTGGAATGACAATCTTCGAGGAGATATTTCTTTCATTGCACAACAAAGGTCTTCATCGCTACAGAGCATTCGTCTTTCAGGAACAAGCATGGAGGGCGAAATCCTGTCTGCTGTTGCAAATGTATCATCGCTGAAGAAACTTCTTCTGTCTTCTGCCAACATCGAAGGTGTGATTCCACCCTCCATCGGCAATTTGTCCAAGCTTGAAGAATTGGTCCTGTCTGGCAACAGGTTAGCAGGTACAATTCCATCCACAGTTTTTGAGCTTGTTAGCTTAAAGGTGCTTTGGATCGCTTACAACAATTTAAGCGGCGCCATTTCCCTTTCTGACTTTGATAATTTGACTCGACTAGAAGACTTGGGCCTTTCTTATAATCACTTGACCGTGGACGTTAGTTCGACCTGGAATCCTCCATTCAATAATCTTCAATGGTTAGAGTTGGCTTCATGTAATTTACATGCATTTCCCACCTTTCTTGTGAACCAGAATTACATAGAATGGTTGGATCTCTCTCCTAATAGTATTGCTAGTGACATTCCCACGTGGATATGGGATATTTGAAAGGTGCCCCAAACCTTTTACAAAGGTGGATCAACCAACTAGTTGGATACAAGGAATATAGAGATCAACATAGCAAACCAAAAAGGATCCATGAAATAGACAAACAACAAAGCTACATAGTAGTCGAGTAGGACAAACCCAAACTAAAGCCATCAACACATTAGAGCTTTTACTATAAACAACTAGAACCCCCAAAAAAACATCATATCTCACATAGGAGACTATACCTATCGAAAAAACATAGTCAAGTAGAAATCCCTAGAAAGGATGTCCAAAAACAATAGCTATTTGTGGCACAAATTCTTCTACAATTCAAATTTGAAAATTTTGCCACTCTTTAGGTACAAACTCTTGCGTTCAACAAATTTTCCCAGGGGATCCCTACTATTGCATATTAGAGCCATTTGAAAACACAAATTATCTCCTCGATATTTCATTGTCTATTTGATTTAATCCATATGGGAAATCCTCCTACCAAATTGTGCATATTTCCTATAGAAGTCCCAAGTTTGCTCAAAAAATCACCAATCTATTTTCCTCCCTATAAACATTGCTTTATCTCAACCACATCGAGGGTTAAAATCCATTTTTGGGTTTCAACAAGTTTATTTGTGAGTGTATAAGAAGGAACATGAACACCTTTGATCATATTAGTGATATTGAGGGAGTCCCCTTCAATAATTACCTTCCTACAATTCAAAATTTCTAGTTGAAAAATCCCTTGAAAGAGAGCTCATGCCTCCACAAAATGACTGGTCTAACGATTTAAATTTTTAGTGAAAGCCAACATTATTCTCCCATCAGATTCTCTAATCAACACCCCTGTACTGGCTAGTCCTAGATTCCCTTTAGAAGCTCCATTGAAATTTAGCTTCAACCATATAGGAGAAGGAGGTTCCCAAATAGTAGTTTGTCTGGCAGGAGCTTCAGGGCAATGATCGAGGGAATAATCTCTAAATCCAAGAACCAATTCCATCGTCAAATCCTCAACGAAAGTGACCTTATCTAAAGGAATTGCATCCACATTTTCAACAATGGAAATAACAACCCGAAGTGTCATGAACTTATCCATATGGGAGATATTTTAAAGGCTCTTGAATTTATCTCCTTCCAAATATGTCATCAAATATGAGGTAAACCAAATGACCAAAAAACTCGAATATGCAAAGACAAAAAGGGAGACCTCCATTGAATGATCAAGTCAAACAAAAACTTTGAAAAAACCCAAATTACACCAACAGTCATCAGGAACTAGGAGAAGATAGACTGAGAAAAGGGACAATCAAACAGGTGCACAAGTGATTCTTCAACACTACCACACAAGTAGCATCTGTTTGGGATAACCAATCCTCTTTTATGCAAATTATCCAATGTAAGGAACTTCCCTTGAGCCACCAAACAAAAGAAAACATTAAATTTTGGGGTAAGACCCTTCAACCAGATATTACTAATGGTAAAATAGGCATCAAAGGGAACATCTAACAGTAGGTAGGCTGACTTAACAAAAAATCAACCATCCTTCTAAGCCCCCCTCACCAATATGTCTAGCCTATATTGGTTAGGAATAACCATCCACTTTAGGATATCCATCAGAGCTTTTAATGCAATTTATTCTTCTTGTGAATTCCCTAGAAGAACAAAAGGTTTTCAGCATTTTCTATCATTATCAGATATAATGAAGCCACATACATTCGACTTGAAATCTTGGCTTGTGATTGGTTCCACCAGACTCAGGTGAAGAAATGATTCTAATAGTCTATCAGTTACCCAAGTGTCTTTCCAAAAATCAATGTTTTACCCATTACCTAATACCCATATTCCTCCCTTTGTGATGTCAAAGCAATTGTTAACAATATTGTGCCAAAATGTTGAGCCAAGGGTAGGACTTGGGTCTGTGAGAAAATTACCATTGTTACCTAAATATTTGGTTGAAAATATTTTAACCTAATTAACATTATCTTTTTGAACCAATCTCCAGCCCTTTTTAGCTATTAGTGCTTTATTTAACGTTTTCATTCTTCTTAAGCCTAGACCTCCCAAATAGTTCCTACTACACACCTAATCCCACACCCCAAGAAAGAATTTATTCTTCTTCTTAGAACCAGACTAGAGAAAGAATCACTAAATTTGTTCAATTTTTTGAAGAACCTTTCCCAAAATCCAAAAGAGAGAAAGGAAGTATGCTGGTATACTCTACAGAGTAGACTTAACTATCATAATTTTACCTGCTTGGCTCAAAAGTACCCCTTTCCATCCTGCTAATTTTTTTTAAACTCTTTTTACAACCAGTTCCCATAGAGAAGACTTAATCCCCTCTTTGAACATTGGTAATCCTAGATAAACTAAAGGGATTCAATCTCAGATTCCAAGATCTCAACAATTTTTCTCTGCATACCGGGAGGAGTATTCAAGAAGAACACCTTACTTTTTCTCAAACTCACTTTCTACCCAACCACTCTTTTAGTCCTGGAGGATCTCTTTGACAAATATGATATGAGGGATTGAAGCTAAAGAGGATAATAATGTGTCATTAGTAAATTTATGGTGTGAGATTAGGTCAATGGTAGTTGCAGATTTGATTCCCATCACTGTGGGATTTACATTTAGAGCTCTTACCAAAGACTCAACTAATAAAATAAATAGATACAAGGATATAGGATCTCCTTGACAAATACCTTCGTAACTGCTAAAGTAACCAGTTAGTGATCCATTAAGTAATATTAAGAATTTTATTGATGATATACAAGCTCTACTAGTATAATACAACAAGGCTTGAAACCAAATTTCCCTAGAACTCTAAGCAAAAATCTCCACGAGACCCGATCGTATGCTTTATTCATATCAAGTTTGAGGAAAGTTCCTAGCCTTCTACTTTTGTCTATAGAATCGATCAACTCATGCACTGCAATAACACCATCCAAAATTTGTCTTCCTACTATAAATCCACTTTGAGGATGGCTAATAATTTTTGGAAGGTATACTTTGAGCTTGTTCACCATAGTTTTAGTGAAAATTTTAAAAAGTGTATTCCAGAGGCTAATGAGCCTAAAATCAAAGTAATATTTAGCACCCACTGAATTTAGGATACGAACTATAAATATTGATTTTACATCAACCAAAATTAAATTAGTCTCCTGAATTTCTCTCTAAACTAAATAGATGTCACCACCAATGATGAGCCAAAACCTCTAAAATAGAATAGGAGGAATGTTGTCCAGCCCTGAAGCTTTCAAATTATCCATAGAGAAGAGATTGACCCTAATTTCCTTATCTTGAAAGAGAGAACAAAGTTCTTCGTTAATATCATCTAAAACCAGGGTGGGGATGTGGTGCAGTAGCCTATCTTCAACTTGAAGATCCCTATCATCCCTAGAGTAGAGGAGGGTTCTGAAAAACTCGACCACTTTCTTGATTCTTATAATATCCTTTAAGATAACACCATATTATTTCATAATTTATCTAACTCTATTATTGCTCTTATTCCTTAAGGTGGATGTGTGAATAAATTTTGTGCTCCTATCACCTTCACGTAGCCAAAGGGATCTTGATTTCTAATGCCACAAAATTTCTTCATCCACCAACATGTTATGGAAATCTACTAACAATTTTATTTTCTTGCGTCTATCCTCTTAAATCACCTCTCTTGACTCCAAATTTAGTTCAACTTCCTTTAATTGTTCAACCATATATTTTTACTCTGAAACACATTTCCAAAAATATACTTATTCAAAACCTTAATATTAGCTTTAACAAATCTAAGCTTTGAAGCCACTTGAGAAATAAGAGGTCCTAAAAATTTTGGATTCTAAGCCCTGATGTTGTAGCCACATTGCCTTAAACCTGAAGGGTTTAGGAAAAAACTAGAGTTTAGGATATTTTAAAACATCAAAGTATTATGATCATACCCCACTTTGGGGAGAGAGAAGAGGGACACATCTCTAAACACAAGAAGACCTTTCTTGGAGACTAACACCCTATCCAGACTAATCTGAATATTCTGATTGCCTAGACACCTATTACTCCAAGTGTATTTAGACCCCTTCAAATCCACATCCATCAATTCCTAATTATTAATAAATGCAAAAAAATCCTCCATAATTTTACAACCAAAATCACTACCACCCTTTTTATCCAAAGGGTATAAGGGTTTATTGAAATCCCCAACGAGAATCCAAGCTTCCTTAAAAATTTCTCTTATAGAGCTTAGAGATTCCCATAGTAGATTCCTGTTAGGGGCCGTATAAGGGGTATAAATATTAAACATAATCTATATCTACCCAGAGTCGTTACTACAAAATAGAATATTAATCACTCTATCAAAAATAAATAGAATGGATCCATCCAGCTTCTCAAGGTCCCATAGACAAAAATGACCCCCAAAGCTCCATTAGTAGAATTTACTGCAAAAACTACCTCCTTCCAAACTAATTTTTTAACTACCTCTACATTAGAACTATCCATCTTAGTTTCTTGAATAAATATAACATCAGGTCTTACCTCTCTCCTGAGTGTCACTAAAATTTGTTACTTGGAGGGCCCATTTAGGCCTATGATATTCCATGATAACAACTTCATCTTCGATATTTGAAGTCATTATTCCCACTCAAAGAACCGAGGGAGCTACAAAATGTGTCAAGTTTCAATTTTGTATCTTTACTATCCTTCTCTTTCTCAAACTTCAATTGGGATTAGTGTTCATTAGCAATTTTTGACTCTGCCTCATGGATCCTTAATGCTTTATTAGAAGGTTTTTGTACCTTATGATTACCTTTGACATCCATATAACATTTTTGAATACTTCTAGTTTTGGATTTAGAATTGGCTATGCTCTAAGAGCCTACCCCTAGGAACGGTGATCATTTCAACTTGAGCAGGGTTGGCGACTCCTGACCAGTAGCCTCACAAGGATTTTGGGAGGAGCAGAGTTGTTCTATGACTGGCTCCTCAATGTGTAAGCTTTAAAAGGAGTTATGAAGGAGCTCCGAAGAGATTAAAGTCTTTGTCACCAAGTCTTATGTTAGAACCTAGTCCAAAATTTTGCCATTAGATGGGTTTATATTCTAGACCACTACTTTGCCAAACTCATTAACATCCATCACAGAGACTTGGTCCATTATCCTTTCCTCTAGTTCAGGCTCTTCTAAAATCAATTCATGTTGGACTGGCTCAAAAGGCCCCCCTGAGGAGGATCATTGGGTGAAGGGTTTGACATGACTTCTTTACCTTTTGAAATAGTAGCATGAGGATTCTCAATAGAAACCATTGAGCTAGCAAGAATTTTTCTTGGGCCGCACCATTCTCTTCTAGAGGCTCTAGAGACCACTTCCTTCTGCTTCAAATATGGGCACTCGGGTTTGATATGACCCTATGTTTTGCATTTTGAATAAAATGTAGGTTTGTTTTTATACTCAATAACTTGGTGTCTACTGCATGAGTCTGAGACTAATTCTATTAAAGTTAGCAACTCAGATTCAATATTGGTCATAATGCACATATGGGTGTATATCATTCTTGATCTAGCTTTAGTAACTGGATTGAAAGCAACCAAGTCTCCAATACCTCGAAAAATACCTCACAACACTTCCTCATGCAAGAAATGACTAGGGAGACCTAGCAATCTCAACCATATTGTTGTGTAGTTGATACTTTGGTTTTTTGGGTCGAAGTCAGTGCCCCACCTTCTTAGGAAAAGGTTTCTCCTACTGTAAAACCATATCCCCCATAAGAATATGATTTGTGTTAGAAGGATTGTTTAGTCTAATCTAAAAAAAAACTTAAGGGAGGGCTATGAGCTGCATATTTCCTTGGGAAACCATTTGGAAGTAGCCCACTTTTGAATTGACTCCATGTTAGGATGGAGCCGATAAAATTTACAATGAGATAAATTGATTCCAAGAAGACAAAGGAGTTCATGAGAGACTCTAGAATTTTCAACACTCCTTGATTCGGGATAAGAGGATATGAGGTAATCGAGGGGATATAAAAAACAACTAGAGAAGAAAAATCTACATTTTTGCAAACCTTCTCCACAAAATATGGTTTCAGCTATCTAAGAAATGGGTAAGGGTTAGGGTCTGGTGAGGGCCTAGCTCGCTACCCATGACTCCTACCAATCCCACTACTCATCATTAGAAGTATGCTTGCATAAATCACCATCATCTTCATTGGAAAGTAGGTTCCTACCCCTTTAGATTTAAAATTCTATTGAGTTCCAGAAAGACCATAGATCACATCCATCGCATCCATCACATGTTGTTATTGCTTACAACTACCCTAGCACTTCTCCACTATTACTCACCTTCATTATACTAGCATTACTACACTCACCTTCACTACTCTAACACTACTCAACACTACATTCACCTTCACTACCTTAGCATGGTTGCACTCAGCTTTGATATCCTAGCACTACTGCACTCACCTTCGCTACCCTAGCATTGCTACACTAAGATTTTCTACCCTAGCAGTACTACACTCAACTTTGATACCCTAGCATTATTGCACTCAAATTCACTGTCCGATATTTGTAATGATGTTTTTTATTTTTAATAAATTTGCACTTGACTTCGTTATCCTTGAACTGCTGCACTCACCTTCATTGCCCTAGCACTATTGTACTCTCCTTCGCTACCCTAGCTCTATAATGATGTTTTATATTTTTAAAAAACCTGCACTCAACTTCACTGCCCTAGCACTACTGCACTTGCCTTCACTGTCCTCAAATTAAAATAATATTTTTAGGTATCATGAAACAAAGATAAATGAAATACAATCATATGAGGAAAGCTCAAATTTATGTTAGGGCTAAGTGTGTTGTACACTTGCAATTTGTAGGTACAATGTTTGGATATTATTGTAATATGTAATTTATTAAGAAAATATTAAATATTGTTATGTTCTATGAGTTCATGATTCCTTTATGAACCCTTGGAAAGATTCCCTAGACACTTGACAAATGTTTTAATAGCATTCAAAAAACAAAAAATAAACAATTATGTATTTTTTTGTCTTTTATTTTTCTTTACATTGTAATTAGGAAGCCCATGTTTAACAACAACCCATGGTTTTGATGAATCCACAAATGGTTTCATGTTAGCAAAACTCTATTATAGTCTTGGGCTAGTGATTGTATAAATATAAGCTTTAGAGGAGTATTTGACCAAAATTAACTTGGTAGAGTGAGAGGAAGGAGACTATTGTTATTTATGATATTGAGGTGCATTATTATATTTGGAGTTTATTAAAAAATTATAGAAGTGTTGCTTCTTTTTTGTGTTGAATTTTTCTAGAAAGATTTTTCTTGGGCATATATTGTCTCATGTTCTTGTACTTTTTCATTGTTGTTCTATTTCTCTATTTTAGTTTTATTTACACACTAAGATGAGCCATTAAAGGATTCAAATAAAATTTATAATACTTGTTGAATGCTCACATATAAGGCATATTTAATATGATATAGCCAATTTAAAAATATTAAGATGATTTATTATTACCTTGTTTTATTCCATCCTATGTTTACCCTCTAAGAACGTATGTTTAATTAGTCAAAACATCTTGAGCATAATTTGACATAAAATTTATTTATTTATTATGGTAGAAGGGATTTTAGGGTCCCCAAAATCATACATTAGGCTACAAACATATTTTCAATAGACCCAACATCTTGTTCAAAAGGAAACAAAAAACATCGATTGAACCATAATATTTTGCAAGACAAAACTAAGACAACACACTAATGACCAACTAAAATTAAAACATTACCACAAAACCAAACCAACCAAAGATAGAAACACCATAAACATAGAATTACTACACATAATCCAGGTACTGTAGAAATTCCAGTGTCTCCTTGGATCCAATGGAGCTCAACTTACTATGAGTGTCTTCAAGGAAAGTCCCTACTATGAGAGGACCTCCACATGAACTTAACTAATTGCATCACTGTAATAGAAGATTTAGACTGGACCATCTAACCTATTCTCAACTTGTTGCTCTAATAGGTATTATTCCTTCCTTTCCTTCTTAGCTAGTTCCATGAGAGTAGGAGGAAAGTCAATTAGATAATCTTGTAATCCTTGGATCCCCACTCCCAAGCTTATCATCTAGTATACAATTTGATTGTCTTCCCAATAAATATGTTGGATCTTGATCTATTCAAGCTTCTTCAGGTTTAATCTACTCTCCATGATCAATTTTACAATTTTCCAACTTGCTTTGTGCTCCTATTTAATTGCCTTGATGATGTTAAGGGAGTCCCCTTCTATTATCACCTTCCTAGCTCCTAATTGAAGTACATATTTAGTTCCCAACATTAAGGCCCTGACCTCTCCAAAATGGTTTGATTGCTTGCCCAAAGGCCTAAAAAAGGCTAGTAGAATATCCCTAGTCAAATCACGAAGAACACCTCCAACCCCAACCACCCCAAGATTTTCTTTAGCGGCTCCATCAAAATTTAATTTTATCCAATCTATTGGGCGATCCTAACGAACCTCGACCTTGAATGGTTTTTCACAAAGATGAGGGAGGGGCAATATCCGTGTCCCAAGATTTAAAAATATCATGTTACTAAGCAAAATTCAACTCCTAGTATTTTTTAAAATCTTCTACTTCTCCACTAGCGCACTCCCAATGTAGGTACCAATTCATCTTGCATATCTTTTCCTGTCTTTGAAAATTTGGTTGTTGCACTCACACCATATCCCCCAAAAGAAAGTGAGGGAGACATAATTGCCAAAGGAGGTTGAACATTTTAGATATAAATGGGAAGGACCATTGAAGGTAAACATCCACCATGTTTTTCGAGAGGGCCCAAGAGATTCTAAACCTAGAAAGAAGAACACTTAAAACTTCATGAGCAAAATTACAACCAAGAAAAAGGTGGTATATAGATTCCAATTCCTTTTTACATAAGGCACATCTATTCATGAGATTGAACCCTCTTTTAACTAAATTTTTTATGGTCAAAAATTTACTTTGCACCAAAATATAGAAGAAAATAATAGTTTTGGGAATTAGGTTCTTGATCCATATCTTATTCATACCGAGCCACTCCAAATTCTCTTTATCAATCAGTGAGTACCCAGTCTTAACAATGTAGAGGCCCTTGCTATCCTTACTCCTTATAAAAGAATCATTAAATCTAGAAGGGTTAATAGGAAAGACCCTCATCAAGTCTGCTAATACCTTTTCGGCTTTAGCTTGGGCATCTAAGATACCTGGTAGATTCAGACTTTTCCAATACCAACTATCATCTCTAAAGACAAGATATTATTTGAATTTACTTCCAATGACTTCTAATAATGATTGTATAAGAGGAAGAAATGAAGAATCCCATTCAAGAGGGGAATCAGTCAATCAAGCATATTTCCAAAAATCTACTTTTTCATAATTTTCTATGTGCCATGTGATCCTTTTTCATAATAAGTTCTAAAATTGAGATAAATCACCTCTAGTTTGTGGATGATATTGCTCTTATTAGTCAAGCCAATCTCATAGTAGCAAGAAACATAAAATAATTTTTAGTTGGGTATACTCAAGCTACTAGGCAAACTTTTAATGAAAAAAATCTCAAATTATTTTTCAATACAACGAAGAGGGTGAGAGATAAAATTATACAATTTTTGAAATTCATGGAAACTCCTTTACCCATACAATTTTTAGAAGTACCTTTATCTGCAAATAAAATAAAAATCAAGGAGTGGAAAGGGTTGATGGATAGAATTCAAGCTAAGCTAAGCAACTGGACTCACAAATGGTTAAGCTTGGGAGGAAGGCTTACAATGATTAAAGTTGTGCTACAAGCTCTCCTAGTTTATAATTTTTTTGTACTTTAGGCTCTAAAGAGAAATCTAAAATATATTGACAAACACATGAGAAATTTTGTGGTCAGGTGCAAGGGAAGAACAAAAAATAACACTAGTGGGTTGGGAGAATATATACCAACCAAAAAAGCAAGGAGGATTGGGGATAAGATCAACATCCCACAACAACAAGGTACTAGCTGGGAAGCTATACTCGAGATGGATTACAACTACCGAGGGTTTATGGAGTAGACTCTTATAAGCCAAATATTATCCAAGAGTGGCTAAGAAAAATATTCCAAGACATAGAGTGGAAGGAGAGGGATCTACATTATAGAGGATAATTTTAGCATACTAGGAGTTAATAAAGCCATACCTATATCAGCAGTTATAGGATGGAAAAAATGCTCTATTTTGGGAGGATTCATGGAATCAATCTCAACCAATTATTCAGATATTCCTATAGATGGAGAGTTGGAAAGCAGATCTCCAAAAATTAGGGTGGTGGAAAGCCTCTTACTATATGAAATCATGGAATCAACATGTGCTAGACTTACTACAGTGGAAACATCCCTAAGAATGGCCAGTGAGGGGGACAGAGGAACTAAAAAAAAATCTATGGAGACATCTCCAAAGACACCCAATTCAGGATGGTTCTAAGAGGGATATACTTGGATGGGGAGGAAGTAAGTTGGGAATTTATAAGGCAAAGGAGGGATACAAGGTAGTTTGTGGATATGAGATTACCCTAGCACCACTTCCATGGACATTTGTTTGACAAAAGGAAGGATGACCAAAAATTAAAATTTTCTCATGGTTAATTAACCACATAAAGTGCTTGACATTTGATAATTTGAGAAAAAGAGGTTTCTTTGGGCCTTCCAAATGTGTTTTGTGTGGAAAGGCAGAGGAGACCTTGAATCACCTATTTTTTGGGTGTTATTTTGCTAAAGACATATGGATCAATTGGTGGAGGTAGATAAGACAACATTGAGAAGTTTTTGAGAGCCAGGAAATATTTTATGAGAAATGGAAACATTGCAACTTTAAGGCTAAAACAATGAAAATGGCATGGGAATTGGGATCTAGCTTCATATGGTGGTAGCTATGGCTAGAGCGAAATGCACACATATTTATATCAAATTATAGAAAAAGGAAGAAAGTATGGGAGAGGATTATGAGCAAGGTAATAGAAACACTATCTATCATATTACAGGAGGAAACAAACATAAAAATGGAGGAAAGAATTATTCTACGAAGCCTTGGAATAACTGTAACAGAGAAACAAATAGGGATGGTTACACAAGTGAGATCCCCTCGATTAACATAGAGTGGAGATCGCCTCCCAAATATTTGGTGAAGGTAAACATAGATAGGGCTTCTACTAAAAACCCTGATAAAGTTGATTTTGGTATTATCATGCGAAATTGGAAAGTAGAACAGGTCTACTAGAGAGCAGAAGGTATTGGGGAGGCAACAAATAATGAAGCATAAGGAAATGTGATCTTGTCAACATTAGTGATAGTTATAAATCTATAGTTACATAAGATGTGGATAGAGATAGACTCTCAAGTATGGATGGGAATCTTGGATCCAATAAGACATTTTTAGGTGTTGGGAATTGGAGAGAGAAGGAAGGTGGAAGCAGTTCAGAAGATCTAGCAAGTTTTTAAAGATATTTTTATTACACATCAAGCGAGAGGGAAATAGGGTGGTAAACTATTTAGAAAAATGGGGAAAATATCTAGAGGAAGGGCAATATGTGGACTCTCATATGGAAAATCAGATAAGCTAGTGCCAAAGAATCCAAGGGATGTAGGAGGTGATACAAGCAGATAGAAAAACAAAAAGAGAAGACAATGAGTCTAATGAATCTATCACAATTAGGCCACAGAGCAACACAACATGAAGATAAATGGATGGTTTAAAAAATTCAAATAAATTGGAATTCAACTATGGTAGTGCTAAGGTGTATGGATATCTGCATTATAAATGGTAATGTTTTTTGGGTAATTTTTGATCCAGGAGGGACTGGAGGAGGATTTCCTTTCTCCCATGATGCCTGTCCATCTTATTTTACCCTGTAATACAAATTTTATAAATATAACATATTTTCCATTAATAAATTGCTTGCTTCTATAGACAAACTATATTTTACACATAACCATGTGTTATCCATATTTCTCATCATGTTTATATATAGGATATATCTACTCTTTCTTTATGTTAGGAGTTGGGAAGTATAACTTGCTCCATTCCATAGGGGATGGATAAGTTTAAAATATATTTTGTAATGCCATAACAGGACTATGAAATCTCACTTTAACAAGTGATACAAGGAGTCTCATAGTAAACATGTAGTGTTATGTTTAAAATTATCTTTAAAATGATGCACTTATATCATATATTGAGGTAAATGCCATGTCAAATCATTTTGTTAACTATAAATATTTAATTGTCAATTTATCTTCTATACTAATGATTTTATCCTATTTTTATCCAATAATTTCATATTTTAAGGTTAATTTGTTTGAGGTATATAGTAATAATGGTAACCAAAACCTATAATCCTAAAACAACGATGTATTACATATAGGATTAATATACTACTAGTATGAAAGCTAGGCTTACAAAAGTCTAACAAGGTTCAATTATAATTTAACAAGGCTGATGGTCTTCCTCTAGGCAAAAAAATCCATCTTTATCATGAGGAGTAGATGATTCACATAAAATTAATATTTTTTTAACGGCTTCCAAGCTTATGTGAAGCATTTTCATAAGTTCACAACAAATCCAAAATTGCATTTCTATATGCATACGAAATCCTTACTATGATGCAATTCTATTTGCAAACAAAGACATTTCCACAGCAAGTATAATGCGTATGAAAACATTTCTATAAATCATCTCTAATTGTAGACAAAACAAACAAAGCTCATTCATAAATCCATATTTCCAGAAATTTAGTCTTCCCAACACAGAATATGTTTTCTTTCAAAATAATGACATATAACATTTCAAATCCATTCTAAATTTTACTTAAGAGAACTCAATCAACGTCTACAATACAACATCAATAAAATGTGTTGCAAATCTTCAAAAGCATCTATCAGACGTTCCATTACCAATAGACATCCACAAAGAAGAATATCAAAAACCGAAGAACCTCTAAACCAAAATCTAGAGGAATCGACTAACATATCATAACATGTTTTCTATACAATATACCCAAACACACAAAATTTAGAGAATGAAATCATACAATTTTCAGGTAGTAAATAGAAACCCATTCTTCCGCAATACTAGAAATAACACAGATTGACACGGATAAAATTTCCACATAGCACGTTTTATACACAATAATAGAACAACTCAAGCAACGTCTATTGCACTACCATGCTAATAATAAGGTCAAGGATACACACCCAGGTCAACCAGTCTCGGGAACATAACTCTGAAGATTCTATTATAATACTAGTAAATCTCTTTTAACCAAAAAGCCAACTCAACACGACTTTTATACTATCCATATGGTTGAACACCAATCTGGCACATAGCGATGGAGGGCAAGACATACGAATGTCTCTATTTACTGAGGTAATTCTTGTTCTCAAACTAGGTTTATCTCAGACCACAATCCAAAATGTGCAATCAATATTGGTATAAGATTTACACTGTCTACCATTTTTCGAGAGCTACAGGTTAATGGTAACCTTCACAAGTGGACTAAGCAAAAAAAAACCGCCCATCTCTATTTTTGAACAAAAATCGATAAAAGGAAAATATCAAAAATCCAATTAATAGAAAACCCTATCTATTAATCTCATAAATCTTTATTTCTTCTGCAAAGGATAATTGAATAGTAAAAGACTTGCGCACACTTACCGGGTCACGCTTCCAAACATCGAATGTTCCTTCCTCACATCTTTCTTGTTAATTTTTGGTAGTTGAATTAGGTTAATTATTATTATTATTTTAAGAATAAGTGTTTGCTTTTAAAAGATTTTACTTTAATAAAAAATAATACTAAAATTAACAACAATCCAATATCAAAGGTTTTACATTTATTTTATATTACAACCAAAAAATGAGAGAGAGCTGACAGCTGAGGAAAGAAAACTGGTTTGAAAAGTATGAGTGGAAATACATTGAAAAGTATAAAGGTGACAACAATGATTGCAAGTGGAAGGCACCCAAGAAAAATAAATTGAAAAGTATAGGAGTGGAAATAAATTGAATTTATAAAGGTGACAATAATGGTTGCAAGTGAAAGGCACACAAGGGAAATGAGAGATAGCTAAGGAAGAAAGAAAAATGGTTTGAAAATTATAAGAGTGGAAATACATTAAAAAGTATAAAGGTGACAACAATGGTTGCAAGTGGAAGACACGCAGGGGAAATTATAGATAGCTAAGGAGGAAAGAAAAATGGTTTGAAAAGTATAAGAGTGGAAATATATTGAAAAGCAAAAAGGTCACAATAGTGGTTACAAGTGGAAGTCACGCAAGGGAAATTACAGATAGTTGAGGAAAGAAAAATGGTTTGAAAAGTATAAGAGTGGAAATAAATTGAAAAATATAAAGGTGGCAATAGTGGGTGAAGTGGAAGGTATGCAAGGAAAGAGAGATAGCTGAGGAAATAAAAATGGTTTGAAAAGTATAAGAGTGGAAATACATTGAAAAGTATAAAGTTGACAACACTGGTTGTAAATCGAAGAAATGCAAGGGTAATGAGAGATAGCTGAGGAAAGAAAAATGGTTTGAACAGTATAAGAGTGGAAATACATTGAAAAGTATAAAGTTGATAACACTGGTTGTAAGTGGAAGAAATGCAAGGGAAATGAGAGATAGCTAAGGAGGAAAGAAAAATGGTTTGAAAAGTATAAGAGTGGAAATCCATTGAAAAGTATAAAGGTGACAATAGTGGTTGAAGTGAAAGGTGTGCAAGGAAAAAAAGAGATAGCTAAGGAGAAAAGAAAAATGATTTGAAAAATATAAAGTTGACAACACTGGTTGCAAGTGGAAGACACGCAAGAAAAATGAAAGATAGTCAAGAAGGAAAGAAAAATGGTTTAAAAATATAAGAGTGAAAATCTATTGAAATGTGTAAAAGTGACAATAGTGGTTGAAGTGGAAGGCACACAAGGAAAAATAGAGATAGCTAAGAAGGAAAGAAAAATTGTTTGAAAAGTATAAAAGTGACAATAATGATTGTAAGTGGAAGGCAAGCAAAAAAAAACGAGAGATAACTTCAAAGGAAAGAAAATTAATTTGAAAAATATAAAAAATGAAAATACATTAAAAAAATATGAAGGTAATAATATTGATTACAAATAAAAGGCACACAAGAAAAATAAAAAATAACTAAAAAATAATTTAAAAAATATTAAAGTAAATATATATATTATAAATAAAGATACCTAAAAAATAATTTAAAAAATATAAAAATATGTGAAAAGCACAAAAAAATAATAAATTAATTAAAAAAATAACGAACTATACTTTTTATCTCTTATTTATGATGAGAATCCTTTAGAACCACAAAACACAAAGTTTAGGTAAACGTCAAAAATCATAGCGTGGAGTGCATGCGGAAGACAAGTGACACCCTACTAACGTGGGTATGCTTTAATTTAATGGAATCACTAGATATGGACTTGAATCTAATCAATTGATATTTGCGGACAACTCCCATTCGTCTTGGACGTTGGTCAAAAATCATAGCGTGGAGCGCACGCGGAAGAGAAGTGACACCCTACCAACATCGGTATGCTTTAATTTAATAGGGTCACAAGATATGGACTTGAGTCGAATCAATTGATATTTGCGGACAACTCCTATTCGTCTTGGACGTTGGATTTACTCCGTGGCCCACCATCCTGTAATTTTTTCGAAGGTTAAAAAAAAAAAAAATTTCATTCTCATACATACTTATATACATTTCGTCTCTTAATTTGAATCTAAAATTTTTAAACAAAAGACTACACGCTTAATCGTTAAATTCTTTTTTTTTTTTTTAAACAAGGTTTATAAATTGAAATAAATTTCAAAGTTTATAGATCTGAAATGTGTTTTAACCTATAGAATAATAAAACATAAAATAATCAGATTTATTTTAAATTTTTTTGAAAGGTTCAAACATTAAATTTTAGGGTAGTGTGAGAAAGTAGGTGTGTGATAAATTCTTATTAAAATGCTTTCCCTTTGATGAGGGGTTATGGTCCGAGGAGACTACTCAGTCCTATGGATTGATCATACCAAAACTAAAAAAAAAATTATTTTTTTAATTTAAAAATATTAAATTTATTTGTTCATTAATAGGAAGATATATATATAACTTGAAGGCACATAAAATCTCTTGTGGCTTCCATTTAGATACAAGTATACACAGATGTAATGACACGGCAAACCACCTAAAAGGAGTTTTGAAGGTTTCTTTTTAGCTTAAATTTATTTGTTCAATTAATAGGAAGGTATTATATATATATTTAGATGTACTGATACTGCCAACCACCTAAAAGCAGTTTTGGAGGTTTCTTTTTAGCTTAAATTTATTTGTTCAATTAATAGGAAGGTATTTTTTTAAAAAAAAAAAAAAAAAATATATATATATATAATATATATATATATTCTTTTAAACATGTATTAACTCAATCATGGAATATGTCATTAGACTTGCATCATCGCATTAACCATTCAAACGTAAGAGGGCACATAAAATCTCTTGTGGCTTCCCTCTAGATACTGGTATACACAAATGTGACGACACTACCAGCCATCTAAGAGCAATTATGGAGGTTTCTTTCTAGATTAAAATTTCACGGTGTGGGTGAGTGTGTGAGGGGTGGGTGTGTGTATGGTTGTGTTTAACCCCTATTGCTAAGCTTAACCTTAGCTCTCGGCCTTACAAAGAGTCATGGTTGTTATGGGAATGCTCATCCATGAGCATCATCGCTCGTAGGGGTTTCTTACACCACCTTAACAAGAAAAAAAAAAGCCAAGAGGGAAAACCCTCACACACATGTCCAAACTTACTGTTAAGCTTAGATGTCAGTCTTACAAGGAGCCATGGTTGGGATGGGAATGCTCAACCCTGAGCATCACTTGTAGGGGTTTCTCACAACACCCTAACAAAAAAAAAACAAGAGGGACAACCCCCACACACATGTCCAAACTCAATATTAATAGGGGCTCATGAGGGTTTCTCACACCACCCTAACAAAAAAAAGAAAGTAAGAGGGCCAACCTCCCACACACATGTCCAAAATCAATGTTAATAGGGATGAAGAATCCTACAAAATAATAAAACATATACGAAACCAAATTATTTTTTGAATTTATTTTTAATTTAAAAATATTAAATTTATTTAGTCAATTATATATATATATATAACCCAAGTGTTGTAGGTGAATTAGAGAGGAGAGGGCAATCTTCCAAGGGAGGTCCTAGGTTCAAATCTCCATCCTACCAAAAAGTTGAATTGGGTATCCAAAATCCAATTGATAATGTTGGTGTGGGCAAGGCCGGGCACAACTCTCAGGTGACTTTGACAATGTAGAACTCCCTTATCATGGTCTCTCAGACCAAGGTGGCCCCGTAAGGGATTTTTCGCTTAAAATACATACATATATATTATTTTTTTGGTTAGGTTATTGTGAGAAACCTTTGTGACCGATGCACATGGCTGAGCAGTCTCCTCCCAACCATGACCCCTCATAAAGATGAGAGCTATAATTATCAATAGAGAATTTAACACAAAGCCACCACACCCACCCCCTCATACACTCCCCCACGTCGCGGTTTAAACCTTGAATCCCTTGAAGAAGAGCCAAAGCCCGAACCATTGCGCTGCACCCCCACGTGCTATATATATATATATTTTTAATGATATTGTTTTATATTATAATTATATTTTGAGGAGGGATATTGAACTAGTTTAGGTGTCTCAAGAATTTTTGAGATTTAACCTCAAAAATTATATAGGAATCAAGGTCAAGTGACCCACAATAGTCGATTCACCACTTGGTTAATATTATTCATTTTCTTGTTGAATTTTTTGTATTTTATTATGTATTTTTTAAATTTAATTGTTTAAGTAATTTTATGAATTTATAGTAATGGTTTATAGAATTTAGAGAAAGTGGTTGAGAGTGAAGAGTTTTATACCATAAACAAAAGTTTAAATATTATGGGTAATTTTTAACAAATTTAATAAATGCCATTATTTCAATTAATTAAATTCCTTGATTTTCAATGAGAATATTCAAGTTCAATATAGAAGGACCTTACCAAAGGTAATATCTCTCTAAATAATAATACCCTGTCTATGGAGATCATACAATTGATGTACCAGAATATCCCATAGATATATTGGTACATCTCTACTTCCATATTCTTCCATATATTTAGGAATATAGATGCATATAGTGGATCCAAAGATACTAAAGCTAGATACATCAAGCTTATTGTCTATTTATCTCTTAAGAATAGTCATATCCTAAATGAATCAAGTTAGGATTTGATTGATCATATGTACTATACAAGTCACTACTTTGTCCCAAAACTTGGAATTCATCTACCTCACATGTAACATGCATCTGATCATCTCAATGATAACCCTATTATTCTACTTATCCACCCCATTCTATTATAGGAAATAATAAACAATCCTTCAAAAATAAATACCATGAAGAACCAAAAAATAAAAAAGGTATGATTGGCATACTCATGTCCTCTATCTATCTACAAGCACTTGATATTCCTTTCAAACAAGTTATTCATATAAGCCTTGTAGTCCTTGAACTTCCCAAATCCTTCTTTAGTATAGATGGTGTACAACTAGATATAGTTATTCTTAAAAAGAGATGGTTCTCTATGGCTCCACAAATATCATTATGAGTGATCTCCAAGGGTTGTTTGACATGCCTAGTAGTTCCTTTTGAGAAGGACTCTTGATGATGTTTCCTAAGAAGTACCCCTCAAAAGCACCACTAGTAGGAGAAATTGAAGGATAATCAATAATTAAATGATACCCATAAAACCCAAAAAATATGAAAAAATCACAAACAAATACATACACATAGAAATGGGTTAGTAGGAGGTCACAAATGGCTATACCAAAAATTTGACATAGGCTCCCATGTAAAATATTTCTTATATATATATATATGCAAGAAATATTTTACAAAGGTTGTCCCAAAAGTAGGGGTTTGAGATTACCCACAAGTCACTCAAGAGTCGACTATTTTTACAAAATGAAATGAAGGAAAAGTGTACAAAAGAATACAATTTCAAACTTTCTAGTTCTTTACAAATCTAATGCAATTCTCATTTATAGATTAAATGGGGAGGGTTTCCCTCCAAAACTCATGCAAAGATTTCTAGGTGGTTGTTGCTTCTAATGCTAAGTCATATCTTATTTGATTGTATGACCCTCTAAGATTATTTGGAATTGAAGTAATGAATGTCAAATGGTCCTAAGGCCTTGGATGATCATTTGCTATCTTTATTTCCATCTACCCATTTTTAGGAATTATCATTATCTATGCATAGAAGATTTCTTCATTTAATATTCTAGATATTTGAGCTACTTCTTCCATGGCTACCATCATGTTCTTGTCCTTTCATAGAGATATGAGATATTCCTTTGTAGGAAAGGATGATATTCCTTGAACAATGTGTACCTATTTAGCTTGAATTTTAGGGCATCGATATTTTCTTCTTCGAGAGTTTTCTTCACCATTTGGGGTTGCTTGAATTCAAATTTTTGGTACTTTTATCTCAGGTTTCTTTGTTGAAAAATTTTCTCCTTGTCTTCTACTCATGACTTAGAACCTTTTGAATTTTAGATATTGCTCCTGGTATTTTACCTTCGATCTTTTGATTCAGATTTTATTTCATGATTGTATATAACTCAAACCTCTACTTTTTATTGTTTGGTAAAAGGTGTAGTATTTCATCACTACAACACTATTGTCTTGGATTAAAGATGTGGAAAACTAAAAAATATGTATTATGCTAGGACATTGCTCAAAAAGTTTTAGATAACAAATTGCAAGCCTATGGATGCTCCAATGAAAGCAAGGTTGTAACTATCACACTATGATCCATATTCATAAGTGAGTGGAACTCCCTATAACTAGTTGATAGGGAGTCTCATTTATATGACATACACTATAATTGACATCATCTATGTTGTGAGCTATCATTCACAACTCATGCAAGGACCAAAGGTGTATTATTAGAGCAAAGTAGGTACTCAGCTTTATCTATGGTACAACTAATTACAGTCTAGAGTACAAGAAGAATGATTAATTTTTTTGAACAATCTTCATAGATGTGGACTATGTATGATCCATTTAGGATATCCACTTTTGGATATTATTCTTTCTAGGATTTGGTTTAGTTTTTTGGGAAAGCAAGAAACAACATGTTGTTGCTCGTTCTTCTATCAAGGCTAAATATCATGTTGTTGGAAGAGTTGTCGACAAGGTTATATGGTTACATTACATCTTATCAAGAATGGGCATCCCACAAAAGAAACCAATTATCTTATGTTGTGATAAACAATGGGTTCTAAAGTTTACTCATAATCTAGTTTTTTATGAGTGCACAAAATATGTTAAGGGTCAATGCCATTTCATATTGAAAATTTTCAAGAACACAATATACAACTCAAATTTTATCCCACAAAGGAGCAACATGCAAATATTTTGACGTGGCACATGTAAAATTAAAAAAAATTAGAAATTTTCTTCTATGAACTTTGATTGAGCATTAATGTAATAAGGAGGGAATTTTATGAATATTATGTATTCATCTTATGGTTGTGGAGGTTATGGGAAGTTAGAAAGTAGTAACTCCCAACATCATACATTCTTAATTTAACATGTATATATACTTCTATCACATCAATGCAAATGTTCATTGTAGTGCACAAATATATTATGCATTTCTAACAAAAATATTAGGATCAATATCTAACCTAATTCTACTATAAAATATTTTTATACTCCAACTCTAACAAAATTTCAAGAAGCAAACAATGTAACAAATGCATATTGTGCTACTAAAAGTGTAGAAAATTCCCAATGTCATTATTTGAGATAGAACATGTAAAATAATGAACCTACATATAAGTAAAAGTTAAGCTAAAATATCATCTTTGTCTCTTAGCCAATCAAGTGCTAGGATATAATATAAAAACTGCAATGAGCACTCTCATTATTATTAGCATAAGAAAAGACAAATGCAATTATAGTTTTTTTAAAAAAGTAAATAAACAAACACAACAAGAGTGTATTTTATGCATTTACCTGATAGCTATGATGAATTAGGACTGATGCACTAGGATTTAAATGATAGCATATAAAATCCTATAGAGCCACAAGTGCACAATGAAAAAAATAGAAATAGAAATGTTGTATTCCTTGGTCTAGCATTGGGAGATAATTTTAATGGTTCTTATAGACCCATGAGGATTTTATATGGTTCTTCTTAAGTTGATCTTGATTCACCAATACTATACACAAAGCTAATGCAATTCTCATTTATAGATTAAAGGGGGAGGGTTTTCCCTCCAAAACTCATGCAAATATTTCTAGGTGGTTGTTGCTTCTGATGCTAAGTCATATATTATTTTATTGTATGACCCTCTAAGATTATTTGGAATTGAAGTAATGAATTTCAAATGGTCTTAAGGCGTTGGATGATCATTTGCTATCTTTATTTCCATCTACCCATTTTTAGGAATTATCATTATCTATGCATAGAAGATTTCTTCATTTAATATTCTAGATCTTTGAGCTACTTCTACCATGGCTACCATCCTGTTGTTGTCCTTTCATAGAGATATGAGATATTCCTTTGTATGAAAGGATGATATTCGTTGAACAATGTGTACCTATTTAGCTTGAATTTTAGGGCATCGATATTTTCTTCTTCGAGAGTTTTCTTCACCATTTGGGGTTGCTTGAATTCAAGTTTTTGGAACTTTTATCTCAAGTTTCTTTGTTGAAAAATTTTCTCCTTGTCTTCTACTCATGACTTAGAACCTTTCAAATTTTTGATATTGCTCCTGGTATTTTACCTTCGATCTTTCGATTCGGATTTTATTTCATGATTGTATATGACTCAAACCTCTACTTTTTCTTGTTTGGTAAAAGGTGTAGTATTTCATCACTACAACACTATTGTCTTGGATTAAAGATGTGGAAAACTAAAAACTATGTATTATGCTAGGACATTGCTCAAAAATTTTTAGATAACAAATTGCAAGCCTATGGATGCTCCAATGAAAGCAAGGTTGTAACTATCACACTATGATCCATCTTCATAAGTGAGTGGAACTCTCTATAACTAGATGATAGGGAGTCTCATTTATATGACATACACTATAATTGACATCATCTATGTTGTGAGCTATCGTTCACAACTCATGCAAGGACCAAAGGTGTATCATTAGAGCAAAGTAGGTACTCAGCTTTATCTATGGTACAACTAATTATAGTCTAGAGTACAAGAAGAATGATTAATTTTTTTGAACAATCTTCATAGATGTGGACTATGCGTAATCCATTTAGGATATCCACTTTTGGATATTATTATTTCTAGGATTTGGTTTAGTTTTTTGGGAAAGCAAGAAACAACATGTTGTTGCTCATTCTTCTATCAAGGCTAAATTTCATGTTGTTGGAAGAGTTGTCCACAAGGTGATATGGTTACATTACATCTTATCAAGAATGGTCATCCCACAAAAGAAACCAATTATCTTAAGTTGTGATAAACAATGGGTTCTAAAGTTTACTCATAATCTAGTTTTTTATGAGTGCACAAAATATGTTAAGGTTCAATGCCATTTCATATTGAACATGTTCAAGAACACAATATACAACTCAAATTTTATCCCACAAAGGAGCAACATGCAAATATTTTGACCTTGCACGTGTAAAATTAAAAAAAATTAGAAATTTTCTTCTATGAACTTTGATTGAGCATTAATGTAATAAGGAGGGAATTTTATGAATATTATGTATTCATCTTATGGTTATGGAGGTTATGGGAAGTTAGAAAGTAGTAACTCCCAAAATCATACATTCTTAATTTAACATGTATATATACATCTATCACATCAATGCAAATGTTCATTGTAGTGCACAAATATATTATGCATTTTTAACAAAAATATTAGGATCAATATCTAACCTAATTCTACTATAAAATATTTTTATACTCCAACTCTAACAAAATTTCAAGAAGCAAACAATGTAACAAATGCATATTGTGCTACTAAAAGTGTAGAAAATTCCCAATGTCATTATTTGAGATAGAACATGTAAACTAATGAACCTACATATAAGTAAAATTTATGCTAAAATATCATCTTTATCTCTTAGCCAATCAAGTGCTAGGATATAATATCAAAACTGTAATGAGCACTCTCATTATTATTAGCATAAGAAAAGACAAATGCAATTATAGTTTTTTTAAAGTAAATAAACAAACACAACAAGAGTGTATTTTATGCATTTACCTGATAGCTATGATGAATTAGGACTGATGCACTAGGATTTAAATGATAGCATATAAAATCCTATAGAGCCATAAGTGCACAATGAAAAAAATAGAAATAGAAATGTTGTATTCCTTGGTCTAGCATTGGGAGATAATTTTAATGGTTCTTATAGACCCATGAGGATTTTATATGGTTCTTCTTAAGTTGATCTTGATTCACCAATACTATACACAAAGCTAATGCAATTCTCAGTTATAGATTAAAGGGGGAGGGTTTTCCCTCCAAAACTCATGCAAATATTTCTAGGTGGTTTGTGCTTATGATGCTAAGTCATATATTATTTGATAGTCTGACCCTCTAAGATTATTTGAAATTGAAGTAATGAATTTCAAATGGTCCTAAGGCCTTCGATGATAAGTTGCTATCTTTATTTCCATCTACCCATTTTTAGGAATTATCATTATCTAGGCATAGAAGATTTCTTCATTTAATATTCTAGATCTTTGAGCTACTTCTTCCATGGTTACCATCCTGTTGTTGTCCTTTCATAGAGATATGAGATATTCCTTTGTATGAAAGGATAATATTCCTTGAACAATGTGTACCTATTTAGGTTAAATTTTAGGGCATCGATATTTTCTTCTTCGAGAGTTTTCTTCACCACTTGGGGTTGCTTGACTTAATATTTTTGGGACTTTTATCTCAGGATTTTTTGTTGAAAATTTTTCTCCTTGTCTTCTACTCATGACTTAGAACCTTTTGAATTTTGGATATTGCTCCTTGGTGCCTGGGTCGAGTTTGCCAAACAAGGCTGCACATCGAATGACACCTGTGGAAACTGAGGAGTTGAATCGACAAGTTCAAGACCTGTTGAAGAAAGGGCTGATTAGAGAAAGTCGCCCTGGACGAAGTACTAGCACCCAAGAAGGATGGAGAATGGAGGATGTGCACAGATTCAAGAGCAATCAAAAAGATCACCATTAAATACAGATTCCCACACCAAGGATGGATGATATCATGGACCGCTTGAGTGGAGATGAGTACTTCACAAAAATTGATTTGAAAAGTGGATACCATCGGATCCGCATTAGAGAAGGGAATGAGTGGAAGACAACCTTTAAAACCGAGAGAGGAGTGAGTGGTTGGTCATGCCATTTGGGCTAACCAATGCACCTAGTACCTTTATGAGGTTGATGAATGAAGTCTTGAAAGAATTTTTGGGTAGATTTGTGATTGTTTACTTGGATGATATACTGATTTTCAGCAAGACCTTAGAGGAACACCGGTGCACATCGAGAAGGTGTTTGAGAAACCGGGAAGAGCGATCGATCAATATGAAGAAGTGCAACTTCGTGAAGAAGGAGGGATACCGGGCTTTGTTATATCGAGCAACGGTCTCAAAATGGACCTCGAAAATGTGAAGGCTATCCTAGAATGGCTCGTCCCAAGGAGTGTGACCGAGGTTAGATCATTTCACGCCGCGCTACAAAAAAATAGAAACTTTAGCGAGTTGTGCATCTCTTACTAAGACAATGAAGGGAAACAAGAAGGAATTCCAGTGGACAGTTGGAGCAGATAAAAGCTTTGCTATGCTAAAGAAGAAGGTCACTGAGAAACCCGTCTTAGCACTTCCAGATTTCAATAAGGTGTTCTAGGTGGAGCGATGGAGTGGCAATGCGATAGGAGAGATTGAGCCAAGAGGGTAGGCCTATTGCATATTTCGAGCAAGAAGCTCAATGATGCCGGGGAAAGTATTCGGTATATGACCAAGAGTTCTACGCCATAGTGCAAGCGCTCAAGAAGTGGAGGCACTACCGTTGCCGAAAGAGTTTGTTCTCTATACCGACCATCAAGCTGCAGTATATTAATAGCCAGGGTAAATTGAATCAGAGGCACCTCAAATGGGTAGAATTCCTACAGAGCTATACCTTTGTGCTGAAACATCGGAGTGGAAGATCCAATAGGGTGGCAGATGCATTGAGTAGGAGGCAATGTATGATGACAAAACTGAGAGTGGAGGTTGTAGGGTTCGTTGAGCTCAAGAACTTATACCCTGCAGACCTCGATTTTGTAGAAGCTTGGAAGGCCTGCACTACACCTATTACGTTGGATAGGAGTAGGTGGTTGGATTACCTGGTTCAAGAGGGGATGTTGTTCAGAGGGAACCAATTGTGCATTCCAAGGAGCTCAATGAGAGAGAACCTCATTAAAGAAAAGCATAGTGGGGGTTTAACTGGACACTTTGGTCGTGACAAGACCATCTCATTGGTTAGTGAAAACTATCGGCCACAATTGCAGGAGGATGTGGCAAAGTTTGTGCGAGTTGCAAGATTTTCCGGATGGCAAAGGGTGTGAGGCGACCGGTTTGTATCAACCGCTACCTATACCCGAGCGGCCGTGGGAAGATATTAGTATGGATTTTGTTCTTGGTTTGCCTTGGACGCAGAGGGGGAATGATTCCATCTTTGTGGTAGTGGAAAATTTTTTGAAAATGGCACATTTTATCCCGTGCCAGAAGACTAGCGACATAGTCCATGTAGCTGGTTTGTTCTTTAAGGAAGTGGTACGCCTTCATGGGCTGCCAAGAAGCATTGTGTCGGACAGAGACACCAAGTTTGTAGGTTATTTCGGAAGACCCTATGGAAGAACGAAGACGGAGCTAAAGTTTAGTTTCGCGTATCATCCCCAAACGGATGGCCAAACGAGAGGTGGTCAATAGGAGTTTGGGCAACCTAGCGATGCTTGGTAGGGGACAAGCCCAAAGGATGGGATCTAGTTCTACCGAGCGAGTTTGCGTATAACGCGATCAATCGGAGTACCAATAGGTCACCCTCCGGATTATCTATGGAAGTAGCGTCAGAAACGCTTGAATTAAGAAGGCTAGATACAAGGGAGAAATGCGACGAGGGAAGACTTTTTTGAACACTTGAAAGGAGTGCATGAAGAAGTGACAAGACACATTGCCAAGATGAATGCTCGGTACAAGGCAAGGGCGGATCAAAAAAATAGAGTTAAAGAGTTCCAAGTAGGAGATTCTGTCATGGTCTATCTGAGGAAGGAGCGGTTTCCTGCCAAGACCTATAACAAACTAGAAATGAAGAAGTTTGGGCCGTGCAAGATCATTGGCAAACGGGACTCGGGCAATGACTACAAGGTGGAGTTACCTAGCGAGCTCAACATCTCCCCCATGTTCAACATCTCCGATCTGGTCAAATATCATGAAGGAGAAAGCAGTGAGATGCCAAGTTCGGATTTGTGGAGCATTCCGAGCACATCCAGAGGACGAGATAGAAGAAGTTCTTGATACCCGTGAGGGTCGTAGTACTTGAAACAGGAGTTATTCTGAGTATTTGGTCAAATGGAAGGGCAGGCCCATAGAAGATGCAACTTGGTTGTCCAAGGCAAAGGTTGATCACTTGGGTCTACCTCAAAATGGTCAGAAGTGAGGTCACTTCTCAAACTCACCCCGGGTGTCTGATGCAGGAGCATTCGGAGGCATTTGGCAATCTTGCATCACCCAAAAATGTACTTTCTTTACAAACACGATATCACGACGCTTTTGAAGAAGGGCACCCGCAAAATGTCGCGATACGCGACGGAAGAAGGGCACCGGCGGGCAAAATATCGTGACATCGCGACGCTTTTTGAAGAAGGGCTCCAGAGGCCAAAATGTCATGAAATCGCAACACACGCAACGCCAACGTCGTGAAATCGTGACACTTTCAGCCAAGATGACAAGCAAAGATGTACGAAATCGTGACATATCTAGAGGCAAGTTCAACAACAAAGATGTCGAATACGAACCGAGCCAAGGAAACGCAAGATTCGCAAACACACACAACGGCCAAGCACACTGGAAGTCGCATTCCCCCCGCCTTCTTAACCCGTTCCTGCCTTCAAAAAGCCCTCTTCAAAAAGCCAATCGTATCATTTGGGTGATGCAATATTGCCCTTTGCCTCCGGATGCTCCTGCATCACTCTTGATATTTTACCTTCTATCTTTTTATTCAAATTTTCTTTCATGCTTGTATATAACTCAAACCTCTACTTTTTCTTGTTGGGAAAAAGGTGTATTATGTATTATGCTAGGACATTGCTCCAAAAGTTTTAGATAACAAATTGCAAGCCTATGGATGCTCCAATGAAAGCAAGGTTGTAACTATCACACTGTGATCCATCTTCATAAGTGAGTGGAACTCTCTATAACTAGTTGATAGGGAGTCTCATTTATATGACATACACTATAATTGACATCATCTATGTTGTGAGCTATCATTCACAACTCATGCAAGGACCAAAGGTGTATCAGTAGAACAAAGTAGGTACTCAACTTTATCTATGGTACAACTATTTACAGTCTAGAGTACAAGAAGAATGATTATTTTTTTTGAACAATATTCATAGATGTGGACTATGTATGATCCATTTAGGATATCCACTTTTGGATATTATTCTTTCTAGGATTTGGTTTGGTTTCTTGGGAAAGCAAGAAACAACATGTTGTTGCTCGTTCTTCCATCAAGGCTAAATATAATATTGTTGGAAGAGATGTATACAAGGTGATATGGCTACATTACATCTTATCAAGAATGAGCATCCCACAAAAGAAACCAATTATCTTAAGCTATCATAAACAATGGGTTCTAAAGTTTACTCATAATCTAGTTTTTTATGAGTACACAAAATACATTAAGGTTCAATACCATTTCATATTGAACCTATTCAAGAACACAATATACAACTCAAATTTTATCCCACAAAGGAGCAACATGCAGATATTTTGACCTTGCACATGTAAAATTAAAAAAATTTAGAAATTTTCTTCTATGAACTTTGATTGAGCATTAATGTAATAAGGAGGGAATTTTATGAATATTATGTATTCATATTATGGTTATGGAGGTTATGGTAAGTTAGAAAGTAGTAACTCCCAACATCATACATTCTTAATTTAACATGTATATATACTTCTATCACATCAATGCAAATGTTCATTGTAGTGCACAAATTTATTATGCATTTCTAACAAAACTATTAGGATCAATATCTAACCTAATTCTACTATCAAAAATTTTTATGCTCCAACTCTAACAAAATTTCAAGAAGCAAACAATGTAACAAATGCATAATTGTGCTACTAAAAGTGTAGAAAAATCCCAATGTCATTATTTGAGATAGAACATGTAAACTAATGAACCTACATATAAGTAAAAGTTATGCTAAAGTATCATATTTGTCTCTTAGCCAATCAAGTGCTAGGATATAATATCAAAACTGTAATGAGAACTCTCATTATTATTAGCATAAGAAAAGACAAATGCAATTATAGTTTTTTTTAAAAGTAAATAAACAAACACAATAAGAGTGTATTTTATGCATTTACTTGATAGCTATGATGAATTAGGTCTGAAACACTAGGATTTAAATGATAGCATATAAAATCCTAAAGAGCCATAAGTGCGCAATGAAAAAAATAGAAATAAAAATGTTGTAATCCTTGTTCTAGCATTGGGATATAATTTTAATGGTTCTTATAGACCCATGAGGATTTTATATGGTTCTTCTTAATTTGATCTTGATTCACCAATACTATACACAAACAGACATAAAAATTATCAGCTATAAATCAATGGCCTAACTCAAATTTTCCCTTGGTGCACCTACATTTTTAATCAATATTTAATAAAAAGGAAAAGGTTATTATGTTTATGATATGAATTATAATAATTAGATGATCAAACCCCTACTCAAATTATGGTATTATGATGGATATGGCTTCTGACTCCTTGTTAAGAGCATGATAACTAGTGATGTTACTGTCGCATAACTACCTAAACATGTTGTAAATGAAACAAAAATAAGAGGATGAAATAATAGATATAATTAATGTATACTACTAACTATATTCCTAATCATAGAAAATATACATTATTAAAGAAATTTTATCACTATATTTACTTCTATATAGATAATAAAAAGTCAATGGGAGATTAAAAATACTAATAGAAAAAAAGTACACTATCATAAACACAAATATGACTTGATGCTACTAGCTACACAATTTAAAGCTATTTCTAAAGCCTCAAAACCTTGTTCTAGAGCCTACAACATTTTAAAAACTAGTTAAGATTTTATACATGATAAGAAAACTTGTTAGATATTGGATGTGAAGAGGATCAATGCTAACTATGATGTCTTAAAACATATTCAAGATCAAAATATTATATTAAATATAAAATTATGAAATAATTAGGGAAATAAACACCCTCTTTATTAGTTTTAGATACAAAAGACTACATGATATTGCTTTACCTAGGCTTTTCTAGGAGCCTCGTGGTACTTTTATAGAGTCACCCCATGTAAATCCCCCTTTCACATCAATGTCCAAAATGATTATTTCTTTTACTTTGTATTCCTTTTCGTCCAATTTTCTCATAATCTCAAATAAATGATTTTCTTTCTAAGGTGGCTAATTATTCAAACTACTTAATTAATGGATTGGCTACTTAATTTTAAATTTTATTTCTAGAATAATCTTGTGATTAACTATGCCAATAAAGTGAATAACTATACTAATTTATGTGTAATGATTAAAGATTATCATCTCAAATCATGATTCATCATTCAAATCATGAGAGGTGAAAAAATATATTCTATGATGGATACCATTAGATCTAATTGGAGAGGTTATAGTCAAATGTTAGGTGCTAGGGAGATGTGGCATCTAAGAGACATAATAAGGAGAATAAATTACAACCTAAGTGAGATATTACTTCCATTAGGGAGGAAAAGTGCCAAGAAACTAATGACTAAATATATAAATCATTAGATATAGGATGTCAAGGCACATACATGATGTTGGATTAGCCAATTGACTACTTGTAATTTTATTGCTCTTGCAACAAATATACAACTACATAAATATTGGCACCAATGTGCTAGTATAAAAATAGTGCAACTACACTAACAAAAGCATAGGTGCACTATGTACTAAGAATATTGAGATGAGGAGTATGTCTTGATGGATTTAACAATATTTGATAATTATGATCTAATTCAAGATGTTCAAAGATCTATTTTGGGTTTCTATAGTTTGGAATTTCTTTACATGCTTGTCATTAGATGAACATATTAAAAACTCTCATAAATTCTCTCACATTGACTTAATAAATGAGGTCAATTTTTTTTGAGTTTACATGGTGGAATTGGTAGCCCCCATGATGATCTGGGTATATTGTTTATCTTTTATGACCATCACATTATTCCATGCTATCTACCTCAAAAACCACCACACAATACTCGTGTAGTCCGCCCCTATAACCACCATGCCACAATAATTTAAAATATTTTATGCCATTGAAAGTGCTAGAAAAAGAATAAGCATTTAGTCCAACGATACCCAAGATTTGAACCCTAGACCTCCATCCCCCTTATGGGGTCTGGAAGAACCAATTGGTCTATACCTCAGACCTTTCGGTGGTCAAATTTTAGTTTGGTTTTTTATGATAATTATTTTTCTTGGGTTATATTCATTATATATATATTTGATTGGTTGAAAGGGTGTTGAAAGGTCCCTGAACCTTGTACAAGAAAGTCATGGGCCTCCGAAAAGGGAGGCAGAGGGGAAGAACAGTGGCAGTAGAACGAGATAGCTTGAAAACAGTAGGGGCCACCTAAGGTAAAGGCGCCCAAAGGAACCAAAAAGAAGAACTAACTAAATGGAAACATGACCAAAGGCTAATAAAAAAATGGGAAGCGAAACTTAACCAGAGAAATTCACCATTTGGAAGTGTTGTTGCTGCTCCACAACGTACCCCAAAATTGGGGACCCACCTTTTTTGCATGTTTTCCAAGAAGTCCGAAGAAGCCCATTTGCTAAAGATCAAAGAAAAAGCAAACCACCACAAGGAGGAAAGTGTCGCGATATCGCGACATGTTGCATTTTCGTAGTCCAAAGCAAAGGGATAAAGCAAGGAGGAAGAAGTGTCGCGAAATCGTGACATGTTGCATCATCACGACCAAAGGAGGAAAAGGTGTTGTGATATCGCGACCTATTGTATCGTCGCGGTCAAAAGAGAAAGAGTGTCGCGATGTTGCGACATGTTGCATCGTTGCGGCCAAAGGAGAAAAAGTGTCGTGATATCGTGACATGTTGCATCGTCGAGGACAAAGGAGAAAAAGTGTCGCGATATCATGACATGTTGCATCGTCATGGCCAAAAGAGAAATAGTGTCACGATATCACGACATGTTGCATCGTCACAGACAAAGGAGAAAAAGTGTCATGATATCACGACATGTTGCATCATCGAGGCCAAAAGATAGGAAGTGTCATGAAATCGCGACATGTTGCATCGTTGCTGCCAAAGGAGAAAAAGTGTCACGATATCGCGACATGTTGCATCGTCACGGCCAAAGGAGAAAAGGTGTCGCGATATTGCAACAAGTTGCATCATCGTGGCCAAAAGAGAAAAAGTGTCGCTATATCATGACAAGATGCATCGTAGCGGATAAGGAGGAAAAAGTGTCGCGATATCGCTACATGATGCATTGATATAGGTCAAAATATGAAGGGCATTAATGGTCTTTTTTGATAACATGTGTGGATGTGTTCCCCTCATTTTTTTGAAGATATTAATTAGCTAGGAAGAATGAGAAAACTCAAATCGGCTAACTCACACAAAAGGGATGGTAGTACTCAACTAAATTTTTTTAAACGATTGGAGATAAGTTGGGTATAAGAATAAGGAAAGGTAAAAAGTATTCAATTTTACCATGAATAATAACAAAACAAATATCTAATTATTTTCATTTAGCATATTTTGTGATGGATCAAAACCTACATCCTACTTATCATACTGATCTAATTTGACCATCGATGCTAGGAGTTGGCACTACAAAGGTACACGTCTTAAAACTTGATGAAAAATAAAATTTGAGTTGATTTTAAATTTTTAAAGCTTATTGGAACTATTATATATTATTAGTGTACTTGTCTAACATCTTTAAATGTTTTTCATATTATTGTTTCAAAAACATGACTAAAAATCAAAAGCCTTGTTGCTTTTTTAAATTGATTGTAAATTTATCATTAGATAAAAAACTAAGCAATATGATGGTAAAAGGATTAGGCATAGGCTAAAGTAAATGGAATAGGAACCAAGTTGAAATTCTGAATAGTGATTTTTGAGTGATTATTTTGAAAATATTAGTTGACAAATTTATTTAATTTGAATGATAAATAATGGAAATAAAATTAAAAATGATATAGATTTATATGCTATTTGAATGGAATGAATGTTTGAATTTTTTTTTTATTTGTTTAATAGTCAACTTTAATTCACTATTAATCTATAGATGTATCTTCATATCCAAAAATGACCAAATTTTCCTTTCAAAGGTGATTAAAGCAAAGAAACAAAAATAAACCAATGACAATCTCTTCTTGTTTTTGAAATTAAAACTAATTCCTACTTGCTAAAATCAAATTAAAAGAAATTTTAATTGCATTGAAAGTAAATGTAAGATACATTTGTTGGATTTGAATTTAAATTACACTTGCTGAAAGGAAACTAAATTATGCTTGCTAAAGGACAACTAAATTATGTTTGTAGAAAGGAAATAAACTAATACCACCTTCACCCTCAACTCCTAATATTATTGATTTGTTGACATAGTATTGTAAATAAAACTAAAATGACAAATAGATAATTAATCCATCAATTCCTTAGGACCAAATCTCAATCCCAAAAATAAGTGTAGATATTAAGAAGTACTTCTTCTAGCACAAGGAATAAGTCCAACTAGGTATAATATATATTATTATTACACCTTGCTTTATTGAATGTATGCTAGTAAATTATCAATTCAATATTATACATATTTGTTCTAAGGCATGTGTTGTATACACCCACCCATAAGGAAATTATGATCTAGCCTATCTAACCTATCTATGAAGTCAAAATAACATCTATACTAGTTCTATTTTACTCCTAATCTAATGGGATATGGATCTATTATCCTTATGTAAACAAAAGGCCCTTCCTTATTGCATCTAAAGTATATCTCCATGTCCTTAAATTCACTATAATATCATTAAAACAATAAAACAAGAGATAAATGGGAAAGAGGAAATTTATATTTAATTATTGGGCATAGCCTATTTCAAATTTTACAATGCATTATGCCTTCTAATTTATAGAGAGATCATACAAAACAAACCATTAAAAACTTGATAATATAAAATACTCCTAATCTATATTATTTGTAAATAAATCCCATAAATTCTATCTAGAAAAGATATAAACTACGATAATATGGTAAAGATTCTAACTAATTTAGATATAACCCAATTAATTGGAAATAATTATCAAAAAAAGAAACTACCATCTAACTAATTAGGATTCATCCAAATTGTAGACACCAAAACATCACCAATCCAATTATGTGACTACAAACACTGATCGCTTTGACACACACAGCCCCCACGGTAGCCCTCAGAGGTTAAACAGTGGTCCTAACCACTTTTATAGCAATTTTGGAAGGTCAAAAATCAGTTTGGCACTTCTAGGCACTTTTCTCAGTATTCATCTCACCCTAAGAAAAATTCAAACTGGGATTCGACTCACCCAGAGACAAATTCTGAATTTGCTCCTGGGTAGGACGAATTCTAGGTTCAACGGGAAAAAAGAAAAATCTTGACAAGTGGCAGCTACGAACAGTCCATTAATGCCTCCTGCCTTGCATGCGCATGTAGGTGGGTAGAGTGAGCATTAGAGGACTGTCACAAGGGTAGTCATGGAAGCCCATGTTAGGGAGGAGTCTCCTCCCTCTTGGGAAGGTGTGGCCACCACATGGCACCCTTGCATGCCCCTCCAAAGAGACCCCCTAGGTCTATAAAATGGTGAACTTTCTCACACAAAAGAGGACAGGTTGGAAGCATTTTCAAGAAATGAAGTGCTACCAAATTTGATACCACATTCTTACCTTTCGATTCACTTCTTCCACATCGTTGATCTCTTTTGCAAGAGAGGTCATTGGGTGGTTATTGGAGGTGTGAATCCAAATCCAAAAACCCGACACTTGACCACATAGATCTACCAATTCATCGACAACCCATTATAAGAGATTTTGGGCCCATCCCTAGTGGATTGGTGCCAAAATCAGGTTCCAATGGTGGGTGGCCAGCCCGGGCACCCCGCACTGCTGCGAGCCTAATCTTCTTTTTTTAAGAACGATTGGGAATTCATGGCAGATTGTTCTTTTCACTATTTTTTTAGTTTGCATTCCATTTTATGCTTTTTAAATAGCTCGTAATCTCGATTTCATAATGCTTTGATCAAATATTGTCATTTTTTGTCGCTTTTGTTGTCCTCACTAACTTGTAGGTAGCGACGTCAAATTCCCATTGATGGAGGTCAAATTGGGAAAATCCGACCATTTGGGTCATCCCAAAATGCCCCCAATTAGCTAACCCCCAAGTTTGCAGGTGTTTTGGAGCTCCCAAGACACGACATTTGGGTAGGATCACTTCGGCATTTTGTCGTAGTAGAATTCATCTTACCCAGGGACGAATTACAGTAGAATCTGTCCCACCTAGGAACGAATTCAAATCGACAGCCAATTTCCCAACTGTTCTGATGGCAGTGGCCCTTTGGTAATGTTACTTTGTCTTTGTCAAATTTGCAGGTTATTTGGAGTCATTTTATTTATCAATTTAGCTAATCTTATGCATGCATCCTCCTTTGGTTTTTAGGATCAAATGTATTATCTTTTTGTCACAGGTGCTACTAATGATTTTTTGTTTCTTTGAACGCAGGAGGAGCAGTAAGGACCAAGTATTAATCAACATAAGTGGCAGAAACACTTTGGCCCACCCATCTTACATGTGGGCACGTGGAAGGAGGAACACTAAGTCATGATTGTAACCAAAACTCATTTAACGCTCCTAGCCCCTGAAAAGGGAGGAGGTGTCTATGTAACCGATATTAAGAGAGTTAAATAAAAAGGTTGTGCTTTCTGTGCTTTCTTCTATCTCAGTTCAATTCATCTCTTTCATTTCATGCATTTCACGTTATAGGACTTAAGCGTTTGTTTTGATTTTGAATGCGTCACATTAGTATTTCTTTCTTTCGAAATCTCATGCTTTCAATGGTGATCATGGTGGGACCTCTCAAAATACAAAATACAAAATCAAACAACAGTGGTTATCACCACTATTCAAAATCCTTGCTCAAAAAGAAAAATTAATTGAAAAATAAACAATGATTTTCATCACTATATAGACGAGCAACTCTCCAAAATCATTCAGCCAACAAATAACCTAAACTTGAATCCCTGGAATTCTCAGCATTCAAAAACCATCTAGGTGATCCTCATTACAGGTTTGGTTGACAGCCTATCTGGCAATGGTGGTATCCTACCCGCACGACAATATATCCGTCACATTAACTCGTGTACAAATCAATGTTTGCATGTGGATGAGCTAGCTTATGATATCCTAGAGAGCAACATAGATTAATCTATCTAAATACAACAAAGGAGTTAGTGGAGCTAATTAGGTGATCCTCAGTACAAATTTGGTTAACAGCCTATTTGGCACTGGCGGTATCCTAACAAATACCACATAAATGAACTCAATTGCACACACAAGGATGCGGAATAGCTTGGTCAAAGACAAGTTCGATTCATACCTTGTTCAAAAGTCTTGTAAGATAAAGTACAGTCGTGGCTAGAAAGTTAAAACTATTTGAATCTCAGAAAACCTTAGCTTCATTTCTAAACCAACTACGCTACTTTTTATCCTCAGATTACCATCAAAAAATACAAAATAAACCACATGTATAAAAGCAAAGTCATCCACTACAGCAATCTCCCAAAAACATAATCACAAAGTCCTAAACAGTTTATGGTGCCCTAACCAAATGATACAAATTCCATTCATCCATTTTATTTTTGCATATCACATATAAATAAAAAACATTTGCATTCATCATAACATATGCATCTATCAAAATCAATTAACATGCATACATCCATAGTCATCAACCATCATGCATAAGATCAAATCATCACATGTGCATAAACAAAATAAAGTCGAAAAAAATATATATATATATATATATATATATATATATATATATATATATATATATATATATATCGTCAAAAAAAATACCTGCAGGCTACAAAACTGGTCCTCTGACCCCGCAATCATACAACAAAATCCCCAGCCTAAGGCATCGACCACCATGATCATGCAGGATCGATGTGATGGGAACTACCACCCATGGTGTGGGTCCTATGGGACCCCTCAAGGCGGCTACTACTAGCCCTCGTATCACGCCTGCTATCGCCTCCCTCATCCAATCGCCTGTGACGAGATGATGTTGATTTCTTAGTACCATTGTCCCTCATCCAATGCGAAGATCCACCTCCAGAAGGCTCAAGTACTCGCCCCCCAAGGTGGATGATCTCCCCCTCCAAATCCATCCAATGTCGGCACCACTCTGCCTCTTGCCGATGGTACATCGTGACTACATCATCGCACTATGCCAGCTATGTCTGTAGGAGATCTCTCTCCAAGGCAATGTCGGTTCCCCCTCCTGCTGATGGTGTGCAACCTGTGCGCTCTCTCGCTCTGCTAGCTGAGCCCACAGGAGATCCCTCTCCCACAGCACATCCCCTAGCTCCCCATCTCGCCTCCATAGCAGCTTCACCAATCGTGCATTCTCAATGTGTAACTCGGACTTCATGTCCCCTGCATCCGCCTGAGGCATGTGACTCTTTGGAATAGTAGCCTACTCTGGCTCCCACTGCTTCGCAATGTCTTACATCTTCAACTGATTTAGAGCCCCCAAATCTACATCCTCACCCTCTACCTCCACCATGTCTGCATCATCCAAAGGAGCTCCCCAATCATCCCCTGGTGCCTCAGCACCCTCCCCACCCAATGCTGTCGCCTTCATGCCTCCTAGTGGCCCCTCTCCACGCCATCGCCATAGTACCCACCATTGGTCGTACTCTGTAGTAGTCCCAACATTGTACACATTAGAGACATCGATCGTAATGTTTGAATCCTCACCCAGTGGCACGATGATCGATCGATATAGAGTCCTCTCATCCCCCCGATGTTGATAGACCATGGGTTCATCAGGAAACCCCTGGGGCACCCTAAACTATCGTGTCACCTGGCTATATGAGAAGAACTCATGCTCAGTCTCGTGTCGCCCAATAAGCCACCACTCTCTATGTGCTCGTCAAAACCACTCTCCAACCTTCGACCAGGCTGGACAGTCTCGATAAGGGCGCCAAACCACCTCCCCTAGAGTAAGCCAAGAGAAGGCATCCGCATAGTGCCCTATGGTACCTACCCACCATCGACTCTATCCCTGCTCCTTGGACCACCACCATAGAACTACATAGCCAATCTCCCTATCCTCCATCTCTGCCCGAGTCATCCACGGTAACCCGGTGGGCCTCTCCACTGCTATATGTTGCCAAGACCAACTCTGTAATAGATAACTACAGCTGATCCCATTTCGCTACCGATAGTGGACCTCATACAGCTCCCCATAGAGCTGTGCCAATAGTGTCTGTCCCCATATCATGATCAGTGGTGCCTCTTTCGGGCACTCTACCAACCGCCAAACCAAGTCCAGCAGGTTCCATGGGAACCTCGCGCCTGACGAATCGGGTAACAACATGTTGGAAATGAGGCCCATTAGGAATGCGTTCCTTACTCCCAATACCCCCCTCTCCAACCACCATCGAACCAATATCCCACCAATCTGGCAGTCACCCTTTGCCCTCTCTAGTGGATCCTCCATGCCTAGCTCCTCCCCATGCCCGAAGTAGCGTGTCAACACTGTTGTCCACTGATCTCGTGGTGACGTCCTGATCGACAACACATCTATCGAAATCCACAGAAGCTAATAGATATCCTCAAAAGTCATAGTTATCTCCCCTTTTGGGAGATGGAAGGTTTTGGTCTGCAGATCCCAAAGATTGATCAGGGTCATCAAATAGGCCTGATCTACGACCATAGGCTCCAGTCGGGCCACCTACTTGAGCCCAAGGGCATCAAGCCACTCCCAATCAGCAATAGTCAACGCCCCCCGCGCTTAAGTAAAAGCAGTGGGTACACGACCGGCTCCTAACAACCTGCAAAAGAAAACAATTCAAAAAAATTAAAATCATAAAAAAGAATTGTACAGCAATAACATGAACATACAAATGTACAACAAAAACAAACACTAAAAAAATTCAAAAGTCAAAAATCAAATTTCCAGTCCTAGGGTTTCTAATCCTAACTAATTAATTTAAAACAAACATGCAAAATCCAAAACAAAATTAATTTTTCAGTTATAGGTTTTCTAATCCTAACTGATTAATTTAAAAACAAAAAAAAAAAATTCAAAATTCAAAAATCAAATTTTCAGTCCTAGGGTTTCTAATCCTAACTGATTAATTTAAACAAAACAAAACATGCAAAATTCAAAACAAAATTAATTTTTCAGTTCTAGGGTTTCTAATCCTAATTGATTAATTTAAAGATAAAACAAAAAAAATCTAAAGTCAAAAATTAATTTTTCAGTCCTAGGGTTTCTAATCCTAACTGATTAATTTAAAAAAAAAAAAAACTGTAAAAATGCAAAACAAAATTAATTTTTTAGTTCTAGGGTTTCTAACCCTAATTAATAAATTCCAAAAATAAAACAAAATTCAAAAATTAAATTTTCAGTCTTAGGTTTTTTTTTTTTATTCCTAACTGATTAATTTAAAAACAAAAAAAAATACAAAAAAAAACAAACATTAAGTCTTAGGGTTTCACATTACGTTTATCCTAGGGTTCAGTTCTAAGCAAAATAAAAATTATTTACCTAAGTTTTTCGCTATGTTTAAGTTGTACACTAAGTTGCAGTTGTCTTCAGCTCAGTTTTAGGGTTTCAGTTTTAAAATTGTGAAAAGCATCATAACAAAGAAAATTAAACAAAACACTTGCAATTTAAAAAAAAATAAAAACTCTAGGGAGCACTTACTGGTCTCGCTTCGGCTTCGCCGCTCAACCTAGTTTGTGCACTCATGATGGCAGGGAAATCTGGCAGCACTTCACTTCGCAGAATTAACCTCCTCCTCCCTAGACTCCAAATCACAAGAAATTTCAGATGCAAATGAGCCCAAACCCTAGTTTTTCCCTTTAAATAGGCCTTTTGAGCTTAAATTTGTCTTCCACTGGGACGAGTGCTCTGGTTAGCGCTCATCCCACCCTGGGATGAATTATAATCTAGTATTTGTCCCACCCTGGGACGAATTTAGGGCAAAAAATTCAAAAAATAACAAAAATTGAACAAAAATACACAAAAACTGCTAATAAACTTTCCCGATGAGAGTGTTGTTGTACTTGACATCTCGGGCATGCAAAATAGACATTGGGGTCAAAAATTGTTACTATCCCACTCCCTAAGAAGGCTACCATAGCCAGAACGCTCCACGAGAAGATGGATTTTTGACAGTTTTAGCTCCAAAAAGCATCACAAAAAGGGTTACCACCCACTAAAAATAGGTCTAAATGTCAAAAAATTGCACATGCTTAATGCTAAACCATCTAAAGGCATCCTTGCACAAGTCATATTAGGTCAAGTGACTCATCACTTTTCTCACAAAGGTCATTCCCTCATCGATTCGTCACTTGAGGGGGTAGTCACACTTAGTCACCAATCAGCAAACACACACCCAATTAAGGAAAACGACATGCATTCAAAGAATCATTGACAAAGACAATTATGCTCCTGCTTGGGATAGTAAACAAGCAATAATCACAATATGATCAAATCACTTGGCATTTCGTGAATCATGAATTCAAGGTTCTCACAGACAAAAGGTTGCGCCCTTTGCCTATTCATGACTGATCAATGTCCAAGGTCAAGTAACACCTCATCGAAAAAGGTTAACACTTGAATTGAGTGCCTTCACTCGTCAGAAGCAAGGATTCAAGAATGCATGCCCTTTCCATGCTTGGGGCATCAAAAGTTGGTTAGGTTACCAAGAAACCCTAATCATTAGTGCTTTGGTTATCTATTTTTGCTCGACACTGCACCATGCATAGTGCATCCCAAAAAGGGGCATCTATAGACACTAAAATAACACTAATCTGATTATGTGACTGCAAACACTGATCCCTTTGACACACACAGCCTCCAGGGCAGCCCTCAGAGGTTAAATAGTGGTCCTAAGAACTTTTATAGCAATTTTGGAAGGTCAAAAATCAGTTTGGCACCTCTAGGCACTTTGCTCAGTATTCGTCTCACCCTGAGACGAATTCTGAATTCGCTCCTAGGTAGGACGAATTCTAGGTTCAACGGGCAAAAAGAAAAATCTTGACAAGTGGCAGCTATGGATAGTCCATTAATGCCTCCTGCCTTGCATGCACGTGTAGGTGGGCAGAGTGAGCGTTAAAGGACTGTCACAAGGGCAATCATGGAAGCCCAAGTCAGGGAGGAGTCTCCTCCCTCTTGGGAAGGCATGGCCACCACATGGCACCCCTGCATGCCCCTCCAAAGAGACCCCTTGGGTCTATAAAATGGTGAAATTTCTCACCCAAAAGAGGACAGGTTGGAAGCATTTTCAAGCAACGAAGTGCTGCCAAATTTGATACCACATTCTTACCTTTCGATTCACTTCTTCCACATCCTTGATCTCTTTTGCAAGAGAGGTCATTGGGTGGTTATTGGAGGTGTGAATCCGGATCCAAAAACCCGACACTTGACCACATAGATCTACAAATTCGTTGACAACCCATTACAAGAGATTTTGGGCCCATCCCTAGTGGATTGGTGCCGAAATCAGGTTCCAATGGTGGGTGGCCCCGCCCGGGCACCCCGCACTGCTACGAGCCTAATATTATTTTTTTAAGAACGATTTGGAATTCATGGTAGATTGTTATTTTCACTATTTTTTTAGTTTGCATTCCATTTTATGCTTTTTAAATAGCTCGTAATCTCGATTTCATAATGCTTTGATCAAATATTGTCATGTTTTGTCGCTTTTGTTGTCCTCACTAACTTGTAGGTAGCGACATCAAATTCCCATTGATGGAGGTCAAATTGGGAAAATCCGACCATCTGGGTCGTCCCAAAATGCCCCCAATTAGCTAACCCCCAAGTTTTTAGGTGTTTTGGAGCTCCCGAGACACGACATTTGGGCAGGATCACTTCGACATTTTGTTGCAGTAGAATTCGTCTTACCTAGGGACAAATTATAGTAGAATCCATCCCGCCCAGGGACCAATTCAAATCTGTGGCCAATTTCCTCACTGTTTTGATGGCAGTGGCCCTCTGGTAATGTTCCTTTGTCTCTGTCAAATTTGTAGGTTATTTGGAGTCATTTTATTTATCGATTTAGCTAATCTTATGCATGCATCCTCCTTTGGTTTTTAGGATCAAATGTCTTATCTTTTTGTCACAGGTGCTACTAACGATTTGTTGTTTCTTTGAATGCAGGAGGAGTAGCAAGGACCAAGGATTCATCAACACCAATGGTGGCAACACTTTGGCCCGCCCATCTTACATGTGGGCACGCGGAAGGAGGAACACTAAGTCATGATTGTAACCAAAACTCATTTAACGCATCTAGCCCCTGAAAAGGGAGGAGGCATCTATGTAACCAATATTAAGAGAGTTAAATAAAAAGGGATGTGCTTTCTGTGCTTTCTTCTATCTCATTTCAATTCGTCTCTTTCATTTCATGCATTTCATGTTATAGGACTTAAGCATTTGTTTTGATTTTGAATGCGTTGCATTAGTATTTCTTTCTTCTGAAATCTCGTGCTTTCACAAATCAATTGAAAATTTATCCCAATAAATTTAATTTCTATCTAACAAACTTTGTTCTATAGCTATGATATTTCTATAGTAAAAGCTTCTTTCTATAGCAATAGTTCTTCTACAACAATTGATACTATAACAATAGTTGTTTTACAACAAGATTATTGTGTGTAGAAGACTTAATACATTTTAATAGAATTATTGTAATAGACTGATCAATTATAGTTGATCAACATAATTAGGATTCATAACAACTACCTTACTCTATTTTATTGCTATAAATATAAATGTTCTTTTTTACATCTATCAAATGGATCAAAGTTACAATGAAATATGATATAATGGTGCACATAAAGTCTCCTTTTCATGTTAAATATGGGCTTATAAAATTATATTTTTTGTCCCACCCATGTCGATGAATAAAACTAATTATAATGTTGGGATGTTTGATTATAGGTAAGATTGTAGAAACTTTGGGGTAAGATATATATGGTTCCATACATGGGATATAGTGTTGAATATTATAATTGAAGTCAATTACAAACTCTTATCCATGGTTGGACTCTACAACACCATGATGATTCCCAAAGTAGTGTTTGACATAGCCCTTTTAATAGTTCCAGTAGAGAGATGATATTCAAAGATTAATACCTTTCAGTTATTGATGGAAGAGATTACCATCATACCAGAGGATGTGTGCTAGATCTTATGAGTATCAATTTGTGATGACTTGCTAAGGGCTAGCTATACATGATAACAATATAGAGAGACTTACTATGTAACTATACTTTTGGACTTGCTAAGGTGGGCACCAAAGGATGTAAGAGATATGATTGGACTTATTGATATTAAATGTGGTCTTGTATAACACTAGTAGGAGGATTTTCCCATGGGAAATAGGGCAAACAATTGTTGAAATGATTGACCACCAAATAGTTTTTGCTTGAAGATCAACTATTCTAAATAAATCATATCATGAGCCACACTAGTTTTTCTATAGGAAAGGCAAGAGTATGAGTAAATATAAGCATATTAAATATTAAATAAAAAATAAGTTACATATGTTGATGACCCCTCACTTCAATATCCTAGTCTAGACATTGTTGGATGTAATGGCTATTATCATATCTAATATTAGGACTTTCAACCTAGGAGTGTCATAGTCCTTAGGATTTATAGCATATATCATGTGGGGCTCAAGATATTAGGATGATTAGATGGAATTATTTGTGCTAGACCTATAATTGCAATGGAAATAGTGGATAAAAGCTAGGTATTATATGAAAATTGTAGCATAACCACCACTAGTAGAAGGGAGGCTAGAAGGTTGATAGTGTGATTCAAATTACTATTAATAACAACAAAGAGTTTGGGCTAATCAAGGTAGGGAAATATTCCATTATAGAAGAGATACAATAATTGGTAGATTAGTTTTCTAACCTTTAGGTCACTATGATGGTGATAATGGTCAAATAAGAGGGATAAAAAGAGTGATTAGATGGCGAGTCAAGTTATTCACTTAGAAGATACTATGACATAACTAACTTATGAGCATGATTAATGGGCTATACAATATGATGATATAAATTGAGAGAGAGAGAGAGAGAGAGTAGTTAGTCCAGTAAGTGGTTGGTCTATAGGTTATGATCATGATGTTGATTATTAATCATGATCAAGAAAGATAAATAAGAACACAAGTGGGGGGTAATAGCTTAGGAGCTATTGGATAGATGATGGGCTTGTTGTAGAGTTAGGTATTGATCGCTCATGACACATAGTAAGCCCTTGCAAATAATATTTATTGATTACAAGATGGTATAACCACTATTGATATCAATACCATGTATTACATGACATCTTATCATGGATTTGTTCTTACGATATTTGCATCTCATCATATTACCACATGTTTGTAGACCAAATTGCATTTACATATATCTAGTTTTTCATGATGTAACCATAATAAGGATGATGGAGGTATCCCTACCCTAAATACAAAATCTAGGATGGCAGGGTGATGATAAATTAGATGTTGGGATACTTCTGATGAAGAATTTATATTTTTGATGGGTGATGTGTATGATCTTTATGTTTAATACATTTCATTGATAAGAAAAAAAAAAAAAAAAAAAAAAAAAAAAATATATATATATAATATTTTGCTTCTTGATATTTTACTATGTTACAATATTATGATGACTGGACGATTAGATGATTACACTTTGTTTATTTTATTTATATATTTAGATATGTGATTGAGATGTGGTGATGACATGATGATTAAATTAGTTTTTTAATTTATTGTATGTATAATTTAATCTATAATTGACATGACTAAATTATAAATTTGTAACCACTAGTAGAATATTGTAACATCTATAGCCATGTGGTAGAATATCATAACATCTAGAGCCAGCCATAATTCATTACTTGGTGTGCACTAATTAGCTAATGAATAACACAAATATTCTACCACATGTTTACCATTGTGACCAAGAGCAAATAAGGAATGAACACTTATTTTTATTTGATTCACTAAGGGGGTGTGTATATGATTTTTTATTTTTTATTTTTATATCACACTAGGATGCCATGTTAGTTTCCACATTGATAAATATCTAATTGAATTATTTTAAATAGTCTAATGGAAGAGCCATTAGGATTCAAAAATATTTAACTCGTAATGGAAGAGCCATTAGGCTATATAAGTAATAATAATTACATTGCATAATATTTGATTGTAGGATTACAAGAGATTATATCATGCAATGTTGGCCTTGGCTAGTATGTTATATTATAACTTCCAACATTGTTAACGCTCCATTAGATTATAAATTAGATGAATGGTGCTCTAATTGTCATAATACAAAGTGGTAAGAAATTTCTAAGGAAGGTTCAACTATTCAAGAACCATTCATTCCTAAATAATAGGCTTCATGACCTTATTATTACCGTAGTATTTTGCTTAGATATAAGATATAAATATAATGGAGTGTTACTTGGAACACAACATATGGATCCCAAACTAAGCAAAAATATAAAACTAGTAGTGAACTTGTTATCATCAAGATATTCAACCTAGTGTATGCTAAAAATCTCCTACAACATAATAGGATATATACTAAAATAAGAAATATCTATTTAAATAATAATATTGATATAGCATAAATCCTCTTGAGCACATTTAAGTGACTTTCATCAAGCATATACATACATGTATCTAAAATAATAATTGATACCAAATGTTATGTCAAACCAATTTGGGTAAAGAATAATTCCTACCAAAAATCAATAAACAATAGCATTAAACTATGAATTAAATAAACTAGTTGGTAGATTCAACCTAAAACCAAAATGGATGTAGCTTGAGTTACTATTGTCCATCTAAAAATGTTGTAGATGATTACTAGAATATTTATACTAATAAATAAAACACCTCAATAAGACTAAAATGAGATATTCCCATGCTTTTTTCAACATAGACATATGGCATACTAGATAGAGGATTGTGATATCAATTGTTTTGGAGGGAAGGTTTTAGTTTCAAAGCTTGCTCCATCTAATATTTATGGATTACAATCATTCTCTTAGAGTTAGATCATGTTTTCCATGGTGGTGTTGGTAGTACCTTTAGCATAGTGCTTATGGATCATGTTGCTATGTGGTGTGTGTAGAAGCTTTGGATTGTAGCTAGGATTTATTTTGAAATTTTTGTCCACCATGGTACAACAATTTTAGAATAATTTATTTTGAAGGCTTAATATAACCTTTATGTCCATGTTTATTTGGACTCTTTAGTACATTCAATAGGTAAATTGACTTCTTACATAACCTAGCTAGCCTAAGGCAGCTTGCGTGTTAGAGATTTGGATTCAAATACCATGGCATTTTTTTGGAAATTGTGTCAATGTGGAATCCAATTTGGTATCATGATGTGATATCGAATAATATTTTTGTACATATATACCCTAACAAAAAATTAAATCATAACAAGTTTATTTTCCTTATTTATTTTTGTATTTTAGTGTTAAATAGGTGGCAAGAGATCAATGGAATTCATCTACAAATCATTACATGTGGAAAATTTTGGTTAGTTGTATATGTTATAAGTTTTGAGGAGTTAATATAAATAATTATCTTGAGGAATATTAGGATAGACATTTAAGAGACCATAAAACTTCCATACAAAAGTGATTTGAGCCCTTTTTTCAAATCATACATTTTTCAAGATATTCACATTGGTGGTATGCTTTTCAATAAGTTATTATAGATAGAGTAACATTACATTGTTTGATTATCTTAAATATATATAATACCAATTAAAAGGGGTAAATTTATAGTATATTATAGATTAAAAATCACTCATCCATATTCAATCGAAAGAAGTTGAATTTCAAATATTTAAGATATGAATTTTTGTTTAGTTGAATTTGATATATTTAAGATATAACTTTTTGTATAGTTGAATTTGAGATATTTAAGATATGACTTTTTGTAGGCACAACTAAGGATGATTAATGTATATTCCACACAATACACATCTTAGGAATACTTAGGATCAAATAAACATAGATGGAAATAGATTATAAAACAAATTTGACCAAAGTGAACCTACCTGTAAGAGAAAGCCATTGATTGGTCCAGGTATTTAGCCTACTTTGTATCTTCTCTATCATCCATCCCCATTCCTCATTTTTTTTGTTTGAACGTATTTAAAGGAACTCCTATATGAGATATTATAAGAGATTCTTGCTTGAAATTCAAGATACGTAGAATCATGGTCTCCACTGTATCAATACAATGAAAGAATATGATCTTAGTTTTTTCCTCATTAATAAGTTGTCTTGTGGCTGCCAAAAAAAGTTTAAGAATTCTTTTAAATATAAATAATTACAATGCAATAGCATGACCCATCAAGGTTAAGTCATATACAGCCTATTATTGAGAGAGAAAAGTGGTTGTCGATGCACATTTTTTTACTTGAATGGATCTGATATTCCTTTCGTTAGAGATGAGAAGACCTAGACACTCTACAAAATTGAATATGGCAAGATAGGTGTAATATTTCATGATCCTTGCACTTGATAAATTTTGTCACGCACTATTTTTAGTGGAGTTTTTGGTATCACTTCCAATGAATCAAACCAATGTAAGTTCCCAGTAATATGGTGACTGACACTTGAATCTATATACCATGTGTCTTTTCATTTTTTAGATTTTGATAAATTTCATGTCATCTTGTCACACGTATTTGATAATATATTTGATTCTAAAAAAAACCCTTATATTATTTGTTTCTTTGAATTTATATGATCTTGATGATGAATTCATTTGCCTTCTCGCCATGAAAATGTATTTAGAAATCAATCAATTTCTTCAATGTAGAAATCCAATTGTCCATAATTTATTTATTTTTCTTTAAATAATTTCTTCAAGCAATGTCTTCAAAACAATTTTTTTAAAGCAGTGAATTTCAATTTTCCAATCTTTAATCAAGCAATCAATCATCATTAAATCATTCATTCATTCAAGCTTCATAAATTTCATTCCCTCTTTTTATCTCCCAAATTTAATTTGTTTTCACAATTTCTCCTTCAATTTTCAATTTAATCAACACTTCTCTCAATTCAATCCTCAAAAAAAAATTAAAATTCTTTGTTTCCTTATAGCTCCCTTGCATTTAATTCATTCCTTCAAATTTCAAAAAAATTCAATTCATTAAATTTTAAATTTGCTCTTATCTCTCCAAATTTCAAATTTTAAATATTAAGCTCCCTTCTTATATCTCCCAAAGAAAATTTCAATTTTATTTTAATCAAATAATCTCTCTCTCACCATTGATTCCATGCATTAAATATTAATATTACTATTTACCTTATTTCTCCCAAAGTAAAAATTAAATGATTATGTAAATACTTTCCTTATAACTCCTAAAATGTGCACTTGACTATAAAATAAAGTTTCCTTGAAATTAGCTCAAAGTCCTTACCTTATTAAAAGCTATGCACTTTAATATTTTGATATATTTAAATATGTTAGGGTAGGGATGAATCAATGGTGATTCTCATTAGATATAGGTATTTCAAAAACTTATGCTTTCAAGAATTTTCTCTTCCTCCTCTATTTTGCAAGCTCTTCACTTTGTATCTCCTATAAGGCTCCTTCTTAGGCTTCTTGGCATTTCATATACCATCTCCAATGCTTCATCTATGGCTCCTCAATGCTCTAACTTTATTTGGACTCCTTAAAACTCGGTCTCTAGTGTTCTACTCCTTATAGGTCACATCACAATTGCTTGGATTTAGATTTCTTATGAAAAGGCACTTCAAAGTTCTCTGCACTTCAACGTTCTATACCTTTTCTATGCTTCAATGTATTCTATCTTCTTGATGTACTCTACCTCAATAACTTCAAATCATAGCAACAAATTAAGTTTCCAGTATTTCTTCTCATAGTCCATAGACAAGTTTTTCTTCATTTCTAGCAATAGTAATCACCCTTATCTATCACAACTCTAACTACCTTTTTTTCATAGCTTTATAGCATAAGTGCTCATTTCTCACATCCTCCAATCCTAATTTCTTTATATTGCTTTTACTCCAACAATTTATAGGGTGCAATCAAATTGACTCTCCTCTATAATGTCTTCTTCTAGATACAATGTCAACTATTCTTCTCCTTTTTATCCTCAATAAAATATCAATCGTCCTTCACCTTCACCTTCTCCTTCTCAGTATATCAATGAGAAAACTCATATCTTTTCACTTTATATCTTGCCACATATCATTTGACTCTTCACTTGTATATTTAAGACCTAACTCTATGAATCTTGACTTACTTACATAACATATTGCATTCTCTCACACTTTGCACACTTGCACACTTTATTTCACGATCCTTAGAATCTTCTCACACATTCAAACATACATTATACAAAATATAAATGCACTCATTGAACTAATATTTAGATCAGTACACAAAGGTACTTTTATATTTGCCAAATAATGTAATATCTCCAACAAAATACTAGTGACTTTTTAAGAAGCAATGAAACATATATGATACATTCAAATTTATGAAATAAGATGTATAGGGTCAAACCTACTCAAAAATATAAATTAGAGATTACAGAAATAATTTCTAGAATAGAGTCAACAAGACTTTGAGGTTCAGTCAATCATCCTTGTAGGTGAACTTGTACAACTCCTACTAATTTAGACAAATAATTATTTTTGGGTAAGCTAAACATTGATTAATATTTATTATATTTTTCTATTGTAATACAAATTTTACTACTAATATTAAAATTACATTATTATTATTATGTCCTCACATCTCTACCATATTAAGTAACACTTTTGGAAGGATTTTATAAAATAGTTTCAAAAGCATTGTTACTTTATATTTGATATTTTTACAATAAGGGGATGATCCAAATCATGTAAAATTTTGAATAATATTGACAAATATTCAAAATAAAAAAACTAAATCCTAAGGATTGGAAGGCTATTATGAAGAGAAAAAATGATTATTTAAGTGATGAAAGCATTGATTATTTAACTCATATACTCATTGTATGTAACTAATGTATTTGTCAATATTCACAACAAGCACATTATTAAGTCATTGTATACACAAATTACTTCAAGTATTTGAGAGTGTATTCAACATACATAATTATGTGATGATTAGCATGACTAATTAAATCTTGCAATAATACTTTACATTGGGTAAGGATCTATTTATGAAAACAACTTGTGAATTAAATCTAGATTGGTGAAAGATGCATTAAGCCATGTACAAGATAATTTCTAAGCCCAATTCTAAGCCCCCTAATTTTCCTTGTGTGTGATTTACATTTTTATAACTATGTAGGTACATGGTGGGATCTAACGATCCTAATTGTTTACCTAAACCACCAATGAAACGAGGAAACCATAAAGAAATTGATCAAAATGGCATGGGTTCTAACAATTCATTAATCATAGGGTTTGACTTTTGATAGGTCTATTGTTTATATAAACATGGGTGAGAGAACAAAATTGACATTCACTATATTATCCCAAATCAAATCCCTTGACTTATTGATAATATTGCATATATTTTTGTTTGATCAATTATCAAGGATGAGGAATGGTATCAATTCCAAAAAAAAAATTCATGAAGAAGAATGTCTACATAGAGAATCCTTGTCTCTAATTGGACAATTTGTTTTGTTTTCATATTAAGATATATTTTTTATCAACTACTAGGAATTCTAGAAGTCTATATAACAATTCTAGAGGAATTTATCATGCTTGGTCAAGATAAAAAGGTATGAAGGCTCATCAAATCTCTCTATGGGATGAAGTAAACACATAGAGCCTTGTACACAAAGATTGATGAGCATCTCATACAACATGAATTCCATCATAGTTTATATGATCTAAACCTATACTTCAAAGTGTAAGGAAGAGATATCATTATCATCATTGGGATTTTAGTAAAATTTATTTAAGAGGCCAAGAAAGCATTGAAGCTATCATTTGGAATGACAAATCTTGAGTTAATGCACTATTATCTTGGATTAAAGTTGTAGTAAACTAAGAACCATGTATTATGCTAGGACTTTACTAAAAATTAATTAGATAACAAATTTTAAGCCTATGGAAAATCCAAATAAAGTAGGGTTGCAAATATCACACTATTATCCATTTCCATAGGTGGATGGAACTCTTTACTGGTTGATTAGGAGTCTTATTTATCTGACATACACTAGACTTAACATCAACTATTTTGTGAGCTAGCATTTATGACTCAAGAGACTAACTAGGGAACTATATTTTTACATGGTATTATTCAACAATGATGTCATTGCACTTATCAAAGTAGGAACCTAAGGATACAAGATGCATTACTAGACGTATTGATATCTAACATGGTCTTGTATAATACTATTAGGAGGATTTTCCCATGGGAACTAAGGTAAATAATGGTTGATATGATTGACCACCAAATAATTTTTTCTTGGGTGTCAACTATTTGAGATAAATCATATATTGAGCCATACCAATTGGTATTTAGGAAAGAAAGAGTATGAGTACATATAAGTATATTAAATATTGAATAAAAAAGTAGTTACATAAATTGATGACCCATCACTTTAATATCCTAGTCTAGATAATGTTGGATGCAATGAAAAGTATCATATAAAATATTTGGAATTTCAACCTATGAGGTCTATAGTACTTAGGATTTATAGCATATAGCACGTGAGGCTCAAGATATTGGGATGATTAGATGGAACTATTGGTTCTAAATCTAGCATGGTAATGGAAATAGTGGATACAAGCTAGGGATGCTATGTCAATTGTAGCATAACCACCACTAGTAGGAGGGAGGCTAGAGGGGTGTTAGTGTGATTCACATTACTATCGATAACAAGGGAGTGTTAGGGATAAACAAGGTAGGGAAATATTCTTTATAGAAGAGAGACAATAATTGGTAGAGTAGGTTTTTAACCTCTAGGCCACCACGATGGTGCTAATGGTTAAACAAGAGGGGTACATAGAGTGATTATATGGTGAGTTAGGTTATTGCCATAAAAGATACAATGACATATCTAAATTATGAGCATGATTAATGGGCTACAGATAATTATGATATAAGTTGAGAGAGAAAGTTATTAGTTCAATAAGTGGTTAGTCTATAGGCTATGATCATGATGCTAACTATTAATCATGATCAAGAAAGACTAATAACAACATAGGGTGGAACTAGTGGCTTAGGATATATTAGGTAGATGAAGGGCTTGTTGCAAAGTTAGGTATTGATTTATTGGGACACATAATAGGCCCTTGCAAATAATATTGGTTGATTAAAATATAATCTAGCCATTGATTATATCAATGTCATGCATTACATAACAACTTATCATGGGTTGTTCATGCTAACTAAGGATTTCCATCTCATTATGCTACCACAAGTTTGTAGACCAGATTGTAAACTTACACATATATGTAGTCTATCATGATGCAACCATAATAAGTATGATGGAGGTGGCCCTTGCCTATATACAACATCTAGTATGGGAGGGTGATGAGACATTAGATGATGAGATATTTTTATGAGGAATTTGTATTTTTGATGGATGTTGTATATGATATTTATGTATGACACATTTCATTGATAATATATTATCTTTTGCTTCTTTGTATTTTAATATGTTATGATATGATGAATGGTTGGACGATTATATTATTACACATGGTTTATGTTATTTATATATTTAGATGTGTGATTGAGATGTGGTGACCAAATGATGATTAAATTAGTTTTTATAATTTATTTTATGCATAACTTAATCTATAATTGACATGACTAAATTAGATATTTTAACCACTAGTAGAATATTAGAACATCTATAGCCATGTTGGGGAATATTATAACATCATCCGCTCATGTAGAGGAGTTGGAGAGCAAGTGGGTAGTTAAAACTCTCCAGTTATCGAGAGGCCTAGGTTCAAATCTCTCCCCTCGCATGTTGCGGATATGTTGTCTATAAAAGGGTCCTCATAAAAAAAAAATATTATAACATCTATAGTCAATCATAATTCATTAATTGGTGTGCAGTAATATTCTAATGACTAATAATAATATTCTACCACGTGTTTGCCATTGGAGACCAAGAGAAAATAAGGAATTAAAATTTATTTTGATTTGATTCACCAAGGAGGTGTGTGTGTGTCGATATATATATATATATATATATATATATATATATATATATATATATATATATATATATATATTATAGCACATTAGGATGCCAAGTTAGCTGCCACATTGACCAATATCTGATCAAATTATTTAAAAAAAAAGCTAATGGAAGATCTATTAGGATTTAAAAAAAATTAAATTGCAATGGAAGAGCCATTAGACTATACATAAGTAATAAATAATTACATTGCATAATGATTGATTGTAGGCTTGCACAAGTTTACATCATACAATGTTGGCCTTCGCTAGTATGTTAGATTACAACTTCCAATATTGTTAACACTTTGTTAGATTATGAACTAGATGAATAGTGCTCTAATTGTCATAATATGAAGTGGTAAGAACTTTCTAAGGTCTAACTATTCAATAACCATAAATTCTTGAATAATAGGCTTAGGCTTTATGACCTTATTATTACTATAATATTTTTCTTAGATATAAGATATACATATAGTGGAGTGTTACTATGAACACAACATATGGATCCCAAAATAACCAAAAATACAAAACTGGTAGTGGAATTGTTATCATCAACATATGACACAAAATCCTCTTGAGAAACTTTAAGTGACTTTCATCGAACACATACATAAAATGTATCTAAAATAATAATTGACACTAAATGTTATGTCAAAACAATTTGGGTAAACAATACTTCCTATCAAAAATCAATAAACAATAGCATCAAACTATGACTTAAAGCAATTAGTTAGTAGCTTCAACCTAAAACCAAAATGGGTGTAAGTTAGGTTACAATCGTTCATATAAAAATGATGTAGATGATTAAAATAATACTAATAATAATAAATGGAATCCCTAAATAAGACTAAAATGGGATATTGTCATGCTTTGTCTCAACATAGACACATGGCATACTAGTTAAAGGAGTGTGATATTGATTGTTTTGGAGGGAAGATTTTGGGTTCAAACCTTGATCCATCTATGTTTTATGGTTCACAACCATTCTCTTAGAGTTAGATGATGTTTTCCATCATGTTGTTGGTAGTTCCTTTAGCATAGTGCTTCTAGATCATGTTGCTATGTGGTGTGTGTAGAATATTTGGATTACAGCAAGGCTTGATTTTGAAATATGTGTCCTCCATGGTACAATTTTTTTTGAATACTCCATTTTGAAGGCTTGATGTAACTTTTATGTCCATGTTTGTTTGGTCTCTTTAGTACATTCAATAGGCATATTGAATCCTCACATAGCCTAGCTAGCCTAAGGTATCTGGTGTGTTATATATTTGGGTTTCAAACTCATGGCCTTCTCTCATGGATTACTTAGAATTACTTCATGTAAATTGGGCCAACATGGAGTCCAACTTGGTATAATGATGTGATATCAAACAATATTTCCATACATATATATCCTACCAACAAATCAAATCATAACAAGTTATTTTTTCTTATTTGTTTTTTCAGTTTAGTAGCAAATAGGTGGCAAGATATTAATGACCCTTATCTTCAGATAATTACATTCCAAATGGAAATTTTTTATAGTTGTATATGTTATAAGTTTTGAGGAGCTAATATATCTAATTATATAGAGGATTATTAGTGAAAACTTTTAAAAAACCATAACGTTTCTACACAAATTCATTTGAACATTTTTTTCAAATCATATATATTTCAAGCTCTTTATATTGGTGTTATATTTTCAAGAAGTTATTATATATGGATAAACCTTTCATTTTTTAATTATCTTAAATATGTATAACACCCATTAAAAGGGGTAAATTTATAGTATATTATAGAGTAAAAATATTTGGTCTATATTCAAATGAGAGATAGTTGAATATGAGACATTGGAGATAGATATTGGTTATTTTAGAGGCATAAAAAAGGAGTATTCAATATATATCTTTATCAATACCTTATCTTCATATCATATGTTTGGGATATTATCCTTAATGATCTATTCTCTTTTCTATTTTTTATCTAGGTATTCTTGGGGAGTTATAATGGCTTTTCTCATAAAGAGTTTCTTGCAAAGTCTCCATCATCCATGGTGACTACAACTAAGTTATCCAAGGTTATTTGAATCCTCCAAAGAAGGAGAACTATGTTAAAATAGTAAAGGTCAACCTTCTAATTATTGTCTTATATGGCTATAGAATATTGAAATAGTTTCTAAGATAAATTATCTTTAATATTTTCCTCATCTAGAAATATATTGGTGAGGCAAAGTGAAAGCATGAGGATACAGAAGCAAAAAGGAAAGCAAAGATGCGATGCAAACCGAACCAAAATTAATGCTAAATCCTAGGAATTTGACAATGCATGAAAAGAGGGAAAATAATGAGCAAATTGAAAGGAAAAAAATGCAAATAAAGAAGACAACCCTTTTTATTGATATGTTTCACAACTTTGTTACAATGCGCATCCTCCCTTTCCAAGGGCTAGGAGCGTTTAAGTACGCGTTCTTGTTACATCCATGGATGCCCTTCCTTCTTTTGCATGCCCACATGTAAAATGGGTGGACCAAACGTCACCGTCGCTTGCGTTGATGAGTCTTGAATCCTCACTACTCCTTTGATGTCTAGACCCTATGTTCAAAGGAACAAGAAACATTCAGTAGCACCTGCGGATAAAACAAAGCATGCAATCCCCAAGCCTACGATAAGTGAATAAGAAAAATGAATTAAACTATGACTAAAATGAATCCAAATGCCCTAAAAATTTGATAGGGGCATCAAGACACCACCAAGAGGGTCCTACAAAAAGAACAGTCAAGAAATTCCTTGCTGATTTGAATTCGCTCCGAGGCGGGACGAATTCACCTGCAACAAAATGCCGAAAAGGTACTGTCCCAAATGTCCTGCCTAGGAAGCTCCAAAAGACCTGTAAACTTGGGGTTAGCTAATTGGGGGAATTTTGGGAAGACCCAGATGGTCAGATTTTCCCAATTTGACCTCCATCAATGGGAATTTGATGATGCTACCTGTAGATTAGTAGAAGTGAACAAGGACAGAAACATGATCAAAATTGTTCAAAACGAGACGAAATTTAAATTACAACCTATCTAAGCATCATAGAATTGAATGCAAAAATGAAAGAAAGAAAATCTACTATAGAATTCCCATCGCTCCGAAAGGGGGCGATTAGGACTATAGCAGTGTAGGAGGGGGCGCCCATGGGGCAGGCCGCCCGTCGTTAGAGGCCCAATTTCAACACCAATCCACTTGGGATGGGTCCAAAACCTCTTGTGGGATATTGCCGACAAATTTGGTGGGATATTGTAGCCAAATTTCAGGTTTTGGGCTCAATATTCGTCCTCTCAATTGTCACCCAATGACCTCCCCTCTAAAGGAGATCAAGGATGTGAAAGGCACAAATTCAAAAGGTGTGAGGTATGCAAATAAAATGACAACACTTCGTTTCTCCAAAATGCTCCTTCTCTATATCTTTTGGGGTGAGGAAACTCACCAATTTATAGACCTGGAGGTCTCTTGCAATGGGCATGTAGAGGCACCACTTGGCAATCATGCCTTCCCATGGGGAAGGAGACTCCTCCCTGAATAGGGACTTCATGATTGCCCTTGTAATTGCCTCTAATGCTCAAAAATGCTCACCCATACTCCCATGCAATGAAGGAAGCATTAAGTGGCGGATCTGAGCTGCCATTTGTCAAGATTTAACTTTTTGCCCGTCAAACCTGCAATTCGCCCCACCCTGGAGCGAATCTAGAATTCGTACCTAGGTGGGGTGAATCCCAATCTAAATTCATTCCAGGGTGGAACAGATATTGAGCAAAGTGCCTGAAGGTGCCGAATTGATCTTTGACCTTCCAAAAATTTTGTGAGAGTGGTTAGGACCACTGTTTAACCTTTGAGGGCTGCCCTTGGGGCTGTGTATGTCAATGCGATCAGTGTTTGTAGTTACATAATCGGATTGGTGTTGTTTTGGTGTCTACAGATGCCCCTTTTTGGGATGCACTGTGCATAGCGCAACACCAAGCAAAAATAGATAACCAAAGCACTAATGATTAGGGTTTCTCAGTAACCTAACCAAATTTTGATGCCCCAAGTATGGAAAGGGCATGCATTCTTGAATCCTTGCTTCTGACGAGTGAAGGAACTTACTTCAAATGTTAACATTTTTTGGTGAGGTGTTACTTGATCTTGGACATTGATCAGTCATGAATAGGCAAAGGGCGCAACATTTTGTCTATGAGAACATTGAGTTCATGATTCATGAAATGCCAAGTGATTTGATCAGTTTGTGATTATTGCTTGTTTATTGCCCCAAGTAGGGGCGTGATTGTATTTGTCAATGATTCTTTGAATGCATGTCATTTTCCTTAATTCGGTGTGTATTTGTTGGTTGGTGACTATGTGTGACTACCCCCTCAAGCAACAAATCGATAAGGGAATGACCTTCATGAGAAAAGCGACGAGTCGCTTGACCCAAAATGACTTGTGCAAGGGTGCCTTGAGATGTTTTAACATTAAGTGTGTGCAATTTTTTGACATTTAGACCTATTTTTGGTGGGTGTGAACCCTTTTGGTGACGCTTTTTGGAGCTAAAATTGTCAAAAATTCATCTTCCCGTGGAGCGGTCCTAGCCATGGTGGCCTTCTTAAGGATTAGGATGGTGAAAATTTGTAGCATCAACATCTATTTTGCATGCCCAAGAATTTCAGGTGCGAATGTGCCTTCGTTCGGCAATGTTATTGCTATTTTTGGGTGGGTTTTGACCCTTTTTGGCGACGCCATTTGGGGATGAAATTCTCGAAGATCCGTCTTCCCGTGGAGTAGTTTGGCTATGGTGGCCTTCTTAGGGAGTAGGATAGTGAGGATTTGTTACCCTGACATCCATTTTGCATGCCCGAGAGATCAAGTGCAAAAGCACTTTCATCGGGCAAGTTTATTAGCTGTTTTGGTGCATTTTTGTTCAATTTTTTGTTGTTTTTGAAATTTTTGTCCTAAATTCATTTTGGGGTGGGATGAATACCAGTTTAGTATTCGTCCTAGGGTGGGAAGAGTGCTAACCAGAGTGCTCATCCCAGGGGGGAATGAATAGAAGCTCAAAAAGCCTATTTACAGGCCAAAACTAGGGTTTGGGCTCATTTGCATTCGAACCACTGGGTCTACGTACCACTCATGCCCTGGAACTATGCCCAACTCTTCAAATATGTCATTTATATCCAAGGGGTATGGTTGCTGCATCTACCACATGTGATTAAGATATGACATTTATGTTTCATCTTCGTAATCACTATCGAAGATCCAAAAGCCCTTGTTGGCTTCGATAACTGTTTGAGGCATTACAGGCTCATCCTGATCGAGCAAATTAATCTAACCCCATTGTGGTTGTTCTACTCTTCGTGGGGGGGCCTGATTCTCTTGATGCGACACTGGCTCGATTGGAGCCTCTAGAGGGAACATTGTCAAGAGGCTCTCTTTATAGTCATTCATGGGGATCACTTGTGAGTGATCACTAACTAATTCAAAGGTGTCATATGATGTTGGTTCATACTCTAATTCGTCCTTCGAAGATCCTTCTTGACACTGTTTATACCCTCCTTGAAAGTGAGTCCTCAAAATTTTGCCTCTCTCTAGCAAAGGGGGAGGATTATTGAGTTTGACAAGGGTGGTTGTTGACCATGGGAGGTAATCTCCCAATGTATATGTTGTGTTCGGGTTGGCATAGGGATCTGATGCCAATCCACCCTTGTTGCCTATCCCTAGGCCTTGCATGTTCTCTACCAAGATGTCCAAGGGCAGGGGGTGGTTGAACCCCATGCCCGACTTGTCATAAGGCATTTGGTATCTTAGCTGGCAAAGGACACACACTCCTTGCTCATACCTACCTAGCCCATATCCATACCAATTGCATTGGCCAAGATATCTTAGAGTGAAGTCTGGGTTGGAAATATAGTTTACATATTCTGTAAAAGGCTCCTCATCTTCGTCCTCTTGCATGCATGGCTCGGTACCATGATCAAGGCCCCCATACACAAAGTTTGTCTGGTTTGGCAGGTAGCCTAAAGGAACAATTATACCAATGAGGAGGCGAGGTATCCCCATGTCTTGCATGGACTCTAGTGTGGTCATTGCTACAATATTCCACACCAGATACTCCCCCAGGCCCATACTGGCCATTTCAACAGTGATTGTTGGTGATTGAGGGGGAGGGAACGAAAGCTCTTCCTAAGTCAACTCCATGTTGGGTGAACTAGGAGCCTCAACTTCCATCTTGCTAGGCATCTCTTCAGTAGAGATGGTTGATACTGTTGGCAGCGCCTCTTCGAGGGGTTGAGCCTCTTCTAGGGTTTTCTTCCCTTTGTCCTCCTATTTATCCATGATAGGTGGCATTATTGGTGAAGGACCAGACGATGAAGATGTACTTGGCTGGGGTTTTGATGGATTTATCACCATGGATGCTTGTAGAATCAGACCCTGTCTAGATGGATTTAACTAAAAATCCAAGTGCATCAATGGAAGGGTCGATTGCGGCATCAGCTGCATCGCATTGCAATATTTGAAGGGTTCCACGTCTACCAAGACTACATGTACTTCCTCTTCAAATGTATACTTCAAAAACTAATGAGCTATCGAAGGGACACACTTCATGTCCCTGATCCATGGCCGCCCTAGCAAGATGTTATAAGCCATCTCACCTTCCAAAATATGGCACAATGTAGGTATCATATTTTGTCCTACCTGAACGGGTAGGACAATTGCGCCAACTGTTGAGCATATCGCATCATTGAATGCTCGTAGTGTATATGTGGAAGCCATGATGTGAGAGGTTGGCAACTTTAGATGTTTCAATGCTGCTGTGGTAATGATGTTACTAGATAAGCTAGTGTCTACCAACACCCTCTTATACGGGATCCCATTGACCTATGTGATAACATGCAGGGGTGGATCTGCCATGTCATTAGATACTGATTTAACTTCATCCTCTCAAAAGGTGATGACTGGCTTTATGCATTGTTTGACATGTCCCACGAAGTTGTTGAAGGAATTTGCTTCGTGGGGCTATAACTCGATGGCTTTCAATATCTCCATTAGAGCCTCTCGATGGGGTGTTGATTATTGTTTAAGCTTGTATATGGAGATCCTAGCCGATGTGGTCCTTAAGCTCTGCATGAGTTTGGTCTAAATCGTGACCACGGGTCTAGGCAGAGGTAGCTGCATAGGGTGCTGTTGAGGTTGTGACATCGATGGAACCTCTCTTGTGGCTGCCTTAGGGGCAACTCTTGGGTATCTCTTGTTCCTAGTCACTATGCTTATCATTCCTACATACCCTTGCATGGGGCAATTCTTTTGCACCTCATTGACGTGAAGGGGTTTTGCTTGTGCCTCATGGGCAAGCAAGGGGTCTTTGAAAAATCCCATCTACTGGTTGTTTGGCGCTACGGGGTTGTCCACTGCCAACGTCTTATTGTCAATCAGGTCTTTTATCAAACCTTTGAACTTCCAACATGCATTCAGGTCATGTCCCCTTCGCCTGTGGAACCTACAATACAAGTCCTCTCGATATCCCTTAGGATTCGATGCATTGGGATATATGGTTCGAATCTTTGGAAGGTTGATCAAGTTTGCCACTAAAAAACAGTCGAATAGGGAGTCCCTAGACTCCGTATAATGTGTGTACTATCACCTAGGGCGATGCTACTAATTTTGCTCCTACTTCTGGTTTTCTATTTCAAAATTATTAGGAGGCACTACCTGATAGTTAGCCTTTTGAGGCTGTATTTCTTGTATAGGCTTAGGGACATTTATAGCAACTTGATTGACCGCAGTGGATTTCTGTTACGTAGTCCCTATTTTTGTGTTCTTGTTCCATTCTTTCTTCTTAGGTTTGGTAATCTTGCCATCCTATATCTTGATCTCTTTGATGATTTTGGCTTGCACCAGAGCTTCCTCTAAGGTGGCATATTGCTGCAGCTGCAATAGCACAAAGGTCGATCTTGAACAACTTCGTGAGAACATTTGTGTAAGGTCGAACATAGGAGGGAGGTAGGGTAGCTTGGAAAGCAGAGTCCTCCATCGATTCCCGTAGGCCACCATGGTTTCTTCCTCATATTGCCTGAGGTTGGCCAGGTCACTTAGTGATACCTTCTTCTTGGTGTTAAAGGTGAAGCATTTGACGAACACATCCACTAACTGATCCAAGTTACTGATGTTGTGCTTCAACAATTGAGTGAACCAATCCAAGGTAGGGCCCATGAATGTGGTTATAAATGTCCTTAGCAACAATGCATCATTGTCCTGAATGCCAAAACATTGGCTCAGGAATCTAGTCACATGCTCTTGGGCATCCTCCTCACCCTTAAATATTGCCAACTGAGGCATCTTAAAGTGTTTAGGGTAAGGGGGTGCAGGCATTGATGGATGCACAGGATGACTGTGGAGTTGGCGTAACATGGGCTTTTGGGGCCCAAAAGCTTTGGTTTCCATAGACTCCAAATGCTCTAGCAGCGCTTTGTATGCAACAGAAGATTTAATCTCTTCCTCTTTAGTTTGCTCCCATTGTGGGTTGTGGGAGACTTGAGGCCTATGGGGGGGTGGCCGAAAAGCAACCCCTCCGCCTTGGTAGGGCATTTCGGCTCGCTCTTCTTCTTGTTCATACTCCTCGTAAGCTTCTTTAGGAGTCTCTGGATGATACCTATGACCCTGGGTGGGTCCCCATGGAGGGTATCCATCGTTGTTCTGGGAAGTGGCCTCCCAATCAGGTCTAGGGAGTCTCGAAGGCAAAACTTGATAAGGTCACAAAGACCTATCTCGCACCAAGGGATTATGCCTCTCATATGGTTCCACTCTTTGGGTGCAAGGGGTTGGAACCCTCTCAGGAACTGGGTTATGGAGCATCTCATCTGTTTGGTGCTGAATGCACTCTTTGCTAAGGTGATATAGATGCTCTAGCTACTGCTGATCTTGCTCAAGCCATGTGATCTGGGCTTGGCAGACGACATGTTTGGCGACTGCCAAGTCAATTTGGTTTGCCATATTGAGCCTAGGAGGCCTGGATGCCTCTCCTATGCATTTACCTCAATCACGATGATCCGAGATATCAATAGGTCGCTTCCCTCTATCGAGGTCGGCAACATTTACCCGAGGCTCTGGCCTCTGTGGGTGATCATGGTACATAGCGGATGCGGAAGCGCATGGCTCCCATGATGTACATTGCTCTCGAGGAATGTAATGGTCTTCCTCATGCTCCCTTTCGTATGTGTGAAAGGGGTGGGCAGAGTTGGCTTGCCCTTCTTGAAGAGCCCTGCGCTCTGGGGTTTGTCTATTGGTTCTAACAGTGATGGGGGGTAAAGGAGGGATGTCATAATCATGTGGCCTCTCTTCTTGGACACTATGCCACTCTAGCACTTCATCGTGCAGTGGCCACTCATATCGAGCTTCTAATGGAGCTTTCTTGTCTATGTTGAGTGCCACGTGTAAGGACTCCTCCTGAAAGGGGCTATGATGAATGGGCGTGTCCCTCAAAGGGGTGTCCCTATAGTTCCATATTGACATGGAATGATGTGGACTCTCTTGTGGGTTAGGCTGCCAAGGCGGTATGACCAAGTCCTTAGGGCTATAGTGAAGGTGACTTGTGCCTGTACTTTTCTCTTTGTTGATGGCTTGTTCGTCCCTGTTGTTCAAGCTAGTGTTTTTTTTAATCTTTTTAGATTTTATCTACACACAAAAGAGGCCACACACACACAAAATAGTTTTTATCTCTTTAAAAGAAAAAGAGTGTGTCCTAAACCTGGTTTAGTGTGTTTTGGTTTTTGTTTTTGAAGGTTTTTGTAAAGAACATTTAAATGCAAAATGAGGGCTCTTATGACTCCCAAAATTGGTCGCCCCTTCGATATATCATTTCTAGGCCGATATACCAACCTCTCTATATACCCACCCTTACATGAGGGAAACTATAGGTACGTGAGAGCAGATGGTACGTGGAACGTAGGCGGTACGAAAGGGGAATCACCCTTTTTATGACACCTACCATAGAAGACTTATCCTCATGTGCTGGGAATCATCCCAGCTACACTTGGTCAGCTTTCATTAGGATTTACGTCTAGCAACAGTAGCGCTCAGGGTTTATGAATGCAAAATTCAAGCCAAGGTGGTGATGAAATCCACCATTGGTCTTGATCAAGGGCTGGGGTTTTACGAATAGCTCCTTGGTGTTTAATTTGCCATGTGGTGTTTGGGGTTCTTTTTATTTTGCATGAAATAACATAAAAATGTAGCAAAACCTTTCTTAAGCACACAAAAAGAAACCAGAAAAACAAAAAAATAATAACTAAAAATGATAGGAAAAGTTCAGGACTCTTACCTCTTCTCTGCCCAAATCTATCGGTTATGAGTTTTTGCCTGGAAACTTCACATATTGGAATTCGTCTCAATGGGGAATGAATTATAGGACTGTATTCATCATAGGGTGGGGCAAATTCTCATTTTTCCCTGGGTAAGACGAATTACAGCTCTGTATCTGCCCCATGATGGAACGAACAACAGTCACCGTATGAAAACTCGGTACCTACAAGAAAAAACAACCAAGTTTTGACTAGATATCTGATTTTAAAAATAGAGGACAAGGTCCCACCATGATTGCCACTGAAATCACAAGGATACGGAAGCAAAAAGGAAAGTGAAGATGTAATGCAAACCAAACCAAACTTAACTCTAAATCCTAGGAATTTGATAGTGCACGAAAAGAGGGAAAAGCATGAGCAAATCAAAACAAAATAAATGCAAATAAAGAATACATCCCTTTTTATTGATATGTTTCACAACTTGGTTACAATGCGCATCGTCCCTTTCCAAGGGCTAGGAGCATTTAAGTACGCGTTCTTGTTACATCCATGGATGCCCTTCCTTCTTCCGCGTGCCCACATGTAAAATGAGTGGACCAAACATCACCACCACTTGCATTGATGAGTCTTGACTTCTCGATGCCCCTCCAATGTCTAGAACCTATGTTCACAAGAACAATAAAAGTTAGTAGCACCTACGGATAAAACAAAGCATGCAATCCCCAAGCCTACGATAAGTGAATAAGAAAAATGAATTAAACTATGACTAAAATGAATCCAAATGCCCTAAAAATTTGATAGGAGAATCAAGACACCACTAGTATGGCCCTACAAAAATAACAGTCAAGAAATTCCTTGCCAATTTGAATTCGCTCTAGGGCGGGACGAATTCACCTGCAACAAAATGCCAAAAATGTATTATCCCAAATGTCTTGCCTAGGAAGCTCCAAAATACCTATAAACTTGGGGTTAGCTAATTGGGGGAATTTTGGGAAGACCCAGATGGTCATATTTTCCCAATTTGACCTCCATAAATAGGAATTTGATGATGCTACCTGCAGATTAGTAGAAGCGAACAAGGATAGAAACATGATCAAAATTGTTCAAAATGAGATGAAATTTAAATGACAACCTATCTAAGCATCATAGAATTGAATGAAAAAATGAAAGAAATAAAATCTACCACGGAATTCCCATCGCTCCGAAGTGGGGCGATTAGGACTGTAGTAGTGTGGGAGGGGGCGCCCATGGGGCAGGCCACCCATCGTTTGAGGCCTGATTTCGGCACCAATCCACTTGGTATGGGTCCAAAACCTCTTGTGGGGTATTTTAAGCAAATTTTGTGGGATATTGTGGCCAAATTTTAGGTTTTGGGCTCAAGATTCGTCCTCCCAATAGTCACCCAATGACCTCCCCTCTAAAGGAGATCAAGGATGTGAAAGGCACAAATCCAAAAGGTGTGAGGTATGCAAATAAAATGACAGCACTTCGTTGCTCCAAAATGCTCCTTCTCTGTATCTTTTGGGGTGAGGAAACTCACCAATTTATAGACTTGGAGATCTCTTGCAATGGGAATGCAGAGGTGCCACTTAGCAATCATGCCTTCCCAAGGGGAAGGAGAATCCTCCCTGAATAGGGACTTCATGACTACCCTTGTAATTGCCTCTAATGCTCGAAAATGCTCACCTATACTCCCATGCGATGAAGGAAGTGCTAAGTGGTGGATCTGAGCTGCCATTTGTCAAGATTTGACTTTTTTCCCGTCAAACCTGCAATTCGCCCCACCCTGGAGCGAATCTAGAATTCGTCCCTGGGTGGGATGAATCCCAGTTTGAATTTGTTCCAGGGTGGAAGAGATATTGAGCAAAGTTCTTGAAGGTGCCAAATTGATCTTTGACCTTCCAAAATTGCTATGAGAGTGGTTAGGACCATTGTTTAACCTGTAAGGGCTGCCCTTGGGGCTGTGTATGTCAATGCGATCAGTGTTTGTAGTCACATAATCAGATTGGTGTTGTTTTGGTGTCTACACAAAGCTTTTATTATGGGGGAAAGGGAGGAATATGGTATTATCACTAATCCATGATCCCTTTGAAATATTATTTTAAATTATGGGAGGGTGTTGAAAGTTGTGTAATCTAACTTTAATGGCAAAGGTCGATAATATACGATGTAATCATATGTAAGAGTGCGAGGAATCAATTATGTAATGTAACTATTAATTATTTATGTATAGAGTATGGGCCTATAATTAATCTTACCATGGTTGAAACTTCACTAAACCTCCTTAATGTATAATGTATAATAGGTAAGGGTTTAGTAACTTATAATTAACCTTAAACCCTTATGTTATCTTGTTTTATATTAATGTGATTATGTAATTATTATTCTTAGGGTTTAGATGTTAGTATAGATACTTGCACTAACTTGATCCATTGTATCGATGTGATTTCATCTTGGTAATAGTACTTATTGTTCAAGAGCACCCATCCAATTGTCTCTATTTACAACTATGGTCCTTTTTTCCCTTTTACAAAATCAACTCAAATTCTCACTACATTTGGATTTAAATATTAATAGAATACTGACATTTCAATCATGTTTAGTTCTAATAAATTTAAATGACAAGAAAATTTAAAGTTTTAGGTACAATTTACAACATGTAAATCTTGTCAAATGTATATTTCAATGTACATATCATGATGCCAATCATAATTGTAAAGAAAATCTAGGGCATAATTACACATAATATAAGGATTGTTATCACTAAAATGTTATGAGCAACAACAACACCTCCGCCTCCATTGTGTTGGGAATGTGAATGAGATCCCCTATTTCTAGAGATCTCTTCTTATGGGTATCTAGTTATCCAATTTTATTTTCTTCTCTTTTCTTCTATTTGTACAAGAGGGATTAAACAATACTATCCTTCCCATCCTTTCTGATATTCCCAACTCATAAAAACCAATAAAAGAATGTCCATTAGCTTATAGTCATAGTGGCTACAAAGTCACATGTTTAGACACTACCCATATTTGATAATAAACTAAAACTTTAGGTCAAACAAATTTAACCCAAAACCTACCATATATGTAAACTTCTAGTTGTTCATTGGTGAATGCTATAAACTCTAGTGGTGGGCTTTGGGTTGGGCACCACCTTCATTTTTACAATAATTTATAATCTAATTTTATTTATTATGGATGGTACTTTGTTTGTAGGCATGACATTTCTCATGCACTTGCTCTTGCTATGGGAAAATGATCACATCACTTTCATGGTTGCATATCTTGATCCTAAGCTTTATAGTACTAAGAATACTTTGTATCACAAGGTCACAAGGATGATGGCACATCATAGGACAACCAACCTAGGTTATGGGATATTATTATTTAAATATATTATGGAATTTAAGTCCCTCATGATGTAAACATGCCCTATCTAAATGGTCTTATGGATTTAAAAAATATATTTTCTAATTAAAATAATAATGGATTATTCATTTTACATTTGGATATCATCATATGTGTTCAAATTCAATTGCACCATTTTATTTCTAATAGTTTTTTAGTTCACATTAGATGTATATTTTATTATAGATTACTAATGACAAACAATTTCCATCTAGACCATTTACCTAAAAATGATAAAGTCTTCTTCAATAATCCAATGTAAAATATATCAAGGCTATAATCTATAATATTATTAAATTGATTGTGCTAAACACCACTAAAAAATTTCTTAAACTATGATATGAGGCTCTTGATTAAATGAATTATTACCCAAATTATTGTGTTCATTATGCTTCTTGATGCAAGCATCATTGTAGGTCTTGATCACATAATATAAAAATTTCTAAGTGTATTTTTTGGTTGGCTTGGTAAAACTACTTTGTAAAATTTGTATAGAGTGCACTATCCTTGTCCACAAGTCCAATATAATTTTGGTACATAGAGACTTTATGATATTTTTCCCATTAGATGGAACAAACAATTAAGTATTTTGATAAAATTATTCACTGGTGAATGCTGCAAACTCTAGTGGTGGGCTTTGGGTTGGGTACCACCTTTATTTTCACAACAATTTATAATCTATTTTTTATTATGGAGGGGACTTTATTTGTGGGCATGGCATTGCTCATGCACTTTCTCTTGCTATGCAAAAATGATCATATCACTTTCATGGATGCATATCTTGATCCTAAGCTTTATAGTACTAAGATTACTTTGTATCACAAGGTCACAAGGATGATGGGACATCATAGGACAACCAACCTTGGTTATGGTATATTAGTATTAAAATATATTATGGACTTTAAGTCCCTCATGATGTAAAAATGCCCTATTTAAATGGTCTTATGGATTTAAATATTATTTTCTAGTTAAAATAAGAATGGGTTATTCATTTTATATTTGGATAACATCACATGTGTTCAAATTTAACTGCACCATTTTATTTTTAATAGTTTTTTTGGTTCACATTGGATGTATATTCATTATAGATTACTAATTACAAACAATTTATATCTAGAAAATTTACCTAAAATTGATAAAGTCTTCTTCAAGAATCCAATGTAAAATATAGCAAGGCTATAATCTGTAATATAATTAACTTGATTGTGCTACATACCACTAAAAAATTCCTTAAAATATGATATGAAGCTCTTGCTTAAATTAATTATCACCTGAATTATTGTGTTCATTATGCTTCTTGATGAAGGCATCATAGTAGGCCTTGATCACATTATATAAAAATTAGTAAGTTTATTTTTTGGTTGGCTTGGTAAAACTACTTTGTAAAAATTGTATAGAGTGAACTATCCTTGTCGACAAGTCCAATACATTTTTGTTACGTAGAGACTTTATGATATTTTTTCCCATTATATAGAAAAATAATCAAGTATTTTGATAAATTTGTTCATTGGTTAATTCTTCAAACTCTAGTGGTGGGATTTGGGTTGGGCACCACCTTCATTTTCACAACAATTTATAGTCTAATTTTGTTGATTATGGAGGGGACTTTATTTGTGGGCATGACATTTCTCATGCACGTTCTCTTGCTATCGTAAAATGATCACATCACCTTCATGGATGCATACCTTGATTTTAAGCTTTATAGTACTAAGAATACTTTGTATCACAAGGTCACAAGGATGATGGGACATCATAGGACAACAAACCTTGCTTATGGGATATTAGTATTAAAATATATTATGGACTTTAAGTCCCTCTTGATGTAAACATACCTTGCCTAAATGGTCTTATGGATTTAAAAAATTATTTTCTAATTAAAATTAGAATGGTTTATTCATTTTATTGTTGGATAACATCATATGTGTTCAAATTTAATTGTACCATTTTATTTAAAAAAAAAAAAATTGGTTCACATTGGATGTATATTCATTATAGATTACTAATGAAATATAATTTTCATCTAGAACATTTACCTAAAAATGATAAAATCTTCTTCAATAATCCAATGAAAAAATTATCAAGGCTATAATATGTAATCTAATTAATTTTATTGTGCTACACACCACTAAAAAAATTCTTAAACTATGATATGCAACTCTTGCTTAAATAAATTATCACCCAAATCACCTAGGTCTTGTAGGTGAGTTGGAGAGGAGAGGGAAATCCTCCAAGAGAGGTCCCAGGTTCAAACCTCTACCCTACCAAAAAGTTGAATTGGGTATCCAAAATCCAATTGATAATGTTGGTGTGGGCAGGGTCGGCTGCGACTCCCGGATGAATTTGACAGTGTAGAACCCCCTGTTTGTGGTCTCTCAGACCAAGGTGGCCCCGCAAGGGGTTTTTCACTTAAAAAAAAAATTATCACCCAAATTATTGTGTTCATTATGCTTTCTGATGAAGGCATCATTGTAGGTCTTGATCACATAATATAGAAATTACTATGTATTTTTTGGTTGGCTTGGTAAAAATACTTTGTAAAAAATGTATAGAGTGCACTATCCTTGTCAAAAACTCCAATATATATTTGGTACGTAGATACTTTGTGATAATTTTTCCCATTAGATAGGATAAACAATTAAGTATTTTGATAAAGTTGTTCATTGGTGAAAGCTGCAAACTCTAGTCATGGATTTTGGGTTGGGTACCACCTTCATTTTCACTTTAATAAAGTTGTCAAATTTCTAAGATAGTTTTGTTAATATTTCACCAAAATTTAATTTATAAATCTTGAAAATCCTTAGCCTTTTTTCAATATTTCAGAATACTCATTAAATTTTATCTTTTATATATAATAATTACTAAAAAAAATTATTCTTACCTCCAAAGGTGTACTCCTCAGTCAAGTTGCCAAAGCCACTCTTGTGCATGCTTACCTCCAAAGCATCCTTATTTTCTTTATGTCTATCTTCAAAGCCCCCATAGTTGTTTTCCAGAAGATTAAGAAAATCCAAAAGAGGTTCTTATGGTCTAGAACCGAGAATAGGAGAAGATACCCTATAGTAGCCTAGGATAATATTTGTTCAAATAAATCTCATGGTGGTTTAGGTTTCATGAAAGTCAACAAAATGAACTTGGCCCTCATTAAAAAACAAGGTTGGAGGATTCTCACCAATGCAAGCACTCCTTGGGTATCAATAATTAAGAGTAAGTACCTCCACAACATCGAATTCATGGATGAAGGGATTCTCCCAAAAGAATCAACATTCTAGAATTTATTCATTCAAACCAAACCTATTATTCAAAATGGTTCCAGATGGCAGCTTGGTAATGGGTCCCTCATCAACTTCTTGAATGACCTTTGCTTGATGTACCCAACCTTGCCACACTAAAACCTATCATTGAAAAACTCTTTGGGGATAGAGTCATAAAATTTCTCATTGATTCTCCTACTGGTCATTCTTTGAAGGATATTTTCCCTAACAACCTCAGGGAGGATTAGATTTTTGTTGTGAAATAGGGCAAACTCCTGAGAGCTCACATTATTCTAAGTGAAAATTCCATAGATTCCCTTATCTAGAAGGCTTGTGACAGTGGCCAATTCATGGTAAAGTTTGCTTACATTCTTCAAGTCGATGCCCTCAATTCCAAATCCTAACTAAATTAATTTGGGTCAAACTCCTCATTCAAAAAATTGCTTTCTTTTCTTGGCTTGTTGTGAAAAAATAATTCTAACATTGTAAAATCTAAGTGCTAGAGGAATGATCATCCCTTATTGTGATTATCTTTGTTAATATGCATGAGAGTCAACCCATCACCTATTCCTTAAATGTTCCTTTTATCAAAGGGTCCCTAGCTTCCTTCTTTCTTCCTTTGATATTGTGTGGGTCCAACCTAATACCATTCTTGAGTTGTTCCCTCAATGACCTAATCCCTTCTCCAATAATTGTATCAAAACTCTTTGGTTCTGTTGCCTTTTGCACTATATGTGGCAAATTTGGTTAGAGTGTAATAGTAGAGCCTTTTACAATACCTCTAAAGACCCTATGTTGATAGGGACTAGAATTTTTTGTACTGCTATCAAAAATACCTAAGTTGCCCCTTGCCCTAAGGTCCCTAGACCTAACCTTGAGTCCAATATTGCTATTGTGCTCAAAATATCTATGAACATCACATATCCTTCTACCCTAGTTGTTAATAGAGCCAATGTCATATGCACTCTCCCTTTAAAAGGATGGCTAAAATTAAAATTTGATGATGTGGCCAAAGGCAATCCTAGTAAAGTTGGCCTTGGGGGTGTCATCAGAGACCACAACATAAATTTCATCCTGGAATTTACAAAAAATATTGGAATACAAAATAACAATTTTGTTGAAGACAAATCTCTCTTTCAAGGGTTATCCATTCTTAAATATCAACCATGCAACCTGGTCATTGAGGGAGATTCATTGAATATCATAAACTATATCAAAATGAATTAGGCCCTTGCATAAAGAGTTTCAAACTTAGTCAAAAGTACAAGTAGCTTCTATGCCACCACAATAATATGATTATTCAACATGTTTTTAGAGAGGGCAATAAAGTTGTTGATGCAATGGCTAACCTAGGTATCAATAAATAAGATCCCCATGTGTGGTGAGACATCATTTCTCAGACTCTCAATGCCATTACATCCAATGAAAATTCTCATTTTCCCTAAGTCTCCCACTTGGATATGCCAACTTATTTTCTCTCGTGGAGCTAACTAGTTTATCCATGTCTTTGCTCCCTTGCATCTACCCAAGACCCTTTTTCAAAGCTCACCTTGTCATGAACTATCCAATATTTGACCTCCATGACTACCACCTCTGTGACTGGTCATTTTCATCATGTCTTGGTTCATGCACAATCTCCCACTAAGAACCTCTATTCCTGATCCATTGTCACATGTCTCTATGCCTAGTCCATGGAAACCCCTCCATAACATGTTTTCTTTTGGGTCAACCTTTTACCTAGTCCCTCATGACAAAATCTTTTTTTGTGATGGCTAAACCTGGCTACTTTGAGTCCTTCCTTGATGACTTATCCCATCTTTAGGCTCGAGTCTTCTTGAGTGACTATCATGGAAACCATTATCCATGATGATTGTTTCACTCATGCATCCCAGATTTTCAAAATCACCAGCAAAGTTGTTAAGAAATCATTTTTTAACTTTTATTTCCAAGATGATCTAAGACCTATATCCATAATTTTTTTCTGTGATTCAAGGCATGTTCATCATTTCATTTCCAAGGCTCTTTTCCTTACTAGTGATAATATAATCTCATTTATAGATTGGACTCATGGACCAAGGATCTCCAAGTATGATACTCATCAACAGTCATGGTGTAAGATCAATTCTAGAACCGTCAATATCCCACAAGATTCAAATGACTCAATGCTCCTCAATATATTTAAATTTCCTTGTAAAATGACTGTGATTAACGTTACAACTCTGAATATTCTTTTCTGTTGGAGCATGAGTATTCATTCATCCTCGAGACCCCCTTTTTATGTGCAAAAATAATCCTTATTGAGCTTGAATCCTTGTAATTGGAATCTACGATTGAGAAAATCCTTTCCAACCATGACTTCATGCCCCCCCTAAAGAAGTTCTATGAAAGCAAACCTAAGCTCTTAAATGAATTCACTCAATCCTAGGACAATAGACATGTATTGATTCCTGGCCTCCAGTTTAAGATCAATCTACGGTTACTCGTGGGTGTGTATGAGCTGCCAAATGATGGAATGGTCATCCACCATGACAAGAATTCACTCACTAAGGAGGCCAACTTATTCATTGACAAGAGGAGGAAGTTAGGTAGAGAGAAAGGGAGGATCATTAGGAAATCCCTCCCAGTCCCTTGGAACAGGGTTATGATCCTTGTTATGCAATACCTCACAATTAATAAAATTTATTCACTACTTCGAAGTTTCTATTTGGCTTTTATAAGCCATATTGGGAACATCAAAGCCATGAACATCCTCGAATACTTATACAGGTCAATGGAATTTTCTATGAAAAGTATTAAGAAAGAGAACTCTCACATGATTCATTAGGGTTTTCACCTGATCCTATATAGGCATACACTATAGAAGTTGACTCAAAGAACAATTATCACTTGTTCCAATGGACCCACTAACACTACCCCTGTTAAGAGCTCAAGCTAGGAAAATCCTCGCAAGGAGACCACTAGTAAAGGAGACAAATTGGATATGGCCTCCATTAACTCTCCTAAGCCCAAAAGGAAGTTGACTTATGGCTCAAACTCTAGTGGTACTCCCTAGTCTACCAAAGCTCCTTGAAGAAGCTCTTCTAGGGATAAATTTTCTAAAGAAAAGTGTAAAGTTGCCACCTCATAAGCTTCCCCTCCAAAGTTGTAAAAGAAGAAATCTGAATACAACCATCGAAAAGTGAAAATTGAAGAATCACCTCTAAAGGTGAAGGCCGAGAGTACCTTGGTTCCTTGGTCACACTAATAATACTGATTCTTCGAGTGGACCCAAAGCCGAGATCCAATAAAAATCCATCACGAACCCTTTGGTTGGTCTAGGAATGATATTTTACTCTGCATCTAATGTTGCTCAAGTTCCTTGGACCCTCCTCCAACAAGTGTCTAAGGTGGTGGAGGAACTCATGCAACACATGGGTGTCCGAACCAAATATGTCGATGTGCTAGACCAAAACCAGTATCGAATTTGACTAAGCTTCCCTTGTCATATTTTTGGTGTATTTTTGTTAGCTTAGCTCCTTGGTTCTATTTCCTAGTCTTTTTTGGCACCTCTTGTAGGCTTCCTTTCCTTGTTCATCGTCCTCTTTTGGTAATTCGAGGTGATCCTTTGAACTCCCCCACTTGCAGTTCCTTTTGTTCGTGTCCCTAGACCATCCTACTGGTCTTATGTATTTGGTTTTTGTCTAAAAGATTTTGGAATCTTTTCAAAATCCCCTCCTCTAATATATCAAAAAAATACTTTCAAATTTTTAAAAGTATTTTATCAATTTATATAATAAAAATCTGATAAGAATTTTGAAGATAAACATATTAATAAAAAAATAAATCTTTTAGTTTAAAAATAAGATTACAATTTTACAAATCATTAAAATATAAAAATTAATAATTAAAATAAAAGTGTCTAAAGAAATTAAAAAAATAAACACCAACATTAAAAAGAATGATCTTATTATAATTTATAAAGTTTTGTCGGGCTCTTAATGGAACCTTACATGGTTGATCTCTTCAAAAGTGGAAAAATACCTACCTCTTTTATGTATAGAAAGTCGAGAGAATAAGCGAAATGTATTATATTGACATTGACAAATCGTGGTGCGAAAGTTGAGGGAATGCGAGAAAATTCATAGAAAGTGTTAAGCCGTGAAATGCAGTACTCACAAAATAACATCATTAATTGAAGGATCACCTTGTTTGTAGATATGGGATGTAATTAAAGGACTAAACCATGGATTTGTGAGTTGAAAATAAATCATGTTTTTACTAAATGTGAATAGGAGTTGTTCCACATTCAAATAATTGTTTTTCAAAACGACAGAATTCCATCTTTCTCCGACTCAAGTCAGTTAAAATCTCTCCCTAGAAGTATTCCATCCGAATTAATCGGAATAATGATTATTGACCAAATAGGCATCCGAACGGATGGATTACCAACCACCAATTAATTCAGTGGGAAAGCTTTCTCATATCTTAGATTAACGAGTTGATTGTATTATTTAAATTTAAAATTATAATATATTTCTTAAATTTATAATATCAATGATATTAAACCATTGTTATCGAAAGATTTTATTTTATAAGTATTTAGAAATAATAAAATTTTATTTTGTTAAATATTTTATAAAAAAATCAAGCAATATTTTATTGCATAATTGCCTTTGCCTTGCACTAATGAGCATTGCTGTTGGCTTTCCTAACCAAAGAAATGGTAGATCAAGAAAATAATCCACCCGCTTTATGCCCGCCACTCATAAAATGGCACTTTCCAAGATGGAAACAATTTCAAACTAACAATTATATTATAATACTTTCACTCGTTCAATTGTCTATCCGATGAAACTACCAAGCAATTACCGAGTGGGACGTCCTTTTCACCGGTCAAGTCTCCAAAGACTTTCCAGAGAAACACATTCACCGTGCATCATCTGCCACGTGTTCAGGCCGAAGGATCTTTGCACTAGCCATGGCGTCAAGCATTTTCCACACAAAGTATGCGGCAAAAGTCTATTTAACCTGGCTTTTACTGTGTTTTCTTTCATCCATTTCATCCATTTCCCCACATAGACATAGACATAGAGAGACAGAGGAAGTCCCAAGTCCGCCCATAGTAGCTATGGAAGTTAAGCGTTCATGTTGCCCAATTCTATTTCCAACAACAATGTTAACATTTTTGTTGATGTTGTTATCTCCTCTTGTAATTGCTTGCCCGCCCCAGGAAAGAATTTACCTTCTTGACTTCAAGGGAGGTCTTGTTGATTACTCCAACCGTTTGAGTTCCTGGCACGGATTGAATTGCTGCCTCTGGCATGGCGTTGCTTGCACCTCCCACCCACTCCATGTCACTGCTCTCCATTTGTCGAACTACAATTTAAGCGGTGACGTCCATTCATCTCTGTTCAAGCTTGCATATTTAGAGCGCTTGGACCTAAGCCGTAATCCCTTCTCAGGCATTCCCATCCCTTCTGATGTTGGAAAGCTGAAGAGACTCGCCTTTCTTGATTTGTCTGATGTTGGTTTTGCTGGTGAAATTCCTGTGACACTGGCAAATTTGTCAAATCTAAATTTTCTGGACTTGTCATGGAATGATTATTATTCTGATCGTCAATTGCGAAGAAAATTGCAAAGCCCGAGGTTGACGAGCTGGCTAAAGCATCTGACAACATTGCAATACCTGTCCTTGAGCGATGTGAACATCTCTTCAACGACAGGAATGGAGGAATGGGCTGAAGTTGTTGGCACTCTGTCCAATTTGAGGCAACTACGCATGAGCTCCTGTGGGCTTAGAGGACCAATTCCCAGTTCCCTTGTGAACCTCACCTCTCTCGTCAGTCTTGACCTTTCTGAGAATTCTCTGTCAGCCCAAATACCCGTTTGGTTTAACAATATAACTTCTCACCTGCTTTCACTTGATCTCTCCTTCAATGAGTTGTTTGGTCCTGTTCCTTCCAATCTGCTGCACTCTGCACATCGACTGCAAAAGCTTCACATCGGCTGGAATGACAATCTTCGAGGAGATATTTCTTTTATTGCACAACAAAGGTCTTCATCGCTACAGAGCATTGGTCTTTCAGGAACAAGCATGGAGGGCGAAATCCTGTCTGCTGTTGCAAATGTATCATCGCTGAAGCAAATTTCTCTATCTTCTGCCAACATCGAAGGTGTGATTCCACCTTCAATCGGCAATCTGTCTAAGCTTGAAGTATTGGAACTGTATGGCAACAGGTTAACAGGTACAATTCCATCCACAGTTGACAATCTGTCCAAGCTTGAAGAATTGTACCTGTCTGGCAACAGGTTAACAGGTACAATTCCATCCACAGTTTTTGAGCTTGTTAGCTTAGAGGTGCTTTGGATCTCTTACAACAATTTAAGCGGCGCCATTTCCCTTTCTGATTTTGATACCTTGACTCGACTAGAAGGACTTGGGTCTTTCTCATAATCACTTAACTGTGGAAATTAGCTCGACCTGGAGTCCTTCATTCAAAAATCTTATATCTTTAGGGTTGGCTTCATGTAATTTACATGCATTTCCCACCTTTCTTGTAAACCAGTATTATGTATGGTATCTGGATCTCTCTGCTAATAGTATTGCCAGTGACATTCCCACGTGGATATGGGATCTTCCCTACCTTCAATATTTGAACCTTTCATGCAACCAATTAACGGGCTTGTTACCATCCAAACTGACATCCAAGTCTCTAAAGCAGTTATATTTGCATAATAATAGCGCAGTTATATTTGCATAATAATAGCTTACAAGGCCGTCTTCCTCTTCCTCCTGCAAATATTCAGATATTAGACCTCTCGCAGGATCACTTCAATGATTCGATTCCTTATGATATTGTCACTTACCTTGCGAAGGTAGATTATTTATCTTTATCTGCAAATAATCTCACAGGGGCCATTCCAGACGGTATGTGCACTACATCCATGGTTGTTCTTGACTTGTCAAAGAACATGTTGAGCAGTCATATTCCTCCAAATTTTGTGGAGAATTGTGCAAGTCTCGTTGTTTTGAATTTGGCTGAAAATCATCTCAAAGGTGATATGCCAAAATTTAAAAACCTTGCATATCTAAAAACATTAAATCTAAATGATAACCATTTGAAAAGGGGCAGTTTTTCAGCCATTGCAAATTGCAGCTCTGTGGAGGTTCTTGATCTAGGGAAGAATAATTTGGAAGGCACCATCCCTGAGTGGATTGAAAATTTATTGCAGTTGAAGATTTTGATTTTGAAATCCAATAAATTTCAAGGTAATATTCCACTGAAAATGTTTGGCCTTCCAAATCTTCAAATCCTAGATATTTCTTACAACATGCTTTCAGGGACTATTCCAAATAGCCTTTCAAATTTGCATGCAATGGTAAATGCATCACAAAATAGTCTAATGCAACTGGGCTCTACAGGATATGGTGGTGATAGTAATTATCATATGATAGTTTTCATGAAAGGTTGGGATCTTTCATATGAGGTTGTTTTATCCATCTTGAGAGTGATGGATTTGTCAAATAACAATCTATCTGGCAATATTCCTCCACAAATGGGATCCCTTCAAGGTCTTATAGGTCTCAATCTTGCAAGAAATCATCTTACTGGCAGAATTCCAAGAACATTGGGAAACATGAGTCAACTTGAATCTTTGGATCTTTCAATGAATAAATTGGAAGGAAATATCCCAATGGAACTTGAAAAGCTCAACTACTTGGAATTCTTGAATCTCTCCTACAACATGCTTGATGGAAGAGTTCCTCATGGTGGCCAATTTTTAACTTTTGATGAATCATCCTATTCAGGCAATTCAAATATTTTTGGATTCCCTTTCAACACATCACACGAGGATTCTCAAGATGAAGGTGGTAAAAGTAATGGAAGAGATGCATGTCATGCTAACAACAATGAATCGGAAGATTCAAAGGCTGAGACAATATGGTGGGCAGTTGCAATGGGATTAAGTTATGGATTAGGCTTCTCCATTGTAGTTGGTTTGTTATATTTCAAAAAAAAGATGAGGAAAATAGTTTTTGACTTTTATGATGACATTATTGTTGCCATATTTGAAGGTAGATAGATCAAGCTTGTACTTAGATTGTTATCTTTAAAAAATATATGAGAAGAATAGTTTTTAACTTTTATGATGGCATTACAAATTCCATGTTTGAAGGCAGATAGATCAATATATGATTTTATTTTTATTAATGCATGTATATATCTTACATTCTGATTGAATGGTATCTAAATTGTGTTTAAACTTACTAAGTGTTTATATATAGTGAGTAATGTTTAATAAAGTTTATTATTATTTTTTTTAAATCATCTGCATTGCTTATTCAATATCAAATGCACCCTATTTATTTATTGGGTTAAAAATGTTTGACTATCAAATATTCTTTTTTCAATGTATTGAAAAAACAAGAAGGTACTAAAAAGCAAGAAGATACTAATATAGATACTATTATGTTTTATGAAAGATTTATAAATGCACGTAATCTTTAAAAGTCTAAAATAAGAAACTTGCATTTTTCAATATCTATAAATGATGACCCTCTTCTATTGAAAACTGTTAAGCTATTATCATTTAATCCACTTCAAGATTATGAAGAACTTTTTAATCAAGTTTAAAGTCACACCAAATATAAAATAAACACATGTTTGAGAAAGAAGGGTCGCATTCACACCAAATATAGCATAAACACATGTTTGAGGAAGGAGGAAGAAGGTTCGCATTAATATATGTCAGCAGAAAGCAGAAAGCTCCATGGATGTTGTCCATGCTTGTTGAATAACGTGTCTCGATAGTTTGTTGATGAGAAGAGTAGAAAATATATGAACCAATATCTAATGATGATAGTCTAAATGCCTATATCTAGATATTATTTTAAAATGGCATGTAAACACTAATTATAAAATAATAGTTTCTCATTATGTAATTATAAGAGATATACCAAAATATGTTATCAAAGAGGGAAGGTTAATGATCTACCAGGAATTTCTTTTTTTGGTTACATAGGTGAAATGGTTACAATCACGATTTTTAGTAACTGCCATCTGAGGTTTCAAACCATCAATGACTGCTTCCAACAAATCCATGGTCTCGTTAACGTTAATCCGGCGTGAGATGGGGACTGTTGGTCGTTCAAGATTCGTACCGTCATCGTCGATCTAGTGCATCACTCAGAGGAGTCGGATCAGACTACTTCCTTTGCCAAGCTGGATGCGCCCGCGAGTTTTGAACCTAAGTCTCCTCTTGGTAAATGCCCAAGCTTACCAATCCACTAGCCCCGCCGACGAAGCAACCTTGAAGATCCATCATTAAGACAAGCAAGCTTAATGATGTTGGCCGAAGGATCTTTGCACTAGTCATGGCATCAAGCATTTTCCACACAAAGTATGCGGCAAAGGTCTATTTAACCTGCTTTTACTGCGTTTTTTTCATCCTTTTCATTCATTTCCCCACATAAAGTGGGACAGAGGAAGTCCCAAGTCCGCCCATTGAAGCCATGCAAGTCATTCATATTTCCCAATTCTATTTCCAACAACAATGTTAACATTTTTGTTGATGTTGTTGTATCCTCTTGCAATTGCTTGCCCGCCACTTGAAAGAAATTACCTTCTCGACTTCAGAGGGGACTTGTTGATTACTCCAACCGTTTGAGTTTCTGGCACGGATTGAATTGCTGCCTCTGGGATGACGTTGCTTGCACCTCTCACCCACTCCATCTCACTGCTCTCCAATTGTCGAACTACAACTTAAGCGGTGAGGTCCGTTCATCTTTGTTCAAGCTTGCATATTTAGAACGCTTGGACCTAAGCTGGAATTCCTTCTGAGGCATTCCCATCCCTTCTGATGTTGGAATGCTGAAGAGACTCACATTTTTTGATTTGTCTGCTGCTGGTTTTGCTGGTGAAATTCCAGTGACACTGGCAAATTTGTTAAATCTAAAATTTCTGCACTTGTCATGGAATTATTATTATCATTCTTCTTCTTTTGTTCTTCAATTGCGAAGAAAATTGCAAAGCCCGAGGTGGACGAGCTGGCTAAAGCATCTGACAACATTGCAATACCTGTCCTTGAGCGATGTGAACATCTCTTCAACGACAGGAATGGAGGAATGGGCTGAAGTTGTTGGCACTCTGTCCAATTTGAGGCAACTACGCATGAGCTCCTGTGGGCTTAGAGGACCAATTCCCAGTTCCCTTGTGAACCTCAATGAGTTGTCAATTCTCAGTTTGACCTTTCTGAGAATTCTCTGTCAGCCCAAATACCCGTTTGGTTTAACAATATAACTTCTCACCTGCTATCACTTGATCTCTCCTACAATGAGTTGTTTGGTCCTGTTCCTTCCAATCTGTTGCACTCTGCACATCGACTGCAAAAGCTTGACATCGGCTGGAATGACAATCTTCGAGGAGATATTTCCTTCGTTGCACAACAAAGGTCTTCATCGCTACAGAGCATTGATATTTCAGGAACAAGCATAGGGGGCGAAATCCTGTCTGTTGTTGCAAATATATCATCGCTGAAGCACTTTTTTCTGTCTTCTCTCAACATCGAAGGTGTGATTCCACCCTCCATCGTCAATCTGTCCATGCTTGAAGCATTGAGCCTGTCTGGCAACAGGTTAACAGGTACAATTCCATCCACAGTTGACAATCTGTCCAAGCTTGAAGAATTGTACCTGTCTGGCAACAGGTTAACAGGTACAATTCCATCCACAGTTTTTGAGCTTGTTAGTCTAAAGGGTCTTTGGCTCTCTTATAACAATTTAAGCAGCGCCATTTCCCTTTCTGATTTTAATAATTTGACTCGACTAGAAGGATTAGGTCTTTCTTATAATCACTTAACTGTGGACACTAGTTCGTCCTGGAATCCTCCATTCAAAGATCTTCGAGACTTGGAGTTGGCTTCATGTAATTTACATGCATTTCCCGCCTTTCTTGTGAAACAGTATTACTTAGAAGTTCTATATCTCTCTGCAAATAGTATTACCAATGACATTCCCACGTGGATATGGGATCTTCCATACCTTGAAAATATGAACTTTTCATCCAACCAATTAACGGGTTTGTTACCATCCAAATTGACACCCAAATATATGTGGTTTTTGGTTTGCATAATACCAGCTTACAAGGTCGTCTTCCTTTTCCTCCTACATCTATTGAGGTATTGATTCTGTCTCATAATCACTTCAATGATTCTATTCCTTATGATAATGCCACTTATCTTGGGTACACAGGTTATGTATTTCTATCTGCAAATAGCATGTGCACTATGTACATGGAGGTTCTTGACTTGTAAAAGAACATGTTAAGCAGTCATATTCCTTCACATTTTGTGGAGAACTATACAAATCTCAAGGTTTTGAATCTGGCTGAGAATTGTCTCAAAGGTGATATACCAGAATTAAAAAAACTTGCATATCTAAAGACATTAGATCTAAATGATAACCATTTGAAAAGGGGTAGTTTTCCAGCCATTACAAATTGTAGTTCTGTGGAGGTTCTTGATTTAGGAAAGAATAATTTGGAAGGCACCATCCCTGAGTGGATTGAAAATTTATTACAGTTGAAGATTTTGATTTTGAAATCCAATAAATTTCAAGGTAATATTCCAGTGAAAATTTTTGGCCTTCCAAATCTTCAAATCCTAGATCTTTCTTACAACATGCTGTCAGGGACTACTCCAAATAGCCTTTCAAATTTACATGCAATAGTAAATGCATCACAAAATGGTCTAATGCAACTGGGTTCTACAGCATATGGTGACAATAATTATCATATGATAGTTTTCATGAAAGGTTGGGATCTTTCATATGAGGTTGTTTTATCCATATTGAGAGTGATGGATTTGTCAAATAACAATCTATCTGGCAATATTCCTCCACAAATGGGATCCCTTCAAGGTCTTATAGGTCTCAGTCTTGCAAGAAATCATCTCGTTGGTAAAATTCCAAGAACATTGGAAAACATGAGTCAACTTGAATCTTTGGATCTCTCAATGAACAAATTGGAGGGAAACATCCCAATGGAACTTAAAAGGCTCAACTACTTGGAATTCTTGAATCTCTCCAATAACAAGCTTGATTGAAGAGTACCTCGTGGAGGGCAATTTTTAACCTTTGATAAGTCATCTTTTTCAGGCAATTCAAATCTTTCTGGGATCCCTTTCAACACAACCCAGGAAGATTCTCAAGATGAAGGTGGCAAAAGTAATGGAACATATGCATGTCATGCTAACAACAATGAACCAGAAGATTCAGAGATTGAGGCAAAATGGTGGGGAGTTGCAATGGGATTGAGTTATGGATTAGGCTTCTCCATTGTGGTTGGTTTGTTATCTTTCCACAAAAGAATGAGGAAAATAGTTTTTGACTTTTATGATGACATTATTTTTGCAATATTTGAAGGTTGATCTATATCAAGCTTGTAATTGGATTGATATCCTTAGAAAAAATATGAGAATAATTATTTTTAACTTTTATGATGGCATTACAGATTCCATGTTTGAAGGTAGATAGATCAACAGATGAAGCTTGTTTTATTAATGCATGTATGTATCTTACATTCTAATTGTAATATAGTTTGAATGGTATCTAAATTGTGTTTTACTAGGTGTGTATAAAAATAGTGAGTAATGTTTAATAAAGCTTATTATTATTATTTTAAAATCATTTACAATTATATGCTTATTCAATATAAAATGCAAATGCACACTATTTATTGGGTTAAAAATGTTTGACTATTAAATTTTTTTTTTTCAATGTATTGAAAAAGCAAGTAGATACTATTTTGTTTTATGAAAGATTTATAAATGCAAATGCACCCTAGGGTTAAAAATGTTTGACTATTAAATTTTATTTTTTGAATGTATTGAAAAAGCAAGAAGGTATTAATATAGATGCTATTATGTTTTATGAAAGACTTATAAATGCGTAATATTTATAAGTCTAAAATAAGAAACTTGCATTTTTCCAATATCTATAAATGATGACCCCTTGTCTATTGAAAACTATTAAGATATTATCATTTAATCCACTTAAACATTATGAAATTTTTTTAATCAAGTTCAAAGTCAGACCAAATATAGCATAAACACATGTTTGAGAAAGAAGGGTTGCAATCACACCAAATATAGCATAAACACATGTTAAACACATGTTTGAGAAAGAAGGTTTGCATTGATATATGTCAGCAGAAAGATCCATAAATGTTGTCCATGCATGTTGCATAAAGTGTCTCGAGAGTTTGTTGATGAGAAGAGTAGAAAATATATGAACCAATATGTAATGACGATAGGCTAAGTGCGTATGGACATAAGTTTAAAATGGCATGTAAAAACTAATTATAAAATAATAGTTTCTCAATATGTAATTATAAGAGATATACCAAAATATGTTATCGAAGAAGAAGGAGGCTTAATGATCTACCATGATACGTTGGAAAGAATTTCTAAGACAAGCAACCTTGAAGATCCATCATTAAGACAAGCAAGATTAATGATGTTGGCCGAAGGATCTTTGCACTAGCCATGGCGTCAAGCATTTTCCATACAAAGTATGCGGCAAAAGTCTATTTAACCTGCTTTAATTACGTTTTCTTTCATCCTTTTCATTCATTTCCCCACATAGAATGAGATAGAGGAAGTCCCAAGTCCACCCATGGAAGCCATGCAAGTTATTCATGTTTCCCAATTCTATTTACAACAACCATGTTAACATTTTTGTTTATGTTGTTGTCTCCTCTTGCAACTGCTTGATCACCACATGAAAGAAATTACCTTCTCGACTTCAGGGGAGGTCTTGTTGATTACTCCAACCATTTGAGTTTTTGACACGGATTCAATTGCTGCCTCTGGGATGGCGTTGCTTGCACTTTCCACCCCCTCCTTGTCACTGCTCTCCAATTTTTGAAATACAATTTAAGCGGTGAGGTCCGTTCATCTCTGTTCAAAATTGCATATTTAGAACGCTTGGACCTAAGCTGGAATTCATTCGCAGGCATTCCCATCCCTTATGATGTTGGAAATATGAAGAGACTCACATTTCTTAATTTGTCTGCTGCTAGAGGAATGGGCTGAAGTTGTGGGTTCTGTCCAATTTAAGGCAACTACGCATGAGGTACTGTGGGCTTAGAGGACCAATTCCCAGTTCCCTTGTGAACCTCACCTCTCTCGTTAGTCTTGACATTTAAGAGAATTCTCTGTCAGCCCAATTACCCGTTTGGTTTAGCAATATAACTTCTCACCTGCTTTCACTTGATCTCTTCTCCAATGAGTTATTTGGTCCTGTTCCTTCCAATCTGGTGCACTCTGCACGTCGACTACAAAAAAACTTGACATCGACTGGAATGACAATCTTCGAGGAGATATTTATTTCATTGCACAACAAAGGTCTTCTATGCTACAGAGCATTGATATTTCAGGAACAAGCATGGAGGGCGAAACCCTGTCTGTTGTTGCAAATGTATCATCGCTGAAGCACCTTTTTTGTCTTCTGCCAACATCGAAGGTATGATTCCACCCTCCATCCTCAATTTGTCCAAGATTGAAGAATTGCACCTGTCTGGCAACAGGTTAATAGGTACAATTCCATCCGCAGTTGACAATTTGTCCAAGCTTGAAAAATTGGACCTGTCTGGAAACAGGTACAATTCCATCCAAATTTTTTGAGATTGTTAGTTTAAAGGGTCTTTGGTTGTCTTATAACAATTTAAGTGGTGCCATTTCCGTTTCTGATTTCGATAACTTGACTCGAATAGAAGGATTAGGTCTTTCTTATAATCACTTGACTGTGGACATTAGTTCGACCTGGAATCCTCCATTCAAGAATCTTTTATATTTAGGGTTGGATTCATGTAATTTACATGCATTTCCCACATTTATTGTGAACCAGTATTACTTACAAGACCTAGATATCTTTGCAAATAGTATTGCCAATGATATTCCCACGTGGATATGGGATCTTCCCTACCTTGAAACTATGAAACTTTCATGCAACCAAATAACGGGTTTGTTATCATCCAAACTAACATCCAAGTCTCTGTATTTGTTGGATTTAAATAATAACAGTTTACAAGTTCATCTTCCTCTTCCTTAATATTGGTTGTCTCATAAAAACTTCAATGATTCTATTCCTTATGATATTGCCACTTATCTCGGGAATGTATATTGTATATTATTTATGTTTGTCTCAAATAATCTTATAGGATCATTTCATATGGCGTGTGCACTACATACATGCGGGTTCTTGATTTGTCAAAAAAACATGTTAAGCAATCATATACCTCCAAAATTTGTGGAAAATTGTACAAATCTCATTGTTTTCAATTTTGTTGGAAGTCGTCTCAAAGGTGATATGCCAAAATTGATAAATCTTGTATATCTAAAGATAGTAAATCTAAATGATAACCAATTTAAAAGGGTAGTTTGTCATTCATTACAAATTGCAATTCTATAAAGGTTCTTGATTTAGGAAAGAATAATTTGGAAGGTACCATCCCCGAGTGGATTGAAAATTGATCAAAATTGAAGATTTTGATTTTGAAATCCAATAAATTTCAAGGTAATATTTCATTGAAAATGTTTAGCCTTCTAAATATTCAAATCCTAGATCTTTCTTACAACATGCTTTCAGGGACTATTTTAGACAACCCTTCAAATTTGTATGTAATAGTAAATACATCGCAAAATAGTCTATTGAAACTGGGTTCTACAGGATACGATGATAGTAATTATCATATGACAACTTTCATGAAAGGTTGGGATATTTCATATGAGATTGTTTTATCCATCTTGAGAGTGATGGATTTTTCAAATAACAATCTATCTAGCAATATTCCTCCACAAATTGGATTCCTTCAAGGTCTTATAGGTCTGATTCTTATAAGAAATCAGCTTATTGGCAGAATTCCAATAACATTGGGAAACATGAGTCAACTTGAATGTTTGGATCTCTCAATGAACAAATTGGAGGGAAACATCCCAGTGGAACTTGAAAAGCTCAACTACTTAGAATTCATGAATCTCTAAAATAACAATCTTGATGAAAAAGTACCTTGTGGAGGGCAACTTTTAACCTTTGATGAGTCATCCTTTTCAAGCAATTCAAATCTTTCCAGGATCCCTTTCAACACAATCCACAATGATTCTCAATATTAAGGTGGCAAAAGTAATGGAAGAGATGCATTTCATGCTAATAACAATGAACCAAATGATTTAGAGGTTTAGACAAAATGGTGGTGGGGAGTTTCAATGGGATTAAGTTATGGACTAGGCTTCTGCATTGTGGTTGGTTTGTTTCTTTCAATAAAATAATGAGGAAAATAGTTTTTGACTTTTAGAATGAAATTCTTGTTGCTATATTTGAAGGTAGGTAGATCAAGCTTGTAATTGGATTGTTAATTAAAAAAATTGAGAAGAATAGTTTGACTTTTATGATGGTATTATAGGTGCTATGTTTGAAGATAGATAGATTAATATATAAAGCTTGTTTTATTAAAGTATACATCTATCTTACTTTCTTATTGTAATATAGTTTGAATGGTATCTGAATGGTATTTAAAACTCAAAGTATCTACATATATAATGAGTGATTCTCAAAAAAGCATATTATTATTATTTTTAAATCATTTGCATTTATATGATATTCATTGTAAAATACAAATGTGCCCTATATATTAGGTTAAAAATATTTGACCATTAAGTTTTTTCACTATATATTTTTTTGATTTTGTAAATGAAGGGGTTTTGAGGTCCCCAAACCTATTACAATAGGCTTAGATATGGCATGAGAATGCACTAAACTACAACACTAAATCAAAACCGATCAACAGGTAGGAATACCAGACCACCCTCAACAAGGTAAAATCAGGAGGACCCCATACAAACAACATACCATAAAATCTGGGTAACAACAGCTAAAGGAATCAGGCCTCTCTCAGTAAAAAAAAATAGAGAGGGCCTCATACAACCAACATAAAATATAACCTGATATAAATTGCTAAAAGAACATCATAGCAAAGCTAGTTCAGGATTGCCATATCCATCTGCTTGTTAACCACATCCCGAATCTCATTGACAAAGGAGCCCAAAACCTATAATGTATCCAAAAGAGTAGAGTGATTTTCCTATAGTATAGATAAACACATCACCACATCACCACAAGAGCAAAAAACATCATCATATCGTCAGAAGAGCATACAACAAGGACACCATTGGGATCGAGGCCAAGAAAATTCTAACCAACATCCACACAAAGATGCCCAACTGATGATAGTCAGCTAAAAAAGGTTAAGGGACTTGTGAAGATCACCAATTAAGATGGCCCACCCAATCAAGCATAAAATAAAACATCTAGCAAAGAGTCCATAGAGTGAACTCCCATACCAAGCCTCACGCACAACCAACAGCTAACCGTGATCATCGAAAATAAGAGATTCAAGGTCTTGGGGGAAATTATCCAACTAGACCCTCAGGCCTTGTTGAGAAAGACCCAAGTTGGCCATATAATCCACCACCTTATTGCCTTCCCGATAAATATGCTAAACTTTGAACTCCTCTCTTGATTTTAGAATTCTAAACACCTTTGCTAGAATATTCGAAATGCTCTAGTGAGGCTTGCTAATAGAATTGGCAATATTTACTAGATTTAAAGAGTCCTCTTCTACAATGATTTTATGGTATTTAAGTGTTTCTACCAATAGTATCCCTTGAAGGTGTTATTACCATCCAAATTGACAACCAAGTCTTTGTATTTGCAAAATAATAGCTTACAAGATTATCTTCTTCTTCCTCCCATAAAAAAAATATGGATATTAGACCTCTCTCATTATCACTTCAATGATTCTATTCCTTATGATATTCCATGTCAAGGTCAATGATATAGTTATTACCTTCAATTCCTATACTGACATAGCAATAGTCTGTAGTGTTGCATGCACTACAGTTGGTACAAGAGTAGTCTACAAATTATAAAAACACTCATAATATAGAGCTAAAAGAAAATTTACAGTACCCACAATGGGTTGTGTCTTGCTGGTTGTCATTTATACCATGTGTAACTTAGAATTTATTTGATCTAAAATATAAGTGCACCAATTGAACTTTTGATTGTGCTTAGACTGAACAATATAAGCAAGTGCTCGAAATAAAATTTTTGGTCTTCCCATCAGAATTAGTCTATCCTGGAAAAATTCTATAATGGCCTTCAGAGTTTGATGGTTAACATCATCGATTGATAAACCTATTTTTGATTTGCCGATAGAAGTTGCATAAAAAAATTAAATGTCAATTTACAAATTTGAAACATTGAACTTTAATTAAATATAATTAACAAGATTTATACCTACCAAATCTTCCAATGAGAGACCGTACTTGCTTTCAAGGTGTGCTTTGTCATCTGGAGACAGCTGCAACCTCGTCGACACTTGAGGAAAACCAATGAATGTAATACCTATCAATTTTTTAATATTTCTAGGGGTGATGTTGAAAAATAGATTTCTATTTCATACTTTAATATTCACTGTAGCCCTATCATGGTCATAACCAAAAATAATATATTGCAGGACTTTATCTATTCTAAATTGTGGCATGTAAATGAGGGTTGTTAAACCCACATTATTGAGCCACTTAAAGTCCATCCCTGGGGTTGTCATCAATTTGAAATCAAAGTGCACAAAAAATTCTTGAATTTGGTGCAAGGGTGGAAGGAGTGGCCATCACAAGAAGTTGGAAGTCAAAGAAAAAATATTGGGAATCAAAAGGTTGATTGGAAATGTTAGCTCTGGTTGTAGTAGTCACAACAATGAAATAGAAAAAATGACATTTGATGCCCTTTTATAGATTGAAGAAATAGTTTTGACACGTGGTAACATTGTATTGGACATGTGGTGTTGTTGATTGAATATGTAACACATGGTAGATGAACTAAAACTTATTTTGCATGAGGATCACTGCCCCGGAATTGAACCTTTTTTGCATCCGATACATTGTAGGATCGAATTCCATTCTGCATCCGATCGATGACCTGATAATATTGTGCACCCAATCCAATATCATATCATATTATACATCTAGTTGGTGATCGAAGTATAATATGTATCCAGTCTAAAACACGATCAGATTATGCATTCGATCCAAGACTGGATCATAGTATGCCTTCGATCAGTGGCCATATCATTTTATGCTTCCAATCCAAAACTGGATCATATTATACATCTGGTCCAAATTCAAATTAGATTATGCATCCAGTCCAAGACCGGATCATAGTATACATTTGATCGTTGGACGAATCATTTTATGCTTCCAGTCCAAAACTAGATCATGTATGCATCCGATACTTGATCAGATAATATTATGCATCCAATCCGTGACCAGCCTATATTATGCATCTGATCTGTAACTGGATCATATTATACATCTGGTCCATAATCGAATCATATTATGCATCTGGTTCAGTACTAAATCTTATTATATATCCGATCCAATATCGGATCAAGATTTGTAAAGTGGCTTGCGTCGCCAAACTCCTTTTTCACCTGGTCCGATCAAAACTTTGAAATTCACCATTTTTTGCCAATTTTTTTGAAAAATTAAGGTCATTCACCATGCCATCATACATGTAGTTTTCCAAGATTCATCGTGTTTTCGTAATAGATTAGCCATTTTTTTACAAGTACCTTTCGGGTTCTACCTCTTATGCATAATCATACTTGCCAACCATGACTTCATGCCCCTCCTGAAGAAGTTCTATGAAAGCAACCTTGAGATCTCAAATGAATTTACTCAATGTTAGGACAATAGACATGTGTCAATTCATGGCATCTAGTTTAAGGTCAATCTACAGTTGCTGGTGGATGTGTCTGAGCTACCAAAAAATGGAATGGTCATCCATCGACCAACTTCTTCTTTGGAAAGGGGAGAAAGTTAGGTAGAGATAAAGGGAGGATCATTAGGGAATCTCTCCCAGTCCCCTGGAACATGGTCATGATCCTTATTATGCAATACCTCATAGTTGATAAAATTGATTCACTAATTTAAAGTTTCCATTTAGTTTTTATAAACCATCTTCGAGACATCAACGCCATGAACATCCTCGAATACTTACATAGGTCAATGGAAATTTTCGTGGAAATCATTAGGAAAGAGAACTCTCACCTGATTCACTAGGTTTTCTACATGATCCTATATAGGCATGCCCTCCAAAAGTTGACTCAAAGGATAATTCTCACTTGTTCTATTGGACCCGTTAACACTACCCCTATTCAGAGCTCGATCCAGGACAATACTCGCAAGGAGACCACTAGTAAAGGGGATGAACTAGATATGGCCTCCACTAACTCTCCTAATCCCAAAAGGAAGTTGACCTATGACTCAAACTCTAGTGGTACTCCCTAGTCTACTAGAGCTCCTTGAAGATGCTCTTCCAAAGACAAATCTTTTGAAGGAAAGCATAAAGTTGCCACCTTGGAAGCTTCCCCTCTGAAGCCGTAAAAGAAGAAATCCAAAGACAACCATCGAAAAGTGAAAATTGAAGAATCGTCGCTAAAGGTGAAGGTCGAGAGTACCCTTAGTCACACTAAGAATACTGATTCCTCAAGTGGACCCAAAGCCAGGATTCAATAAAAATCCATCACGAACCTTGTGGTTGGTCTAAGAATGACGTTGTACTCTACATCTAATGCTGCTTAGGTTGCTTGGACCCTCCTCCAACAAGTGTCTAAGATGGTGGAGGAACTCATGCAGTACATGGGTGTCCACACCAAAGATGTTGATGTGGTAGACCGAAACTAGTATCGAATATGGGTAAGCTTCTCTTGTCATATTTTTGGTGTGTTTTTATTAGCTTAGCTCCTTGGTTTTGTTTTCTGGTCTTTGTTGGCACCTTTTGTAGGCTTCTTTTCCTTGTTCGTCGTCCTCGTTTGGTCCTTCGAAATGATCCTTTGAACTCCCCCCTTGCAGTTCCTTTTGGTTTGTCCCTGGACCATCCTAGTCTTTTTGTATTTGGTTTTTGTGTAAAATATTTTGGAGTCCTTTCAAAATCCCCTCCTCCAATATATCAAAAAATACTTTCAAATTTTTTAAAAGTATTTTATCAATTTATATAATAATAATTTGATAAATTTTTTGAAAATAAACATATTATTAAAACAAAAAGTAATGTAAAAATATATATATCTTTTAATTTAAAAATAAGATTAAAATTTTACGAATCATTAAAATATAAAAATTAATAATTAAAATGAAAGTATCTAAAGAAATTAAAAAAAATTAAACACCAACATTAAAAAGAATGATCTTCTTATAATTTATAAAGCTTTGCCGGGCTCTGAACGGAACCTTAAGTGAGTTGATCTCTTCAAAGTGGAAAAATACCTACCACTCTTATGTAGAGAAAGTCGAGAGAAAAAGCGAAATGTATTATTATATTGACTTGACAAATCGTGGTGCGAACGTTGAAGGAATGCGAGAAAATTCATATGTTAAGCCGTGAAGTGCAGTACTCACAAAATAACAACATCATTAAGTGAAGGATCACCTTGTTTGTAGATATGGGATGTAATTTAAAAACAAAACCATGTATTTGTGAGTTGAAAATAAATCATGTTTTTACTAAATGTGAATAGGAGTTGTTCCACATTCAAAACGACAAAATTCCATTATTTCTCCGAGTCAAGTCAGTTAAAATCTCTCCATTCCATCCAAATTAATCGGAACAATGATTATTGACCAAATAGGCATCCGAACGGATGGATTACCAACCACCAATTAATTAAGTGGGAAAGCTTTCTTAGATTAAAGAGTTGATTGTCTTATTCAAATTTAAAATAATAATATATTTATTAAATTTATAATATTAATGATAATAAATTATTGTTATATATTCATAGATTTTATTTTATAAGTATTTAGAAAAAATAAAATTTTATTTTGTTAAATATTTTATAAAAAAATTAACCAATATCTCTTTGATGTGGTTTATGGACAAGGACGTCACTTGATCCAAATTCAATCCCTAAAATAAACATAAAAAAATAAATAAAATAAAATAAAATAAACAATAATTTAAAAAATAATTGAAATTGACGTTACATATTTTGGATACAAGTTTTAAGAGAGAAACATAATTAACTGGCTATTATTGCATAATTGCCTTTGCCTTGCACTAATGAGCATTGCTGTTGGCTTTCCTAAGCAAAGAAATGGCAGATCAAGAAAAGAATCCACCCGCTTTATGCCCCCCACTCATAAAATGGCACTTTCCAAGATGGAAACAATTTCAAACTAACAATTATATTATAATACTTTCACTCGTTCAATTGTCTATCCGATGAAACTACCACGCAATTACCGAGTGGGACGTCCTGTTCACCGGTCAACTCTCCAAGGACTTTCCAGAGAAACACATTCACCGTGCATCATCTGCCACGTGTTAGGGCCGAAGGATCTTTGCACTAGCCATGGCGTCAAGCATTTTCCACACAAAGTATGCGGCAAAAGTCTATTTAACCTGGCTTTTACTGTGTTTTCTTTCATCCATTTCTCTCAACATCGAAGGTGTGATTCCACCCTCCATCGTCAATCTGTCCAAGCTTGAAGCATTGAGCCCGTCTGGCAACAGGTTAACAGGTACAATTCCATCCACAGTTTTTGAGCTTGTTAGCTTAAAGGATCTTGGGCTCTCTCATAACAATTTAAGCGGCGCCATTTCCCTTTCTGATTTTGATAACTTGACTCGACTAGAAGGATTAGGTCTTTCTTATAATCACTTAACTGTGAACGTTAGTTCGACCTGGAATCCTCAATTCAAGAATCTTTAATGGTTAAAGTTGGCTTCATGTAATTTACATGCATTTCCCACCTTTCTTGTAAACCAGTATTATGTATGGTATCTGGATCTCTCTGCAAATAGTATTGCTAGTGACATTCCCACGTGGATATGGGATCTTCCCTACCTTGAAAATATGAACCTTTCATGCAACCAATTAACGGGTTTGTTACCATCCAAACTGACACCCAAATATATGTGGTTGTTGGATTTGCATAATAACAGCTTACAAGGTCGTCTTCCTCTTCCTCCTACATCTATTGAGGTATTGGTTCTGTCTCATAATCACTTCAATGATTCTATTCCTTATGATATTGCCGCTTATCTTGGGCAGGCAGTGTATGTTTTTCTGTCTGCAAATAATCTAACAGGGGTCATTCCAAATGGCATGTGCACTATATACATGGAGGTTCTTGACTTGTCAAAGAACATGTTAAGCAGTCATATTCCTCCAAATTTTGTGGAGAATTGTACATATCTCTCGGTTTTGAATTTGGCTAAGAATCATCTCAAAGGTGATATGCCAAAATTGAAAAACCTTGCATATCTAAAGACATTAAATCTAAATGATAACCATTTGAAAAGGGGTAGTTTTCCAGCCATTACAAATTGCAGTTCTATGGAGGTTCTTGATTTAGGAAAGAATAATTTGGAAGGCACCATCCCTGAGTGGATTGAAAATTTATTACAGTTGAAGATTTTGATTTTGAAATCCAATAAATTTCAAGGTAATATTCCAGTGAAAATGTTTGGCCTTCCAAATCTTCAAATCCTAGATCTTTCTTACAACATGCTCTCAGGGACTATTCCAAATAGCCTTTCAAATTTACATGCAATGGTAAATGCATCACAAAATGGTCTAATGCAATTGGGTTCTACAGCATATGGTGACAGTAATTATCATATGATAGTTTTCATGAAAGGTTTGGATCTTTCATATGAGGTTGTTTTGTCCATCTTGAGATTGATGGATTTGTCAAATAACAATCTATCTGGCAATATTCCTCCACAAATGGGATCCCTTCAGGGTATTATAGGTCTCAGTCTTGCAAGAAATCATCTTACTGGCAGAATTCCAAGAACATTGGGAAACATGAGTCAACTTGAATCTTTGGATCTTTCAATGAATAAATTGGAAGGAAATATCCCAGTGGAACTTGAAAAGCTCAACTACTTGGAATTCTTGAATCTCTCCTACAACATGCTTGATGGAAGAGTTCCTCATGGGGGTCAATTTTTAACTTTTGATGAATCATCCTATTCAGGCAATTCAAATATTTTTGGATTCCCTTTCAACACAACCCACGAGGATTCTCAAGATGAAGGTGGTAAAAGTAATGGAAGAGATGCATGTCATGCTAACAACAATGAATCGGAAGATTCAAAGGCTGAGACAATATGGTGGGCAGTTGCAATGGGATTAAGTTATGGATTAGGCTTCTCCATTGTAGTTGGTTTGTTATATTTCAAAAAAAGGATGAGGAAAATAGTTTTTGACTTTTATGATGACATTATTGTTTCAATATTTGAAGGTTGATCTATATCAAGCTTGTAATTGGATTGATATCCTTAAAAGAAATATGAGAAGAATAGTTTTTAACTTTTATGATGGCATTACAAATTCCATGTTTGAAGGCAGATAGATCAATATATGAAATTTGTTTTATTAATGCATGTATATATCTTACATTCTGATTGAATGGTATCTAAATTGTGTTTAATTGGATTGATATCCTTAAAAGAAATATGAGAAGAATAGTTTTTAAATTTTATGATGGCATTACAAATTCCATGTTTGAAGGCAGATAGATCAATATATGAAATTTGTTTTATTAATGCATGTATATATCTTACATTCTGATTGAATGGTATCTAAATTGTGTTTAAACTTACTAAGTGTTTATATATAGTGAGTAATGTTTAATAAAATTTATTATTATTATTTTTAAATCATCTGCATTTATATGCTTATTCAATGTAAAATGTAAATGTACCCTATTTATTTATTGGGTTAAAAATGTTTGACTATCAAATATTCTTTTTTCAATGTATTGAAAAAGCAAGAAGGTACTAATATAGATACTATTATGTTTTATGAAAGATTTATAAATGCACGTAATCTTTAAAAGTCTAAAATAAGAAACTTGCATTTTTCAATATCTATAAATGATGACCCTCTTCTATTGAAAACTGTTAAGCTATTATCATTTAATCCAATTCAAGATTATGAAGAACTTTTTAATCAAGTTTAATGTCACACCAAATATAAAATAAACACATGTTTGAGAAAGAAGGGTCGCAGTCACACCAAATATAGCATAAACACATGTTTGAGGAAGAAGGAAGAAGGTTCGCATTAATATATGTCAGCAGAAAGCAGAAAGCTCCATGGATGTTGTCCATGCTTGTTGAATAGCGTGTCTCGATAGTTTGTTGATGAGAAGAATAGAAAATATATGAACCAATAATAAATATAAAATAAACACATGTTTGAGAAAGAAGGGTCGCAGTCACACCAAATATAGCATAAACACATGTTTGAGGAAGAAGGAAGAAGGTTCGCATTAATATATGTCAGCAGAAAGCAGAAAGCTCCATGGATGTTGTCCATGCTTGTTGAATAACGTGTCTCGATAGTTTGTTGATGAGAAGAACAGAAAATATATGAACCAATAATAGGCTAAATGCCTATATCTAGACATTATTTTAAAATGGCATGTAAACACTAATTATAAAATAATAGTTTCTCATTATGTAATTATAAGAGATATACAAAAATAGACATTATTTTAAAATGGCATGTAAACACTAATTATAAAATAATAGTTTTTCATTATGTAATTATAAGAGATATACCCAAATATCTTATCAAAGAACAAGGAAGATTGATGATCTATCAAGAATTTTTTTTTTTGGTTACATAGGTGAATTGGTTACAACCACGATTTTTAGTAACTGTCAGCGCAGGGTTCAAACCATCAATGACTGCTTCCAACAAACCCATCGTCTCGTTAACGTTAACCCGGCGTGAGATGGGGACCGCAGATTGCTCGAAATTCGTACTATCGTCATCGGTCTAGCGCATCACTCAGACGGGTCGGATCAGACTACTTCCTTTGCCAAGCTGAATGCGCCCGCATTTTTTAAACCTAAGTCTCCTCTTGATAAATGCCCAAGCTTACCAATCCACTAACCCCGCCGACGAAGCAACCATCATTAATACAAGCAAGCTTAATGATGTTGGCCGAAGGATCTTTGCACTAGTCATGGCGTCAAACATTTTCCACACAAAGTATGCGGCAAAGGTCTATTTAATATTTTATTTATTTATTATATAGAAACAATGATTACAATCACGATTTTTAGTCTATTTAACCTCCTTTTACTGCGAGTGAGACAGAGGAAGTCCCAAGTCCGCCCATTGAAGCCATGCAAGTCATTCATATTTCCCAATTCTATTTCCAACAACAATGTTAACATTTTTGTTGATGTTGTTGTATCCTCTATTTCCAACAACAATGTTAACATTTTTGTTGATGTTGTTGTATCCTCTTGCAATTGCTTGCCCGCCACGTGAAAGAAATTACCTTCTCGACTTCAGAGGCGAACTTGTTGATTACTCCAACCGTTTGAGTTTCTGGCACGGATTGAATTGCTGCCTCTGGGATGGCGTTGGTTGCACCTCTCACCCACTCCATCTCACTGCTCTCCAATTGTCGAACTACAACTTAAGCGGTGAGGTCCGTTCATCTTTGTTCAAACTTGCATATTTAGAACGCTTAGACCTAAGCTGGAATTCCTTCTGAGGCATTCCCATCCCTTCTGATGTTGGAAAGCTGAAGAGACTCACATTTTCTGATTTGTCTGCTGCTGGTTTTGCTGGTGAAATTCCAGTGACACTGGCAAATTTGTTAAATCTAAAATTTCTGGACTTGTCATCGAATTATTATTATTCTGATCATCAATTGCGAAGAAAACTACAAAGCCCGAGGTTGACGAGCTGGCTAAAGCATCTGACAACATTGCAATACCTGTCTTTGAGCGATGTGAACATATCTTCAACGACAGGAATGGAGGAATGGGCTGAAGTTGTTGGCACTCTGTCCAATTTGAGGCAACTACGCATGAGCTCCTGTCGGCTTAGAGGACCAATTCCCAGTTCCCTTGTGAACCTCACCTCTCTCGTCAGTCTTGACCTTTCTGAGAATTCTCTGTCAGCCCAAATACCCGTTTGGTTTAACAATGTAACTTCTCACCTGCTTTCGCTTGATCTCTCCTTCAATGAGTTGTTTGGTCCTGTTCCTTCCAATCTGCTGCACTCTGCACATCGACTGCAAAAGCTTCACATCGGCTGGAATGACAATCTTCGAGGAGATATTTCTTTTATTGCACAACAAAGGTCTTCATCGCTACAGAACATTGGTCTTTCAAGAACAAGCATAGGGGGCGAAATCCTGTCTGTTGTTGCAAATATATCATCGCTGAAGCACCTTTTTCTGTCTTTTCTCAACATCGAAGGTGTGATTCCACCTTCAATCGGCAATCTGTCCAAGCTTGAAGCATTGAACCTGTCTGGCAACAGGTTAACAGGTACGATTCCTTCCACAGTTGATAATCTGTCCAAGCTTGAAGAATTGTACCTGTCTGGCAACAGGTTAACAGGTACAATTCCATCCACAGTTTTTGAGCTTGTTAGTCTAAAGGGTCTTTGGCTCTCTTATAACAATTTAAGCAGCGCCATTTCCCTTTCTGATTTTAATAATTTGACTCGACTAGAAGGATTAGGTCTTTCTTATAATCACTTAACTGTGGACACTAGTTCGTCCTGGAATCCTCCATTCAAAGATCTTCGAGACTTGGAGTTGGCTTCATGTAATTTACATGCATTTCCCGCCTTTCTTGTGAACCAGTATTACTTAGAAGTTCTAGATCTCTCTGCAAATAGTATTACCAGTGGCATTCCCACGTGGATATGGGATCTTCCCTACCTTGAAAATATGAACCTTTCATCCAACCAATTAACGGGTTTTTTACCATCCAAACTGACACCCAAATATATGCGGTTTTTGGATTTGCATAATACCAGCTTACAAGGTCGTCTTCCTTTTCCTCCTACATCTATTGAGGTATTGGTTCTGTCTCATAATCACTTCAATGATTCTATTCCTTATGATAATGCCACTTATCTTGGGTACGCAAGTTATGTATTTCTATTTGCAAATAATCTAACAGGGGTCATTCCAGATAGCATGTGCACTATGTATATGGAGGTTCTTGACTTGTCAAAGAACATGTTAAGCAGTCATATTCCTTAAAATTTTGTGGAGAACTATACAAATCTCAAGGTTTTGAATCTGGCTGAGAATTGTCTCAAAGGTGATATACCAGAATTAAAAAAACTTGCATATCTAAAGACATTAAATCTAAATAATAACCATTTGAAAATGAGTAGTTTGCCAGCCATTACAAATTGTAGTTTTGTGGAGGTTCTTGATATAGGAAAGAAAATTTGGAAGGCACCATCCCTAGGTGGATTGAAATTTTATTACAGTTGAAGATTTTGATTTTGAAATCCAATAAATTTCAAGGTAATATTCCATTGAAAATGTTTAGCTTTCCAAATCTTCAAATCCTGGATCTTTCTTACAACATGCTCTCAGGGACTATTCTAAATAGCCTTTCAAATTTACATGCAATGGTAAATGCATCACAAAATGGTCTAATGCAACTGGGTTCTACAACATATGGTGATAGTAATTATCATATGACAATTTTCATGAAAGGTTGGGATCTTTCATATGAGGTTGTTATATCCATCTTGAGAGTGATGGATTTGTCAAATAACAATCTATCTGGCAATATTCCTCCACAAATGGGATCCCTTCAAGGTCTTATAGGTCTCAGTCTTGCAAGAAATCATCTTGTTGGCAGAGTTCCAAGAACATTGGAAAACATGAGTCAACTTGAATCTTTGGATCTCTCAATGAACAAATTGGAGGGAAACATCCCAATGGAACTTGAAAAGCTCAACTACTTGGAATTCTTGAATCTCTCCTACAACATGTTTGAAGGAAGAGCACCCCATGGAGGGTAGCTTTTAATCTTTGATGAGTCATCCATTTTAGGCAATTCAAATATTTTTTGAAATCCCTTTCAACACAACCCACAAGGATTTGCAATATGAAGGTGGCAAAAGTAATGGAAGAGATGCATGTCATGCTAGCAATAATGAATCAGAATATTCAAATATTGAGATGATATGGTGGGGAGTGACAATGGGGTTAAGTTATGGATTAGGATTCTTCGTTGTAGTTTATTGTTATATTTCAACAAATGGTTGAGAGAAGTAGTTTTTTATTTTTTTAAAATACATAGGGGAATTGCTAACACCATTAGGTGCTTCCACTATAAACCCTAGCATGTTGGGCTAGACAAATACAACGAGGGCCTTGACCCTAAGATTCTTCATTGTAGTTTCATTGTTATCTTTAAACAAAGGTTGAGAGATGCAGTTTTTCACTCTCTTTTTTTAATACATAATGGAATCAATAACACCATTAGGAGTTGCCACTACAAACCCTAGCTCGTTGGGTTAGACAAATTCAACAAACCCCCTTACCCTCTAGATCATTGAAGTAGGGCAACTAATCAAAAAACACTCAACCATTACCATCCAGCCTATCCCCTTCTAGGTATGTCGTGGTTTGAACCTTGGACCTCCCCAAAGAAATGCCAAAGCCTTAACCACTAGGTTGTCCTTATCAAACTAAGTAGTTTTTGAATTTTATGATTGTATTGTTCATGCCATGTTTGAAGGTAGACATGCAAATATGTAAGTTAAAATATAGAATTTTCTCTATAAGGCTATCAAAACTAGTTTTTGACTTTTATTGTAGTATTATTAATATTATGTATTGCTTTATTTAACCTTATCAGTATTATAGGTTATATGAAAGGAATTTTTTTTTACTTAATATATGGTTATGCAACCATACTGTAGTGACAAAAGCATGGTGTATAACCCTACCCTCCATAGATTTGAATTTTGAACCTTTATTTATACTTTCAAAGTTTCTACCATTAGATTGGTCACTTTGTATATACATAAATCTATAATCTAAAATATAAAACTTGTTTCACTTAAGCATTTAGAGTTTTTATTTTTTACTTTTAATGGATATATTTAACACAAAACTTAATTTTTACATTAGATATTCTAACACAGATTTTCTTTCTAGACAATGCCAATGGACCTTTCATACCTAGAGATTAAAATAAATTGTTGGATAATTCGTATTCTTCAAATGCAATAAAAAATTTAATAAAATAAATTTTAAAGGTTTTCATATTTTTATATGTATATATATGAAATAAATTCATCTATCTATTATCAAAGTTCACAATTATAGATGGTTGTGATTTTAAAATTTTTATATTTATATTAGTTTATGTCTAAATAGTATAATATATTTAATTTATAATTTAAATTATTTATTTAATTTTAAAATTTTGAATTTTATATAAAATTAAGGTAAATTTATTTTATTTTTATATTATTTTTTATTTATTAAATTAATTTATATTAAAATAGAAATAATAATAATAATATGTTTTGACATTGCATAATGTTTGATTGTAGGCTTACAAGCAATTATATCATGCAATGTTGGCCTTGGCTAGTATGTTATATTATAACTTCCAACATTGTTAACGCTCCATTAGATTATAAATTAGATGAATGGTGCTCTAATTGTCATAATACAAAGTGGTAAGAAATTTCTAAGGAAGGTTCAACTATTCAAGAACCATTCATTCCTAAATAATAGGCTTCATGACCTTATTATTACCATAGTATTTTGCGTAGATATAAGATATAAATATAATGGAGTGTTACTTGGAACACAACATATGGATCCCAAACTAAGCAAAAATATATAACTAGTAGTGAACTTGTTATCATCAACATATTCAACCTAGTGTATGCTAAAAGTCTCCTACAACATAATAGGATATATATTAAAATAAGAAATATCTATTTAAATAATAATATTGATATAGCATAAAATCCTCTTGAGCACCTTTAAGTGACTTTCATCAAGAATATACATACATGTATCTAAAATAATAATTGACACCAAATATTATGTCAAAAAAATTTGGGTAAAGAATAGTTCCTACCAAAAATCAATAAACAATAGCATTAAAATATGAATTAAATAAACTAGTTGGTAGATTCAACCTAAAACCAAAATGGATGTAGCTTGAGTTACTATTGTCCATCTAAAAATGATGTAGATGATTACTAGAATATTGATACTAATAAATAAAACACCTCAATAAGACTAAAATGAGATATTCCCATGCTTTTTTCAACATAGACAGATGGCATACTAGATAGAGGATTGTGATATTGGTTGTTTTGGAGGGAAGGTTTTAGTTTCAAAGCTTGATCCATCTAATTTTTATGGCTTACAGCCATTATCTTAGAGTTAGATCATGTTTTCCATGGTGGTGTTGGTAGTACCTTTAGCATAGTGCTTATGGATCATGTTGCTATGTGGTGTGTGTAGAAGCTTTGGATTGTAGCTAGGATTTAGTTTGAAATTTGTGTCCACCATGGTACAACCATTTTAGAATAATTTCTTTTGAAGGCTTAATGTAACCTTTATGTCCATGATTATTTGGTCTCTTTAGTACATTCAATAGGTAAATTGACTTCTTACATAACCTAGCTAGTCTAAGGCAGCTTGTGTGTTAGAGATTTGGATTCAAATACCATGGCATTTTTTTTGTGAATTACATTGAATGACTAGATGGAAATTGTGTCAATGTGGAATCCAGCTTGGTATCATGATGTGATATCAAATAATATTTTTGTACATATATACCCTAACAAAAAATAAAATCATAACAAGTGTCTTTTCCTTATTTATTTTTTGATTTTAGTGGTAAATAGGTGGCAAGAGATCAATGGAATTCATCTACAGATCATTACATGTAGAAAATTTTGGTTAGTTGTATATGTTATAAGTTTTGAGGAGTTAATATATTTAATTATCTTGAGGATTATTAGGGTAGACATTTAAGAGACCATAAAACTTCCATACAAAAGTGATTTGAGCTCATTTTTTCAAATCATACATTTTTCAAGATATTCACATTGGTGGTATGCTTTTCAATAAGTTATTATAGATGGAGTAACATTACATTGTTTGATTATCTTCAATACATATAACACCCATTAAAAGGGGTAAATTTATAGTATATTATAGAGTAAAAATCATTCATCCATATTCAATGGAAAGAAGTTGAATTTGAGATATTTAAGATATGAATTTTTGTTTAGTTGAATTTGATATATTTAAGATATAACTTTTTGTATAGTTGAATTTGAGATATTTAAGATATGACTTTTTGTAGGCACAACTAAGGAGGATTAATGTATATTCTTGTCAATCCCTTATCTTACTATTAGACATTTGGGATACTAACTCATTCTATGTTCCTAACCAAACATGAAGATATAACCCTTCTCAATCTCTTCTGTTAGGGATTTATAATGGATCTTCTAATAAATAGATTCCTGCAAAGTCTCCATAATCAATGGTGACTACAACCAAGTTATCCAAGGTAGGTTGAATCCTCCAAAGAAGGAGAATTATGCTATAAAAGAAAATTTCAAACTTCTAAGTCTTGTCTTATATGGATATAGAATGTTGAATTAGTTTCTAAGATGAATTATCTTCAACATTCTCTTCATATTGGAGAATATTGGTGAGGCAAAGCTTTCATTATAAGGGGGAGATGTTATTATCACTAATTAATTATCCTTTTGACACCTTATTTTAGATTGTGGGAGAATGTTGAAAGTTGTGTAATCTAAATTTATTGGCCAAGGTCGATAATGTATGATGTAATAATATGTAATAGTACAGGGAATAATTATGTAATGTAACTATTAAGTATTTATGTATAGACTATGGGCCTACAATTAACCTTGTCTTAGTTAAATCTTCATTAAACCTCCTTAATACTAATGTATAACAGACAAAAGTTTAGTAAGTTATAATTAGCCTTAAACCTTTATGTTATCTTACCTTATGTTAATGTGATTATGTAATTATTGTTGTCAGGATTTAGATGATAACCTAGTCCATTATATCGATGTTATCTCATCTTGATAATAGTACTTGGTAATCAAGGCCACCCATCCAATTGTGTCTATTTACAACTATGGTGCTCATTTTTCTCTTTTAGAAATTCAACTCAAACTCTCACTAGCTTTGGATTTGAATATTAATAGAATAATGGTATCTCAATCATGCTTAGTTCTAAAATAAGTAAAATGACAAGGAAAATTTAAGTCTTTAGGTATAAATTACAACATGTAAAGTCTATCAAATGTATATTTTAATCTATATATCATGTTTCCAATTATAATTGTGAAGAAAATGTAAGGCATAACCACATATAATATAAGCATTATCATAACTAAAATTTGATGAGCAACCACAACACCACCTCCTCCATTGTGCTAGGAATTTGAATGAGATCTCCCATTTCTAGAGATCTCTTTTTATGGGTATATCCTTATCCAGTTTCATTTTCTTCTCTTTTCTTCTATTTGTACAATGGATATTGAACAGTGCTATCCTTCCCCTCCTCTTTCCCTCATTTTTAATATGACCAAATCAGTGGCTATAAAGTCACATATTTAGAAACTACCCATATTTTAGAATAAAATTCTAGCTGGTCATTGTGTGAACATTGTAGGCACTAGTGATGGGCTTTGGGTTGGGCACAACCTTCATTTTTAAAATAATTTATAATTTTATTTTATTTTATTATGGAGGGAACATTATTTATGGTGGTGATATTACTCATGTCCTTGCTCTTATTATGGGAAAAGGATCATCACCACTTTCATGGATGCATATCTTGATGTCAAGCTTTATAGTACTAAGAATAGTCTATATGACAAGGTCACAAGGATGATGGGACATCATAGGACAACCAACCTTGGTTATGGGATATTAGTATTAAAGGATATTATGGACTGTAAGTCCCTCATGATGTAAACATGCCTTGTCTAAATGGTCTTATGGATTTAAAAATATATTTTTGATTGCATCATTTTATTTTTAATATATTTTTTTGGTTCACATTGGACGTATATCCATTATAGATTGCTATTGACAAATTATTTCCATCTAGAAATTTTACCTAAAAATGATATAAAGTCCTTTTCAACAATCCAATTATTTGTCATTTTGTAATCTAATTGATCTTCTTTGACTTCACTCCACAAGAAAGACTCACCACTAAAAAATTCCTTAAACTATTGTGTGAGTCTCTTGCTTAAATGACATCACCCAAATTATTGTGTTTATTATGCTTCTTGATGTATGCATCATTGTAGGCCTTGATCACATAATACAAAAATTGTTGAGTGTTTTTTGCTTGTCTTGGTAAAACTACTTTGTAAAAATTGTATAGAGTGCACTATCCTTGTCAACGAGTCCAATACATTGTTGGTACTTAAACACTTTATGAATATTTTCCCCTATAAGTAGAATAAACAATTAAATATTTTGATAATATTGTCAAATTTATAAGATAGTTTTGTTAACATTTCACCCAAAGTTAATTTATAAATAGTGAAATCCTTAACAATTGTTGAGTATTTCATTTTTTTGGTAGGTAAGAGGTGAGGGTTTTGAAAGGATCCGACAACCTTGTACATAGAGCTCCAAAAGGAGTCAGCCAATCTCAAAAACTTACAATCTTCTCTCTAGCACAAAGGTAGGCTCAACAAAAAAATTATAGGCAGAAAAAATAATCAAACTTATATTCTCATCCAATGGCAGCACAATAATTTGAACACAAAATCAAAATCAAAATTATCCTCATCTTGCCTAGCAGGGGACCAACCAATTGACCAACAGTGCCATCAAACCCTGACAACCAAGAATCAGGGTATCAACGATTCATATTTGAGACATGAAAAATTTAGGGCCCCTGCACTTCCACAGAAACAAAAAAATTCTTCCTTGAGAACACCACTAGGACCTGAGCGCAGAAGAAGGATTTGAACTTTGGATCACCCGCTCAACCAACTCAATAGAAACTAACCGTTGAAAATGGATATTTGCAACATATTGCCCCAATGATAGTAAAACCCTCCATCTCAAAAATTTGTGAAGACTAAAACCCCACAAATCCTGTTGGATTCCAACCATCCTCCGAACTCCAAAGAACAACTCATACCAAACCTCCATATTAGAACAAAAACAAGGACCATGAAGCAAGGTTTTGGAAAGAACCCAAAACCTTGAAATCTATGGATTCAAAATGATCATAAATTTTTATTATTATTATATATATAATACTCAACAAAGTTTTAAAAATACTTGAAAAATTTATATAATATAGAACTACTAAAACTTCTGAATATAAACATATTAATTTTAAAAAATAATAATAAAATATAATTTAAAAATAAATAAACTTTTAATTTAAGAATGACATAATTTTTTTTTTAAATCATGTAAATATCATAAAACATATATATAATACTCAACAAAATTTTAAAAATACTTTACCAATTTATACAATAAAAATATAATAAAACTTTTGAATATAAACATATTAATTTTAAAAATAATAAATAAAATATAATTTAAAAATAAATAAATCTTTAATTTAAGAATAACATAATTTTTTTTTAAAATCATGTAAATATCATAAAACATAAACAGTAGTTATCGAAATGAAGGCCTTTAAAGAATTAAAAAAAAAATTAAACAACTTAAAAAAGGTCAATGATTTATTATAATTTGTAAACCTTTGTTGGGCTCCTAATGGAACCTTACATTCATCTCTTCAAAGTGGAAATATACCCGCCACTTTTATGTAAGGGAAAGTAGAGAGAGTAGGCCAAATGCGAGAAACTTCATAAATTAAAAAAATAGAAAGTACATTTTTACTAGAGCAAATTATTAATTTAAGGACTAAATCATGTATTTGTGAGTTGAAAATTAATTATGTTTTTAATAAATGTGAATAGGAGTTTTTCCACATTGAAATAATTACTTTTCAAAGCCACTGAATTCCATCCTTTATGGCGGTCAAGTCACTTCAAATCTCTCCCTTCGTCCATCCGAATTAAAATCGGAACAGGTGGATTCCAACCACCAATTAATCAAGTGGGAAAGCTTTCACATATCTTAGATTAACGATTTGATTTTTTTAGAATTAAAAATATTTTATATATAAATATATATAATTAATTTATTAATAATATATCACTTGTTTATATCATATTTTATCTTATGAGCATTTTTTTAAAATAAATTTTATTTTGTTATAAAAAATTGATTATAATTTTTGAAGAGAGCAAATTGAAGTTTATATATTTTAAATACAAAACTTAAGAGATAAACAGAATTAATTGGCTATTAGTGCTTAATTGGCTTTTGGCATGCACTAATATGCTTTCCTTTGACTAGCAAACTAATTCACCGGCTTTTGTCCCCACTCATAAAAAGACACGTTCCAAGATGGAAAGAATTCCAAACCAACAGTTATATTGACTTGACTCGTTCAATTGTGTAAAACAACCCACCAATTTGCGAATGGCACGTCCTTTTCACCGGTCAACTCTCCAAGGACTTGAGAAACACATTCACCGTGCATCATCTGCCATGTGTTGGGGCCGAAGGATCTTTGCACTAGCATTGGCGTCAACTATTTTCCACACACAGTATGCGGCAAAGGTCTATTTAGCCTGCTTTTACTGCGTTTTCTTTCATCCTTTCTTTCATTTCCCCACATAGACATAGAGAGACAGAGGAAGTCCCAAGTCCGCCCATAGAAGCCTTGGAAGTTTAGCGTTCAGGTTGCCCAATTCTATTTCCAACAACAATGCTAACATTTTTGTCGATGTTGTTATCTCCCCTTGCAATTGCTTGCCCCCCAGATGAAAGAAATTACCTTCTCGACTTCAAAGAAGGTCTTGTTGATTACTCCAACCGTTTGAGTTCCTGGCACGGATTGAATTGCTGCCTCTGGGATGGCGTTGCTTGCACCTCCCACCCACTCCATGTCACTGCTCTCCAATTGTCCAACTACAACTTAAGCGGTGAGGTCCGTTCATCTCTGTTCAAGCTTGCATATTTAGAGCGCTTAGATCTCAGCCGTAATCCCTTCTCAGGCATTCCCATCCCTTCTGATGTTGGAAAGCTGAAGAGACTCAAATTTTTTGATTTGTCTCAAGCTGGTTTTGCTGGTGAAATTCCTCTCACAATGGCAAATTTGTCAAATCTCAAATTTCTGGACTTGTCACCGTACTATTCTTATTTTCAATTGCCAAACGCGAGGTTGGCGAGCTGGCTAAAGCATCTGACAAGATTGGAATACCTGTCCTTGACATATTTGAACATCTCTTCAGCGACAGGAATGGAGGAATGGGCTGAAGTTGTGAGCACTTTGTCCAATTTGAGGCAACTACGCATGAGCTCCTGTGGGCGTAGAGGACCAATTCCCAGTTCCCTTGTGAACCTCACCTCTTTCGTCAGTCTTGACCTTTTTGACAATTCTCTGTGAGCCCAATTACCCGTTTGGTTTAACAATATAACTTCTCACCTTCTTTCACTTGATCTCTCCTTCAATGAGTTGTTTGGTCCTGTTCCTTCCAATCTGATGCACTCTGCACATCGACTGCAAAAGCTTGAAATCCGCTGGAATGACAATCTTGGAGGAGATATTTCTTTCATTGCACAACAAACGTCTTCATCGCTACAGAGCATTGGTCTTTCAGGAACAAGAATGGAGGGCGAAATCCTGTCTGCTGTTGCAAATCTATCATCGCTGAAGCACCTTTTTCTGTCTTCTGCCAACATCGAAGGTGTGATTCCACCCTCCATCGTCAATCTGTCCAAGCTTGAAGAATTGGACCTATCTGGCAACAGGTTAACAGGTACAATTCCATCCACAATTTTTGAGCTTGTTAGATTAAAGAAACTTGAGCTCTCTGATAACAGTTTAACTGGAGCCATTTCCCTTTCTGACTTTGATAACTTGACTCGACTAGAAGGATTGCTCTTTCTTATAATCACTTAACCGTGGATATTAGGTCGGCCTGGTATCCTCCATTCAAGAATCTTCAAATCTTAGAGCTGGCTTCATGTCATTTACATGCATTTCCCACCTTCCTTGTGAACCAGTATTACTTACGACAACTAGATCTCTCTGCTAACACTATTGCCAGAGACATTCCCACGTGGATATGGGATCTTCCCTACCTTTCTTATCTAAACCTTTCATAACAACCAATTAACGGGTTTGTTGCCATCCAAACTGCCAGCAGAGTCTCTAGACTCGTTATATTTGCATAACAATATCTTACAAGGTCGTCTTCCTCTTACTCCTGTAAATATGAGGACATTAGCCGTCTCTCAGAATCGCTTCAATGATTCTATTCCTTATGATATTGTCACTTACCTTGGGAAGGCATCTTATTTATCTCTGTCTACAAATAATCTCACAGGGACCATTCGAGCTGGCCTGTGCACTACATCCATGGTTGTTCTTGACTTGTCAAAGAACATGTTAAGCATTCATGTTCCTCCAAATTTTGTGGAGAACTGTACAAATCTCATGGTTTTGAATTTGGCTGAAAATAGTCTCAAAGGTGATATGCCAGAATTAAAAAACCTTGCATATCTAAAGACACTAAATCTAAATGATAACCATTTGAAAAAGGGTAGTTTGCCAGTCATTACAAATTGCAGTTCTGTGGAGATTTTTGATTTAGTAAAGAATAATTTGGAAGGCACCATCCCTGAGTGGATTGAAAATTTATTACAGTTGAAGATTTTGATTATCAAGGCAATATTCGAGTGAAAATGTTTGGCCTTCCAAATTTTCAAATCCTAGATCTTTCTTACAACATGCTTTCAGGGGCTATTCCAGACAACCTTTCAAATTTGGATGCAATGGTAAATGCATCACAAAATAGTTCAATGCTACTAGGCTCTTACAATGGTGCTGATAGTAAATATCACATGACCGTTTTTATGAAAGGTTGGGATCTTCACTATGAGGTTGTTTTAGCAATCTTCAGAATGATGGATTTGTCAAATAACAATCTATCTGGCAATATTCCTCCACAAATGGGATCCCTTCAAGGTCTTATAGGTCTCAGTTTTGCAAGAAATCATCTTACTAGTAGAATTCCAAGATCATTGGGAAATATGAGTCAACTTGAATCTTTGGATCTCTCAATGAATAAATTGGAGGGAAACATCCTAGTGGAACTTGAAAATTTGAACTACTTGGAATTCTTGAATCTCTCCTACAACATGCTTGATGGAAGAGTACCTCGTGGAGGACAACTTTTAACCTTTGATGATTCATCCTTTTCAGGAAATTCAAATCTTTCTGGGATCTAGCTCAACACAACCCACAAGGATTATAAAGATGAAGGTGGTAAGAATAATGGAAGAGATGCAAGCTATGCTAACAACAATGAATCAGAAGATTCAGAGGTTCAGACAAAATGGTGGGGAGTTGCAATGGGATTAAGCTATGGATTAGGCTTCTCCATTGTAGTTGGTGTGCTATCTTTCAAGAAAAGACTAAGGAAAAGAGTTTTTGACTTTTATGATGACATTATTGTTGCCATATTTGAAGGTAGATAGATCAAGCTTGTACTTAGATTGTTATCTTTAATTTTATTATGAAAATAATAGTTTTTTACTTTTATGATGATATTACAAGGGCCATTTTTGAAGGCAAAAAGATCAATATATATTTTTTTATTAAAGCATGCATCTTACTTTCTATAGTTTGAATGATATTTTAAACTTACAAAGTATTTACATATATAATGAGTAATGCTTAACAAAGCTTATTACTTATTATTATTTTAAATCACTTGTATTTATATGTTATTTAATGTAAAATACAAATATGTCTCGTATATTGGGTTAAAATGTTTGACTATTTAATTTTCTTTTTTCAGTGTATTAAAAAAGTAAGAAAATAATAATTTAGATACTATTATGTTTTTTTTATGTATTTGGATTTTTATAAGCATTGTGTAGTATCATTGTAGTAATGAGAAAGTAAATTTGTGTGATCATTGTTAAAATTAATGGTTAAATAAAAGATTTTAAGTTGTTATATTTAAATTTATTTATTTTTAAATATATAATTATTTTTTAATATTGTATGTATATGGAATGAGATATAAGAGAAAAATTGTTCAATGTTCAAACCTAGATTAAATTTTATTCTACAAAATTTTTTGCACTTCAATTGTTGTGAAGGTCATAATTAGTGGGTCCTTGTTGATATTCTAACATTTTCTATTAACCTTAGGTCTTAGGTTTTTAAGCCATAGCCATGTAGCAAGTCCTCACTCATATTTTTTTATTTTTTTGTAACTAGCATTACATAAAAGACTTGGATCTCTCCACTAATAGTATTACCATTGAAATTCTCACATGGGTATGGTATCTTTCATACCTTGCATTTTTTAACCTTTCATGCAACCAAATAATGGGTTTGTTACTATCCAAAGTGACATCCAAGTTTTTTTATGGTTGTATTTACAAAACAATAGCTTACAAGGTCATATTCCTCTTCCTCCTACAAATATCTAGATATTAGACCTCTCTCAAAATCACTTCAATGATTCTATTCCTTATGATATTGCCACTTACCTTGGGAAGGTAGATTATTTATCTTTGTCTACAAATAATATCCTAGAGGACATTCTAGATGGTGTGTGCACTACATACATGAATATTCCTCCAAAATTTGTGGAGAATTGTACAAATCACATTGTTTTCAATTTGGTGAAAAATTCTCTCAAAGGTGATATGCCAGAATTGAAAAATATTGCACATCTAAAGACATTAACTCTAAATTTTAACCATTTAAAAAGGGGTAGTTTGCTAGCCATTACAAATTATAATTTTGTGGAGATTTTTAATTTTGGAAAGAATAATTTGAAAGGCACCATCCTTGAGTGGATTGAAATTTTATCATAGTTGAATATTTTGATTTTGAAATCCAATAAATTTTAAGGTAATATTCTAGTGAAAATTTTTGGCCTTCCAAATCTCTAAATCCTAGATCCTTTTTACAACATGCTTTTAGTGACTATTTCAGACAACCTTTCAAATTTATATGCAATGGTAAATGCATCACAAAATAGTCCAATGCAATTGGGCTATACATAATATGATAGTGTTGAAAGAGTAAATATCATATGATAGTTTTCATGAAAGGTTGGGATATTTAATATGAGGTTGTTTTATCAATATTTAGAATGATTAATTTGTTCAATAACTATATTTGGAAATATTTCTCCACAAATGGGATCTCTTTAAAGTCTTATAAGTCTCAAGCTCTCAAGAAATCATCTTACTAGTAGAATTCCAAAAATATTGGGAAACATGAGTCAGCTTGAATCTTTGACTCTTTTGGTGAATAATTTGGAGGGAAACATTCAAGTGGAATTTAAAAATATTAACTACTTGGAATTCTTGAATATATCCTACAACATGTTTGAAGGAAGAGCACCCCATGGAGGGAAGCTTTTATTCTTTGATGAGTCATCCTTTTTAGGATATTCAAATATTTTTTGAAATCCCTTTCAACACAACCCACAAGGATTTGCAAGATGAAGGTGGAAAAATTAATGGAAGAGATGCATGTCATGCTAGCAATAATGAATTAGAATATTTTAAGATTGAGATAATATGGTGGGTAACGACAATGGGGTTAAGTTATGGATTAGGCTTCTTCATTGTAGTTGAATTGTTATCTTTCAAGAAAGGGTTGAGAGAAGTAGTTTTTGACTCTTTTTTAAATATATTGGGGAATTGGTAACACCATTAGGTGCTTCCACTATAAACCCTAGCCTATTGGGTTAAAGAAATTCAATGAGACTCTCGACCCCAGACAATAGAGTTAAGTTACATATTAGGCTTATTTATTGTAGTTGGATTGTTAACTTTTAACAAAGGTTCAGAGAAGTAGTTTTTGACTCTTTTTTAATACATAGGGGAATCTATTGCCATTATAAACCCTAGCCCATTGGGTTATATGAAGTCATTGGAACCTCCTACCCTCCAAAGCATCAAATAAGGGCAACCAACTAGCAAACACTCAACCACTACTATCCAGCCTATCCTCTTCTAGGTAGGTCATGGTTTGAACCTTGGACCTTTCCAAAATAAAAGGTAAAGCCCTAACCACTAGGCTATCCTTGTCAAAAAAAATAGTTTTTGAATTTTATGATTGTATTATTCATGTCATGTTTGAAGGTAGACACCCAAAGATGTAAAGTTAAAATATAGATTTTTCTCTATTAAGGCTATTAAAACTATTTTTTGACTTTTATTGTAGTATTATTAATGTTATGTATCAATGATTTATTTAACCTTATCAATATCATTGGTTATAGGAAAGGAACTTTGTTTTACTTAATATATGGTTATTCAATTGTACATTAGTTTTACTCTCCATACATTTGAATTTTGAACATTTATTAATACTTTCAAAGTTTCTGCCATTAGATTGGTCAATTTGTAAATACATAAATATATAAGCTAAAATATAAAGCTTGTTTCACTTAAGCATTTAGATTTTTTTTAATGGATATATTTAACACTAAATTTCTATATTAGATATTCTAACACATTTTCTTTCTAGAAAATACCAATGGACCTTTCATACCTAGATATTAAAAAAAGTTGTTGGATAATTAAATTTATTCAAATGCAATAAAAAATTTAATAAAATAATTTTTAAACATTTTCATTTTTTAATATGTATATATAAAATAGTAATTATGAAATAAATTCATTTATTTATTATAAAAATTCACAATTATATATGGTTGTGATTTGTTTTTTTTGAATATTTATATTAGCTTATGTCTAAACAATACAATATATTTAATATATAATTTAAATTGTTTATTTAATTTAAAATTTTAAATTCTATATAAAATTAAGGTAAATTTATTTTATTTTTATATTATTTTTTATTTATTAAATTAATTTATATTAAAATTAAAATAATATTTTTATGTATCATGAAACAAATATAAATTAAATACAATCATTTGAGGAAAGCCCAAGTTTATGTTAGGGACGTGTGTTGTACACTTGCAAGTACTAGGTGCAATTTTGGACATTATAGTAATATGTAATTTATTAAGAAAATATTAAATAATATTTTGTTCTATGGGTTGATTATCCCCTTATGAACCCTTGGAAAGATTTCATAGACACTTGACAAATGTTGCAAGAGCATTCAAAAAAATAAAAACAATGGTGTAATTTTTTTTTTAATCTTTTTTTCGTTATATTGTAATTAGGAAGCCCATGTTTAACTTTGGTACATGGTTTTGATGAAGCCACAAATGATTTCATGTTAACAAAACTCTAAAGGCTTGGGACAGTGGTTGTATAAACATAATATTTAGAGGAGCATTTGGCCAACATTCACTTGGTAGAGTGAGAGGAAGGAGACTGTTGTTATCTATGATATTGAGGTTCATTATTATATTTTGAATTGATAAAAAATTATAGAAGTGTTGCTTATTTTTTGTGTTGAATTTTTCTTGAAAGGTTTTTCTGAGACATATATTGTCTCATCTTCTTGTACTTTTTCTATAATGACCCACAAATCTAACTAAGGTAATTTTTTACTAACATATGCCTAAGAGGGATTTACATACCCCTATCTAGCATATGTTTTTACAAGTTTATCTAACTATTCTCATGTTTTAACCTGTTTGTCTCACTTACGATGAACTAATTTAAGCCATCTATCTCATCACCATTATGAGCTAATTTAATCCATCTATCTCATCTTCTTATGAGCTAACTTAAGCCATCTATCTCATCTCAATGATGAGCTAACTTAAGCCATCCATCTCATCTTCATTATGAACTAACTTAAGTAATCCATCTCATATCCATTATGAGCTAATTTAAGCCATCTATTTCATCTCCATTATGATAACCATGCTTGCTTAAATCTACTAGATGATTGTGGATCTATCTAGTTTAGGTTTCTAAAAGAATAATTTATTCAAGATTATCTGAAGTTCTTTCCTAAGGGTTCTCATAATCCCTTAGGTTTATTTCTCTAATTCTAATACATAAGCATAGTCACATTTAGTCATCTATTCTAATTATCTAAATAAATTTAAAATATAAGATCCTTTAATAATTATTTCTTTAGAAGGATAAGATTAAATATATCTACTTAATTTAACATGGAATAATATCTATGAAAACTTGAAAGAAGGTACTTAAATAAGACATCAAGATCTAACAAGAGCATTTAACAAAATAAAATAGTTTATGAAACTTACAATATCAAATATTCTTTAAAACATTACATACCTCAAGTATGGTAAAATATACATACTTTAAAATAATAAGGTATTACATAATTATCCACATGTTGAAATATATTATATTATTTGGTACATGCCAATGTACCATCATGGGTACATCTATATATTAGGAAAAAGTATCTTAGATTAGGATTTACTTTATGCAATGTAATTCACAAGTGTGCAATGATATTTTAGCAATGTAAATGTGCATAGTTGTCCCTATGTACATGTGTCAATAGAGGAGGAATATTAGGATTCATAGGAAGAGTGAGGGTCAAGAAACCTCCATATGAAGAGTCACATTCCATTCTATATATGTATGTATTGATTTAAAAGAGATATGGTGAAGGAGAAAGAGTCACCTATGTGAGCAATGGAAGGTGATGTAGTATGAACTATTTTGAACTCTTCATTCAATACATATTTATTAGTATTTTTGAGCATTTATCATTAGCATTCTTTGAGTTATTATATAGTAGATTTTGAGTTTATATTTTTTATTGATTAGCATTATTATATATTTCATATTGCAATTATATTATTGATCTTGAGGAAATATTATTATGAGTATTTACTAATCAAAACCTAACACCACCTAGTAGATTTCTCAACTAGAGTCTAATATGATAATAAATCTTCTCTTCATAACAAATGTCAAGGTTAATGTTTTAGATCTAAGTGTCCTCTTTGATCTATATTGCTTTTTCATCACTCGATTAATGGTGGTAAGGGATTAGGTTAGCTCATGGATCATGTAAAGCATACAATCCAGATGCATCTACCAAATAACTTATGAAATATGTGCATTCATAATTTAGATGCCAAATTGAAACTATACAATTTACTTAATGCATTCATTTGTTTCATCCATTTAGAACATCAAAAGGAAATTCATTTATCAAGCATGGGTAATTCAATGTACCACCCTTTTATCAGTCAAAGGTTCATGCTCTAACATATAAAGCCATTCCTTGGATCAATTAAGGTCCCATACCCTTAATTAATTAAATACTTAACATACCATTTCTTTAACTAACTAAGGCCCCAAAACCTTAATTAATCAAATACTTAACATACCATTTATTTAACTAACTAAGGCCCCAAAACCTTAATTAATAAAATACTTAACATACCATTTATTTAACTAAGGTCCAAAAACCTTAATTAATCAATACAAGAATCTATTAGTCATTTTTAAACTTTAAATAAATTAAAATTCCTTTTTAATAAATTATTATTTTTTAAGACAAAATTATGCCAACCAATTCAATGGTAGATAGTCAAGCAGGTGTTCAAACAACACACGGACCAATTGAACAACACATGGTTCTAAGCATAGTGTAATAACACCATGCTAATCCATTATGCATTCATAGATATTGGGTGACCATCCACTCGATGGCTTCCTAACCACTAGGTGGTGGTCATCCTCAAGGGGAGGGATTTACCCCTTTAAGGTATCTCATCACTCCCACATATCCCATATGGGATATATAGTGGGATACTGAACTACCCATATCCTCTCAAGAACTGAAGCACTACACTACAATGGTGTGTGCTCAGTTAGGTGATTGAGGTAGATTAAAAATTTATATAATTTAAACTTTATTATTTTATTCGATTAAATTAAGCTTCAATATTTAAAGCTAGATGAAAAAAACATCCATCAATATAAAGAAGACAGTTGATCAAACAAACAGGAGGTGACTATGGTATCTATGGTGAACCAATGAATGAAGGACATCAAATTATTACCAAAAGGTTTCATAAGAACTTTACTTATTTAATCATTCCAAAGAGGGTCCCTTTCATTAACCCTTTAATCACTTCAGGGTGATCTAAGGATACTTTAATTAATTTAAAATAAAATATCCCTTATTTACTTATTTTAAACAAAAGGGAAATTTTCTCATAAGCAAGCTATGACTATCATCCAAAGACCAAGCACAAACTAACCCTACCTTTCACATGGTTGTTTGACAAAAAAAATCAAGGTACACAATAATCATGATAGCAAAGCACCATGCAAGATCGTATAACCAAACAACAAGTAGAAGGTTACAAAAGGTCCCACCATGTGGCATAAAGCTAGAGGCACCCCAAACTGGTGCAAGGGCATCCATTAACGAGAGTGACCCCTTCTGACCATAGCCTGTGGTCAAAGGTATAAGGGAGGTCAACTCCCTTTAAGGTGCTTAAGCACTTGGGCATATACCATGTGGGATATTGCCCAAGGGAAGCCTATCGAGCCTACCTTATATCGTGCCAATCCAAAAATAAATCATCACTTAGTGGTATCATGACGGTGGCACTAGATTAGCATCATGTCCCTCCCTAAGGTAAAACCTTAGGGAGAGTTTCCCATGAAATGGTGGGTTTGATCATCGCCACCATAAATATTACAAATAATGACTTGTTGCTTTAAAAATGAATAACTATGATGTTATATGTTGCATAGTCTAAAAGACCCAATATAGCATTCATTTATCTTGAAAACCCATGAGGATATGAGATAGGAATATCCAATGAAAAAACCATTGCAGAGAGTGAATAAATCTTGTAAGATGCCTTCAGTACTAGGGACCATCCACATGGCACGAAGATATTGAAAAAAAGGGTTTGTGATCATTTGAACAAGGAGGAACAAGTTGATATCATAGGTCAAGGACTCAATAGTAAAAGAATACAAGGTTTCACTACAAGTTAAAGGCCTAATTTGATTGACATCATGGTGCACAATACAAGGTTTCTAACTACAAAAACAAAGGCCAACTCAACAAGATACTATTTTTTTATTCTAAAGCTAAACAACATAAAATGAAAATATTAAAGCTAGATGAGTGGAGATTCCCAACCTGAATTCTTTTCACAATGGAGTTCTCTTCCAAAGGATCAGTCCCTTGTCCTTGTCCCTTTCTTGCTTCTTATAGTTTCTCAATGGAATAATCCCCCTTCCCACTTACTTTCTTAGCCTTCCTAGCATGGGTATTCTATCTACCCCTCACTTAAAGTATTTTCCATAAAGACCATCTACTAGAAGTTATGCCAAGCTTATCCAAACAATCCAAAAAGATATATTTTGAATTTATAACAATTATTTGTAAAATTTCTTTATTATAAAATTAAATAAGATTCCATAATTATTTTAAAACATAAAAATTATTTTATATTTATATAAAAGTCTTTCATTATTTAAATATGAACATTATTTTCTATTTAAATAAAAGTTATAAAGGAAATTTATCATTTCCTATTTAAATAAAATACCTATACTAATTTCACTGTTAAATCTGCTTACTACAGTCAGGAAACTTCCAATGATGGTCAGGACTTATCTAATCAGATCTGGGTTCCCAAGATCATTCCCAAGGTCAAATTCTTTTGCTGGTTGGCCATCCAAAATAGAATCCTCACCATTGACAACTTGATAATCAGAGGGTTACTCATTCCCAATTGGTGCATCCTGTGCAAAAATGCTTGTGAGTCAACTTCACATGTTTTTTTGGAATGTCTCTTCTCTCTAGCAGTTCTCAACCAGGTTCTTAACACCTTCGACATCTCTGCAGCCCTCCCTCATTCCATTCCCATCCTCTTTCAGCAATGTCCCCGGCCTTTCAAGAGTAATCAACTTAAATTCATGTGGCAAGCTTGCCTCCACCTTTTCCTGTGGCAGATATGGCTCAAGAGAAATGCCAAAATTTTCAAAAACTAAGCCACTAATAAGAAGATTATTGTTGGCAAAATATTGGCCCTTTCTGCAGAGAATGCCTCTCTTGTTTCGTCTTCTAAACCCCCCCTCCTGGCCTTGAATCAGACCTAACAAAACTTTTTAATCTTTCTAACTTCTTTGCCATGGCCCGTACTTCTATTGACAGGTCTTTCATAAAGTGGGTCTTACCACCTACTGGGTGGCACAAGCTCAATTTCGATGGTGCAACCAAAGGCAACCCAGGAGCGGCTGGCGGAGGAGGAATTCTCAAAAATCACAGAGGAGAAATAATTTTGGCCTTTGCCCAAAACTTGGGAATTCAATCTAACAATATGGCAGAGGCTCGGGCTCTGCTCCAAAGCTTGATCCTCTTGGAAGGTTTGGCCATCAATAAACTTATCATAGAAGGAGACTCGTTGCACTGTATCAACTGGCTCAATGGGACTTCTATGCCTCCCTGGGCCCTTGTTTTGATTTTCCAAGAATGTAAGGCACTAATTGGTAATTACCCAGAATTAGTCATTAAGCGTCAGTACCGGGAAGGAAACAAAGCTATGGACTGGATTGCTAACAAGGGAGTAGGTGAATTTGACATTCATGTTTGGAGAGACTCCTTCCCCATTGGGCTAAGGAACGATTCTATAAGTGTCAGTCTGCACAATGTGAGTGGTTGGCTGGGGATCGATTTGGTTTGCTCTTGGAACTGGTCAAGTTTTCGCATCATTTCTTCCTTCTTCTCCTCCTTCGATCATGTTTTGGTAGCTTGTCGTGATATCGTGACACCTTTCACCTTTGGCCATGAAATTGTAGCATGTCATGATATCGCGACATCCCTTTCCCCTCTGGCCGTGAGGTTGCAACTTGTCGCGATATCACGACATTTCTCTCTCCTTTGGATGCGGTCTTGCAACATGTCATGATATCGTGACACTTTTTCTCTTTGATCGCATTTTTACAACATGTCGCGATATCGTGACACTTTTTCTCTTCGACCGTGATTTTGCAACATGTCACGATATCGCGACACTTTTCCTCTTTGGCCACGTTTTTGCAACATGTCACGATATCACGACACTTTTTCTCTCTAGTCGCGTTCTTGCAACATGTCACGATATTGCGACACTTTTCTTCTTCGGCCACGAATTTGCAACATGTCACGATTTCGTGACACTTTTTCTCTTTGGCCACGATGATGCAGCCTATCGCGATATCGCGACACTTTTTCTCTTCGACCACGGTCTTGCAACATGTTGCGATATCGTGACACTTTTTCTCTTCGGCTGCGGTCTTCCATCATGTCGCGATATCATGACACTTTTTCTCTTTGGCTGCGGTCTTCCATCATGTCGTGATATCACGACACTTTTTCTCTTCAGCTGTGATCTTCCATCATGTCGCGATATCATGACACCTTTTATCTTCGACGGTGAGGATGCATCTTGTCGTGATATCGCGACACTTTTTCTCTTCGGCTGCAGTCTTCCATCATGTCGCGATATCGTGACACTTTTTCTCTTTGGCTGCGGTCTTCCATCATGTCGCGATATCGCGACACCTTTTCTCTTCGACGACGAGGATGCATCTTGTCGTGATTTCGCGACACCTTTTCTCTTCGGCCGTGACATCTCTTCTTGTCACGATTTCGCGACACCTTTTCTCTCTGGTCGTGGTTTTGCATCATGTCGCAATATCGCGACATCTTTTCCCTTTGGCCACAATTTTGCAACATGTCACAATTTTGCGACACTTCTTCTCTTCGGGCATGAATTTGCAACTTGTCATGATATCGTGACACTTCTTCTCTTCGGGCACGAATTTGCAACATGTCACGATATTGCGACACCTTTCCCCTTCGACTGTGTTTTTGCAACCTATCATGATTTCGCGACACTTTTTCTTCTTTGGTCGCAATAACAATGCTTGTTACGATTTCACAACTCTTCTTCTCTTCTAGCACCAACCTTGCAACATGTTGCGATATCGCAACACTTCTTCTCTTCTGGCAGCAACCTTGCAACATGTCATGATTTTGCGACACTTTCTCTCCTTCGGATCTGGTGCCGCTTCTTGTCGTGATTTCGTGACATCTCTTCCTCTCTTGGGTGCAATGGTGCAACATGTCATGATTTTGCGACATCATTTCCAAACTGGTCGTGATTTCGTGACACCTTTCCTCATGTGGCGCTTTGCTCTTTCTTTGATCTTTAGCTCTTGGACCACCTTGGTCGATTTGGAAATCATGTAATTCCTCTTGTACAAGGTTCAGGGACCTTTCAACACCCTTTCAACCAATCAAAAAAAAGTACCTATACTAATATTAAACATTAGTATGGTATTTAAGTGGAGTACGGATTAGTGGAACCTCTATATCCATAAATCCCTTTCAAAGAATATTATTTACTCAAATATTTTACACACAACATGTATGCAAAAAACATCAAACAATCAAGTGCACCAATATCAAAGTGGATGATTTATCATGAACTCAACCACCTATCTTAGCCGAGGACTTATGGTAGATTCTAGGCTACCAACTTTGGATCTATATGGTTGGATCGTCGATGATCACCCTAAAATCAAGAATGCATGGCTATATGAGGATAGTCATCCATATTACCTTGAGTTGCCTAAATCATCATTTCCATTTTCAAGTACCCAGTTCTCGGTGGTCGATTCTACCTCTTCCACCCATAGATGTACCTTGTATTTCACATTGATAATACATTAAAAATACCATATTATTCCAAGATAAATCAATATAAATAGCATAACCAACAAAAACATAAAATTAACATTGATCATTATTTAGTTTTCTATGCAAAATGTCCTACCAAGGAGGGTCATGACATACTACTCCCTTGGGCTAAACATAGTCCCATGTATTTTTGGTTATAAATAAAATATTATTACAATACATTTTTAAATAATAAGAGGAAATGTCTCTTCATATCATCCACTTTATCCAAAGTGACATTCCTTTTAGAATACTAATCCAACTATACCTTACATTGTTCCAGAGGTTTGTGTCTTCATGGATTTAGAATGAAACTCTAGAATCTTCACCGAAATTAATTCAATAACCTTGAGATTTGTCATCTAAAATTTAGAAACATCCCACATGTGATCAGGATTAGTAACATATTTCCTAAGAAGATATATGTGGAAGGTGTTATGGATATTTGATAGGTTAGGCGACAAGGCGAGTCTATACGCAATTAGGATAATCTTCTTAGTGATCTCAAAGGGTCCAACAAATCGAGGATTCAACTTCATGGATTTCATGGCACTTTTCATTGGATTGACCCTTAAGAAAACAATTTCCTCATAGATTATTTCCTTGGCATTATTTTTAGATCAACGTAGCTTTTTAATAGTCAAAAAATTCCTTAAGTCATTACCTGATTATCTTTAGCTAATCTTCCATTTTCGTGACTAGGTCTGGTCTAATTACAACCATATCCTCTAAATTTTTCCAAGACAATGATGTCCTACATTTATTTCCATACAAGGCATGGAATGGGGCCATACCTAAAGAAGTGTAATGGCCATTGTGTTAGGCAAACTCTATAAGTTGTAGATAGTCTTTCCATAGAGACTTTTGATCTATGTAATACATGCAACACATATATTCTAGTACTTGGTTTACCCTCTCAGTTTAACCATTGGTCTCAGGGTGATATGCTGAGCTTATATTCAATTTCATACCTACTGCATGATGTAGGGCTTTCTAAAATTTAGAAGTGAATTTGGAATCCCTATATGAAATAATCATCTCAAGAAACCCATATAACCTGAATATCTTTTGCAAATCTGTTAGCCACAACCTGAGCATCGTCTTTGATGTTTTTGGCTATAAATGTGCAACCTTAGTCAATATGTTGACTACTACAAGGGTTGCATCATGTTGATACCTGATTTTGGATAAACCTACTATGATGTCCATAGATATAACTTACCACTTTTACACAGGTATATCATGTGGATACAACTACCCTGCAGGATGTTTGCATTTAGCCTTTACCTTCTGGCATTCAAGGCACTGAGTGACAAAATCGGTGATATCCTTCTTCATTCATTTCCAAAAGAAGGTCCTTTTCGTATTATATCTCATCTTTTCCCCTATATGATGAGCAGAGTAAGGATATCTATGTGTCTCTTGAATTATTAGTCTCCTTAAATCACCTATATTTGGTATGACAACCCTATCATTATAGTACAAAATACCATCTTTCATGTCAAAATCCTTGTTTTTCTCAGGATTTTCATCCATTTTGACCCAAATTTCTCTGTAATATTGGTCTTGAGTTTGCATATCCTTGACTTGATCTAATAAAACTACATGACTCTAGGTCAAGGTTGTTATATAATCTTATTTTACTGAAGGCATCAACACCCATATTTTCTTTCTCTTTGATATATTCAATATCAAAGTCATATTCGGCTAAAAATTTGATCCATATTATCTGTTTCTCATTGATCATAGGTTGGTTAAATATATACCTCAAGCTTTCATGGTTGGTTCCTAGCTCAAAGGGTCTCCCTACCAATTAATGATACTAGATATTTAGAGCATGAACAACTGCTACCAACTCTAGATCATGCGTAGCATAGTTAACTTCATGTTTCTTAAGTTTCCTTGATGCATATGCTATGACTAACTCATCTTGTGAAAGAACTACTAATACTTCTAGTGATGCATTAGTGTATACTGCAAAGTTTCCTTGAGGATCTAGGATTTTCAATATTAGTTTTGTGGTGATTTTCTACTTAAGCAATGCAAAAGCAATCTTACACTTCTCTGTCCAATTAAATTCCTTTTCTTTCTTTTAGATATTTGTTATTGCAGAGGCAATATTGGAGTAATGCTTCACATATCATATATAATAGCCCATCATACCCATGAATCTTTGCACTTCTATCACATTGGTATGTGATGGTCAGTTCATAATAACCTCAATATTTTTTGAGTCCATGGAAATTCCCTTGGCATATATTACTTCAAAGATATAGAAATCACTTTTTGAAAATTTCCAAAGAATTAATTATTCCTTAACAACTCTAGCACAATTATTAGGTGTCTATCATGCTATTTCCTATCTCTAGAATATATTAGAATGCCATCTAAAAACATGAGTAAAAATTGATCCAGATGCCTCATGAACACGTTTTTCATTAAATTCATGAATGCAGTTGGGACATTAGTCAGCACAAAGGGCAAGAATATAATTTCATAATACTTGTATCTAATTTTGAATTTTTTTTATGAGTGTCCTCCTCACATATCCTTAATTTATGATACCCCAATTTCAAATCAATCATTGTAAATACTATGGCATTCTTTAGTTTATCGAGCATGTCTTCAATCCTAGGTAAAGGGTATCGATTCTTGATGGTTTCTTTTTAAGTATTCTATAATCAATACATAACCACAATGAACCATCTTTTTTTAACGAATAGCACCGATGCACCCTATGGTGATACACTAGGCTTTATCCATCCCTTTTCCAAAAACCCTTGTAATTGTACTTTTAATTCTTGTATCTTTATAGGCTTCATCCTATAAGGAGATCTATGGATAGCTTCTGCTCCTAGTATTAACTCAATAATGAAATTGAATTCTCGTACAAGAAGAAGTTTGAGTAGATCTTCAAGAAATACATCCTTATATTCTTGCAAGATTGGATGTTCCCAAAATGCCTCATTATTCTGATCCTCCTCGATTTTGTTGAGTTTCATGACATAAACCATCCCTCTTTTTCTAAGGGTTATATTTAGTTGCATAGTAGATAGCAACTGGGGTTTGAATGATCCTTGCTCACTATGGATCCTTAATATTCCCTTGTCCCTTTTAGAATACTCTATCCACCTATCCTAAAAATTGATCAAGGCTCTATGAGCCTATAACTAGTCCATCCCTACTATAACATCGAAAGCATGTACTGAAGCTACATAAAAATATCCTTCAATATAACCAGTGGTTAGGGTAATTTCTACCATAGGAAAACATTGATCCATTGAGTAGGTTTGCTTGAAACCATACTCGACCTTCCACCCTTGTGTGAAATATCTTGGTCTTTCCAATATATCCTTGACTATGCTATAAGAGAAAACTATTTGTATCTCCACTATCAATGAAAATATTTACTTCCTTATTGAAAACATTACCCTTTAAGAGTAATGGGGTGGGTTTCCCTTCTAATTTTTGGCTTCCAATCACAACATAGATCTTGTGGGCAGGTTTTTTTCCTTTTCACTAGAGGTATTCGATCCTAGTTGGTGTGGGCATTGGCTAGCATAGTGTGGGCCTCTACAATTGTAGCATCCATCATTGTGTCCTTGATGCCTTTTTGTTTTTTGCATCCTTGGTTTTCCCACTAGGATCAAATTCAATTATTTTTGTGGTTAGGGTTTAGTATTGTTGGTATTGTTGTTACTTCTCTTTTGAAAGTTCCTTTTGAACCTTTCTTAATTCCTATCATTCCTTCTTTTGGATTTTGGGAATATATCATCCTTATGATTCTATTCTCCCTCCCACTTTATCAATATTTCAGTATTCCTTTTTCTAAGTGCTTGTTGATCTCATTCATATAGAATGGAATCAAACTAAATATGAGATTCTACCTTTTTAGCTAAATCATAAGCTTTATGTAGGTACTTTGGCTTATGCATATTTACATCATTTCTTATTCTAGGTTCTATTCCTAAGATAAATTTATGGATCCTCATCTTCTCATCATAAGCAAGTACATATTTCAACAACTTAACCAACTTCTTATAGTATACTTCCATGGATTTGGTCCCTTGTCGAAGGTTGGAAAATTCTTCAAATTTATCCACATAAAAATGCTCTATGAGGAACCTTTCCTTGAATATTGTGATAAAGTCCTTCCATTTTAGATCAACTACTTTGATCTTTTGTTCTTATCGGTAGGTTTCCTACTAATCAATTCTAGCTTCTTGTAGGTGTAGTGTTGCCCAAACTATCTGAGTTCCTTCATTGTGAAGTATATTTCTAGATCCCTCAGCCAAGCTTCGGTTGTATCACCCTCCTCTTCTCCATAAAATTGGAGGTATGGACATTCTTTATTCCTTATCTAGTTCCTTCCCTAAAATTGTTTTGGCTTCTTGCTCTTTATTGTTTGGTTCATCAACTTGCCCAGCCTCTGAGATCCTAGCCTATGAATCTTAATTCACTAGTGTCTCTAGAAATTGTCTCTATTGCTCCATTCAATATTGCATCATAGTGACCATTGTAGTGAGGTTTTGTTCTAGTCTATTAGAATTACATGAATTTTCATCTTAGAATCCTTCCTCAACATTGATCTTTTGGGTTTGTCTATTTGAAGGAATAGTCTTATCTCTCCTTGTTTGGTGCAATTTATCCTGGTCACACGCAATAAAGAGTACTAAATTATATTATAACTTCTACCTTGAACTACATTAATAAATCTAGCTAAATACATCATTTGCATAAGCTAAACATAAATTTTTCTTATTAATACCATCCTCACTCTACGTGGGGTGGTACTCTAAAAATCATTATTTAATTCCAACTCTAATGGGCACACTTACTAAATGTAAGGTGTCATATCACACAAGCTTCCCATCCTAGGGTTAACCATTTTGTAATTCTAGAAATTAGAAATTCTAGGTCTTCCCGACTTTAGCTTAAGAACTAAGCAACGACTTGAATAGAAAGATACCCAAATCCCTAGAACATTCCATGAAGTTTCTAGTCCATCGTACCTAGAGCTATGATACCAGATATAATAATCCATAAATATAAGGGTTTTTTTTTACTAACATACACCCATTAGAGATTTACATACCCTTATCCAGCATATGTTTTTACAAGGTTATCTAACTATTATAATGTTTCAACCTGTTTGTCTCACTTATGATGAGCTAACTTAAGCCATCCATTTCATCACTATTATGAGCTAACTTAAGCCATATATCTCATATTCTTATGAGCTAAATTAATCCATCTATATCATCTTCTTATGAGCTAACTTAAGCCATCTATCTCATCTCAATGATGAGCTAACTTAAGCCATCCATGTCATATCCATTATGAGCTAATTTAAGCCATCCATATCATCTCAATTATGAGCTAACTTAAGCCATCCATATCATATTCATTATCAGCTAACTTAAGCCATCCATATTAGCTCAATGATGAGCTAACATAAGCCATCAATATCATCTCCATTATGAGTTAACTTAAGTCATCCATATCATCTCAATGATGAGCTAACTTAAGCCATCCATATTATATCCATTATGATAACCATGCTTACTTAAATCTACTAGATGATTGTGGATCTATCTAGTTTAGGTTTCTAAAAGAAATATTTAATCAATGTTATCCGAAGTTATTTCTTAAGAGAACCCATAATTCCTTAGGTTTCTTTCTCTACTTCAAATACATAAGCATAGTCACATTTAGTCATCTATTCTAATTATCTAACTATATTAAAACATAATATCCTTTAATTATTTTATCTTTAGAAGGATATGATTAAATCTATCTACTTAATTTAACATGGAATAATGTCTATGAAAACATCAAAGAAGGTACTTAAATAAGACATCAAGATCTAACTAGAGCATTTAAAAATATAAAAGTTTATGAAACTTGCAATATCAAATATTCTTTTAAATATTACATACCCCAAGTATGGTAAAACGACCATACTTTAATAAAATTAGGTATTACATCATTATCCACCTAGTATATTACTCAACTAGAGTTTAATATGATAAGAAGTCTTCTTTTCATAACAAATGCCAAGGCTAATGTTTCATATCTAGGTGTCCTCTTTGGTCCTTCTTGCTTTTCTATCACTCGATTGATGGTGGTAAGGGATCAGGACAACTCATGGATCATGTGAAGCATGCAACCTAGATGCATCTACTAAATAACTTATGAAACAAGTGCATTCATAATTTAGATGCCAAATTGTAACTATACAAAGTACTCATGCATTCATTCGTTTTATCCATTTAGAACATAAAAAGGAAAGTCATTTATCAAGCATGGATAATTCAATGTGCCACCCTTTTATTAGTCAAAGATTCATGCTCTAACATATAAATTCATTCCTTGGATAAAATAAGGTCCCATGCCCTTAATTAAATTAAATACTTAACATACCATTTCTTTAACTAACTAAGGCCCCAAAACCTTAATTTATCAAAAAATTAACATACCATTTCTTTAATTAAGGCCCCAAAACCTTAATTTATCAAATACTTAACGTACCATTTCTTTAACTAAATAAGACCACAAAACCTTAATTAATCAAATACTTAACACACCATTTCTTTAAATACTAAGGCCTCAAAACCTTAATTAATCAAATACTTATCATACCACTTATTTAACTAAGGCCCCAAAACCTTAATTAATAAAATATTTAACATACCATTTATTTAACTAAAACCCCCAAACCTTAATCAATCAATACCAAAATCCATAAATTCTTTTTAAAATTTAAATAAATCAAAAGTCCTTTTTAATAAATCATTTTTGTTTAAGCCAAAAGGTGTGGCACGTGAGTCTTAGAGAAAAATGGAAATAAGAAATATTATTCATTATCCTTACGAAACTTAGAAATTACAATGCTTAAATAGGGTTGATTTAACAACCTTAGGAAATATAGGAGAATTTAGGAAATGAAGAAAAATAGGGAGGAAAGGAGGAAGGGAAATTGATGTCGAATGCCTTGTTGCCCATGCCGCCCAATCTGCCCAGTCAGCTGTTGTCCAAGGAGGTAAAAAGGTAAGGTCCAAAGCTTACCGTTGTAAACAAATTTTTTACCTTTTTATACTACTTTAATTTCCAACATTCTCCCCCTTAAAGTTGAGAGGACTGACTATACAGTCTCTCAGCTTTATATATTGAGCTTTAGCTATACCTTTGGTGAAGATGTCTACAATATTATCCAAAGTGTTACAATATTAAAGGTCAACTATCTGTTGTTCCACCATATCTCGAATGAAGTGATACTTCATATCAAAATTCTTTGATCTGCTATGGTGGTCTGGATTGTACGCCAACTTAATGGCATTTATGTTATCACAATACAGTTGAGTTGGACCACTTTGAATTTCTCCAATATCTTCAAGAACTTTTCTCAACCATAGGGCTTTAGTACTAGCATGTGTGATGGCTATATACTCAATCTCAGTCGATGACAATGCTACAATAATTTGTTTCTTGGAACTCCATGTAATTAGTCTTGATCCTAGACTAAAAAAATTTCCTAATGTAGATTTATTGTCATCTATATTGTTGCCCCAATCACTGTCACTGAAGCCAACTAATTTCACAGAATTACATTTTTGGTAATGTATTCCAAAATCCAATGTACCTTTTACATATCTTAAGATTCTTTTAGTTGCTTGTAGATTCAGCTCAGATGGACTAACCATAAACCTTGAAACTAGAGAAACAACATATTGAATATCGGGCCTTGTGTTGGTGAGAAACATCAGACTCCCAACCATGCTTCTGTAAGTGGTCATTTCAACCTTTGATGCTCCATCGTCCTTGCCCAATTTAATCCCATGTCTAGTTGGAGTTACAACTGATTTGCACTGCTCCATGGAAAATTTCTTGATCATGTCTCGAGCATACTTGTGTTGACATATGAAGATCCCTTTATTTAATTTATGCACTTCCATACCTAGGAAGTATCACATTAAACCAATATCTTTCATCTCGAACTATTTCATCATGGAGTTTTTTAACTTCATATTCATTTTGTTATTACTACCCATAAATATTAGATCATCCACATACAAACAAACTATGAGAATGTCTACTCCATGATTTAGGTAGTACAGAGTTGGTTCAATTTTTCTTCTTGTGAATCCATACTCGCTGAAATGGCCATCAATGCATGAGTACCAAGCTCTTGGTGTTTGCTTGAGGCCATCAAGTGCTTTCTTCAATTTGTAAACAAGGTTCTCCTTTCCCTATTCTTGAAAACCTTGAGGTTGTTGAACATAAACCTCTTCAGTCAAGTACCCGTTCAGAAAAGCACTTTTCACATCCATGTGTTGAAAATTCCATTGATTGTTTCTTGTTGTGCAAGAGCAAAGGTTTCCTCATAGTCAATGCCAAATTTCTGAGTAAAATATTTTGCTATTAGTATCGCCTTATGCCTCTCAATGCTTCCATTAGAATTGTACTTGGTCTTGTAGACTCATTTACACCCAACACATTTTTTTTCTTTGGGTAGCTTTACTAGCTCCCATGTATCATTATTATTTATAGAGGTTATTTCCTCTTTCATGGCTTCTTTCTATACATTTTGAGTACATGCCTTCTCATAGCTAGCTAGTTCTAGCTGTGTACTAACTAATAAAGCATAATTGACTACATATCCCCTAGGATCATGGGAGTCATCATCTCCATGCAATTGCAAATTTTCAAGTTGTTGCAAAACTATATTCATCTCACTAGCTTGGCTTCTAGTGAATCTTCTTTGGAAATTTTGATTCAAAATTTGAAAATATGGATGATAGTGTAATGTTTCTTTGCCCCTCGATGGAGATTCTCTGTCAATGTCCATCGGTGAAGAACTTACTGATATCTGTGGAGAAGGACTTGGAGTGGCAGTTTAAGTACTTGATGTAGTACTCCTGTATGGTCTTGGAGGGCATGGTGTGCCTTTGATTTTCTTTGGAGACACCTACTGTACCTGTGAAGAACTTACATCTTGGGACTCATCATCAAAAAAATTCTTTGTTGACCCCATTCTCTCCCTTCATCAAAAATTACATCCCTCGAGAGTATAACTTTATGGGTCTTGGGATTGTAGATTCTATATGCCTTTGTAGAATCACAATACCCTAAAAATATACAAGCTTGACTTTTTGGATCAAGCTTCTTCCTTTTCTCATCAGGAATCTGTGCATATGCTAAAGAACCAAACACTTTGAAGTGCTTTACATTAGGTTTCTTTCCGTACCACCCCTCATAAGGAGTTACACCATCTAAAATAGAAGTAGGACTTCTATTTAGAATATATACACTGGTTCTTATAGCCTCTGCCAAGTACATATGAGTTATATGCTTAGTCTAAAGCATCGATCTTGCCATTTCAACTATGGTGTGGTTCTTTCTCTCGGCCACACCTTTATGTTTTGGGGTATATGCAGTGGTGAATTACCTTTTAATCCCACTTGCTTTACAATATTTCAAGAATGCTTTTGAGGAGTATTCACCTCCTTGATCTGTCCTAAGAAATTTTACATAATTCCCACTTTGATTCTCTACATTATTTCTAAAATCTATGAAGCAATTAAAAACTTCATTTTTATGTTTCAAAAAATAAATCCAGCACATTCTAGAGAAGTCATCTATGAAAGTGAGAAAATAAGAATAGTTTATGAGACTCTGTGTTTGCATTGGTCCACAAATGTCTGAATGTACTAACTGAAGTGGATAGCTGGCTCTCCATGCTTGTCCTTTTATAAAATTCGACCGTGAGTGCTTTACCAAAGCACATCCTTCACATACCTCCTTTTTTTCATTGATTTTGGGAAGTCCTATCACCATAGCTTGAGAAGTTAGAATTTTCAAGCTAGCGGAATTAAGGTGACCATATCGCAAGTGCCAAAGCACACTTGTATTTGTTATAGCTACATTTACAATTTGAGCTCCTCCTTGATCATCAAATTTGAGAAGGAATAACCTATTATTGGTCATTCGGACCTATGTGATAACACGATTACAATTATTTTTATCAAAAATGATACATTTTCCTTCATCAAATACAAGCTTGTAATTGTTTTCCATCATTTGTCCAACGCTTAGCAGATTGTGTTGGATCTTTGGAGTGTAATAGATGTCATGCACTTTCTTTAGTCCTTCTTTGGTTGGAACCTCCATGGCTCCAATACCCTCTACTTGCAATGTCTTATCATCCCCTAATTTGATTTGGGATTTATAAGTGGAATATAGAGTAGCAAATAAATGTTCTTTGCCACTCATGTGGTTTGAACAACTAGTATCTAGAATCCATGTGTCATTTAGATTCTGTTCTGATTTTCCATATGAAAGAAAAATATTAGAGGTATCATCTTCTTCTCCATAATTACCATATTGACTACTACTACCTTGTGAAGATTTTGACCAGCAGTCATGAGCAAAGTGACCTAGCTTGCCATAGTTGAAACAAGATGATTTTGACTTGTCACTTCCTCGCCCTTGATTTCCACTTTGTCCTTGATTTCCTCATCAATTTTTATTTCCACATATTTTCTGATTTCCTCCTCTATATGAGTTGCCTCCTCTATTGGAATCGCCTCCTCTGTTCTGGTTGCCTCATCTATTTTTATTACCTCCTCTATAGTTGCCTCTACCTCTACCTCTTTTCTTGTCTCTGCCTTGACATCTTCGTCGTACTCTTCCATTGTTTTCATTGGAATTTAAGGCCTTATCATCACCTCTATAGCTAGTTGAAGGAGTTTCAGGAAACCTCTCTTCACATGACATTAATGATCTGATTAATGCATTTAATGTTAAAAAGGAAAGATCTTTGAATTATTCTATAATTATGGCAATATGGTTCCATTTCTGTGTAAGTTTTCGCAAAAAAATTGTTACAATTAACTCAGGATTGATTTCTTCGCCTAGTGTAACCATTTTATCCACAATTGCTTTTACTCTAACACAATAATCATCGACTTTTTCATCATCTTTCATTTGAAGATTTTCAAAATCTGTCTTCAGTGTTTGAATCCTTACCTGCTTCACTTGATTACTACCTTGGAATCCATCACTCAATGCTTTCCATGCAGCTTGTGCAGTTGTACAAGCGATGATTCTAGGGAATATGCTTTTCTCCAATGAATCTTGGAGATGAGAAAGAGCAGAAGAGTTGCTCTTTTTCTCTTATTTTTATTTTTTCTTGTCTGTTGCACTTAGTGTTGTCTAGTATGAGGGTTATTTATAGCCCTTTTCTATTATGCCCCACAAAACTCTTCCTATGAGAAATGTCTTCATATTTATAGACCAATACTCATAGTCATAACTATTAAATTCTGGTATAGGTAAGCTATTGTGTGAGGCCATAGTTACCAAAAAACTCTCTTTATTTCACGACTAAAATAAAGTACTTTGCTATTTGAAAGAAGGAAAGAAGAAGAAGGAAGAAAGAAGACATTATAAATTTAAGTCAAATCTGACTTGTTCTACTCTATCATTCACTGCTTATTCCTCTTGATGTGGGGATGTTATCTCTTGATTCACAAAATTATCTGCTACTTCTTCTTCGTTGTCACTTATCAATATTATTTCCGGTGATTCTAGTTCTAAGATTTCCACTAAAATATTGTAGTGTGTATACTTTTATTCTTGTAGTGTAGCTTGTATAGATTCTGATTGTTCAAATTGACTCATGAGTCAGGATGCCTTTGATGTGCTATCACTACATTTTGAAGTTGGCTAAAAACAATGTTGAGCCCATAACCTCTTACTTTTTCATCAAACCTCTATGCACCTTCTCTTGATAAAATTGCACATAAGGCATAATAACAACCATTTGATCTTATCATCAATGCCTATTTAAAATTTTACAATTTGATCCTTGGTATATTTTACAAAAAAAAACTAGCCTCTTAGGCTTATTACACAAGAGTTCTAGTTTGTGATTCCTTGAATCAAGTAAAAAAACATATGTACCATTTGATTACAATAATTGTATCTTAGATAATATTTTCCTTTCTTTTATAATATTAAAAAACTATATTACTATTTAATAAATTAAAAAATAATTGCCCTACTTTTTTTTAAAGAAGCAATTATATTTAATATATTAAATATAATATAAGTAGTTTTAATAATATTAAAATAACTTATATAAAAAAAATTATGGTCTGTAGGAATCGAACCCGTAACCTCTTGGCATCAACAAGTCGCACTAACAAACTTGGCCACCACTGTCGATGAGAACCAAAGGGAATGAATACAATTTTATGCTATTTTGGATCTAATTTTTAATAAAAAAAATTCAAAGCTTTTTTTGTCACTGGGTTTCAAACCCATGACCTGCAAGAAGGCGGGTGCCTTACGGCTGGCTCCTCGAGCCATTCAAGCTGCATGGCTCGACAGGAAGGCAAGGGAAGCATACCTTCCTTGTTCTTCTCTTCTCATGGCCACATCGAAAGAATTTTTTTTTGGGAATTTTAGTCCCACATTGACCATGCGAGAGCATTTGAGGTGTTCAAAACCCTCAATGCTCGCATAGTAACTTGATTGCCTTCGAGAAATTAGTGACCGCCATTTTACCTCCTTTAGTTGTCGCCTGTTGCCACATTGATTGTTGCCTCCTTATGCCATGTAACCCTTCATCTGCCACGTTGTTAGTTCTTATTTTACCATGTAATCGGTCCTCCTTCTGCCACGTAGTCAGATCTATGTCATCTAGTCTATGTTGGCCTTGCTCTCCTCTCGCCACGTGGTGCTCTTCGATTGGTTTCTCATAGGTTGATCCTCATTCTCGTGTGCTCATTGTGCGGGCCTTATCTAGACCTCACCTTAGTTCGTGATTCACAGGCCTTCTTTGACCTCACCTCGGATCACGTGTTGTAGGCCCCACTTGATCTCACATGCCTTGGTGCTCGTGCTATGGCATGTGAGTCTTCGAGAGAAATAGAAATAAGAAATACTATTCGTTATCCTTACGAAACTTAGAAATTACAATGCTTAAATAGGGTTGATTTAACAACATTAGGAAATATAGAAGTTAGGAAATGAAGAAAAATAGGGAGGAAAGGAGGAAGGTAAATTGATGTTGATGCCTTGCCACCCATGCCGTACAATATTCCCAATCAACTGCCATCCAATGAGGTAAAAAGGTAAGGTCCAGAGCTTACCATTGCAAACAATTTTTTTACCTTTTTATACTTCTTTAATTTCCAACAAAAGGGGGATTTTCATTAATTCCACCAGCCAAATCAATTGTTGATAGTCAAGCAGGTGGTCAAAAAACATGTGAACCAATCGAATAGCATAAACACAAGGTTCTAAGCAAAGTGTAATAACACCACATTTAATCCATTACACATTCACAAGCATTGGGTGACCATCCATTTAGTGGCTTCCTGACCATCAGGTGGTGGTCATCCTCAAGGGGAGGGATTTACCTCTTCAAGGCATCTTGAAATTCCCACATATACCATGTGGGATATATAGTGTGAGGTCACACTCCCATATCCACTATCCACATCCTCTAGAGCACTAAAGCATCATGCTACAGTGGTGCACACTCAGTAGGGCAGCTAAGGTAGATTAAAAAATTAAGTTAAACTTTATTCTTTTCATTGATTAAATTAAACTTCAATATTTAAAATTAGATGAAAAAAGGCATTCATAAATACAAAGAAGATGGTCGGTCATACCAACAGGAGGTGGCTATGGTATCTATTTTGAATCAAAGGATGAATTCCATCAAACTACTATCAAAAGGTTTCATAAGAACATACTTCTTTAATCATTCCAAAAAGGGTCCCTTATATTAACCCTTTAATCACTTTAGTGCAGTCTAAGGATAATTTCATTAATTTAAAACAAAATATCCCTTATTTACTTAATTTAAATAAAAGAGGAGTTTTCTTATAAGCAAGCTATGACTATCACCCAATTGCTAAGCACAAACTAACCTCGCGTTCCACATGGCAGTCCAAGAATAAAAAGTAGGGTACACAGTCATTGTGATAGCAAAGTAGGGTAAAAATAGAGGGTTAAAGAATTTTCCACCATGTAGCACAAAGCTAGAGGTACCCCCAACTGGCATAGGGTAACCCATTAAATGATGGGTTCCCTCCCAACCACAACCTTTGATCAAAAGCATGAGGGAGGTCAACTCCCTTTAAGGTGCTTAAGCACCTAGGTGTATCCCATGTGGGATATTATCCAAGGGAAAACTATTGGGCCTCCCTTAGATCATGCCCATATACCAGTGAATCGTTTCTTAGTGGAATCACAATGGCAGCACTAGATTAGCTTCACACACCTCCCTAATGTAAAATCTTAGGGAGAGTTTCCCATGCGATGGTGGGTTTGACCACCACCACATATATCACGGACAAGAACTTGTATACTTTAAAAATGAACAAATATGACATTCTCTACCACATAGTCTAGAAGACCCAACATAACATTCCTCTGGCTTGAACACCCACAAGGGTTTAAGAGAGGAAAATCCAACAAAAAAACCATGGTAGAGAGTTGACGGGATCTTGTAAGATGCCTTCAGTACTGGGGACCTATCCACATGGCATGAAGAGCTTGGGAATAGGGGCTTTTGATTAGTTTAATAAGGAGGAACAAGTCGACATCACATGTTGAGGACTCAGCAATAAAATAATACAAGGTTTCACTACAAGTTAAAGGTTAACTTCAACCAACATCAGGGTGCACAATACAAGGTTTCTAGTTATGGAAACAAAGGTCAACACAACAAGATACTATTATTTTTTATTCTAAAGCTAAAAAGTATAAAATAAAAGTATTAGTCATTGTAATATTGAAAGACAATATTGAAAACAAGAAACTAGATATGCAAAGCATTACTAAAAGATCAAGAACTGATTGATTATTCCATGGGATCAACTTTGTATAAATAGCAAAGTTGATCACTGTGAGCCGTTGGATTACAACAACCCAATATATCTAAGCTAATCTTAACTGGGAGTTTACCTACCTCATGCAAGAGTGATAACTCCAGTCAGAATATCCTAGTGGAACTTAAGATTTATTCTAACACCCCCCTTAAGTGATACTAGGGGTAAGTGGAACAACATGAAAGAAGTGGCATATCCACTAAAATGAGTCCCGGCAACAAGGCCTAGTAAGGTACTCATGTACAATATAATGGAACAACATGAAAGAAGTGGTAAATCCACTAAAATGAGTCTCGACAACAAGGCCTGATAAGGTACTCATGTACAATATATGTATTTCATCTTCCAAAAAATATAGAAGAAGAGGAAGAAGAATAATAAGAAGAAGAAGAAGAAGAGGAGGAGGAATATGTCCTCATCATCAACTCCCCTAGGACAACTTCCTTACCCCAATTTTCTCACGCAATTGATGGTAGTGTGGGAAGCAAAGGTTTTGGTGAAGATATTTGCAATCTGAGTCTGTGTTGGAATATACTCCAAGCAAAGATCTCCATCTTGAATGTGCTGCCGAATGAAGTGCATGTGGATCTCAATGTGCTTGGTGCACTGATGCTCTACTGGGATTGTGAGAAATATGAATTGTACTTTGGTTGTCACACCAAAGTACAATAGGTTGATCATGGAAAAAACCAAACTCTCTCAATATCTGACGAAGCCAAAGAGCCTCCTGACTGGCCAAAATTGCTGCCCTATACTCTGCCTCTGTAGATGATAATGCAACGACCTGTTATTTTTTGCATGACCAAGAAATAGGTGAAGAACCAAGACAAAACACATAGCCAGAGGTGGAACATCTGTCATCAATTGAACCTGCCCAATCTGAATCAGTGTATCCTACAATATCTGTAGATCCTCTACCATAGAACAGTCCAAAATGTGTGGTACCCTGCAGATAGCGAAGAATTCACTTTGCTGCCTGCCAATGGCTGAAATGAGGTGTTTGAGAAAATCGAGAGATTAAGCCAACAACATAGGAAATGTCAGGGTGAGTATGAGTCAGGTACAATAGACTCCCTACTAGCTATCTATACAGAGTAGCATCACATAGAGGTGAAGTGTAGGAAGAAGTTAAAGTTACCCCAAACTAAAAGGGCATCGGAGAAGGCTTGCAATCAGCCATCCAAAACCATTGAAGAAGATCAAGAGTATACTTCTATTGATATAATGAAATCCTTGAATCTATTTGAGTGATCTAAAATCCAAGGAAGTAATGAGCCAAACCTAGATCAACCATCTCGAATCTCTCAGAAAGGGAGCACTTTACAGTCTGAATGTGACAAGTGGAACTACCAGTGAGAAGGAGATCATCAACATAGAGAACAAGAATGGTGATGTCATCTCTTTCTCACCAAATATAGACTAAGCATCAGACTCATAATGAGAAAATCTGGTGGTGAGAAGGAAAGAATCCATCTTCTCATACCAAGCTCGAGGAGCTTGTTTGAGACCATAGAGAGACTTTCTTAGTCTACAAACAAGGGAAGAGTCTTGAATAAATCTAGCGGGTTGCTCCATATATATCTCTTCCTTTAAGTCACCATGCAAGAAGGCACTTTTCACATCCATCTGAAAAATAGGCCAATTTTGTGAGGCAACAAGTGCAAGTACAAGCCTAACAGAATCCATCTTTGCAACTGGGGCAAAGGTCTCAGAATAGTCAATGCCTTCAACTTGTGAAAAACCCTTAGCTACCAAGTGAGCTTTGTGTTTGTCAATGGTTCCATCTGCTGCATACTTGGTTTGGTAAACCCATTTACAACGAACCAATTTTCTTCCTTTAGGAAGAGGGACTAGATCCCAAGTTTGATTTTTTATCAAAGAAGAATATTCATTTTCCATGGCATCATCCCATTCTTTTATCCCATTTTCCTGAATAAAGGATTGTGGATCAGTAGAAATTGATTGACAGACAAGACCAGAACCCAAGGAATGACTAAGTCTGGAAGGTGGAAGATCTTGGATATAAGGGGTTGCCTCTTGAATAGTAGTGTAGGCCCATTTTGGCATTGTTGGAGGAGTAATGGGTGTGGCAGAATTTTGTGTAGGAGTTTCAAGAATAGGATCTTCATTTTGATTAGTTATCTCAAGGATGGGTTCTTCATCATATTGAGGCTCAAAGAATGGGGAAGGCTCAATGGACTCAATTGTGGTAGAGGAAGAAGGATGAGGATCTTGAGAAGGGAAATTTTCATCAAATTGAACATTTCTGTGAAAAAGACCTCATGAGTAGTAGGATCAAGTAGCCTGTAGGCTTTCATATCCTCACAATAGCCAACAAAAATAAGTTGCTTGCTTTTCTTGTCTAAAGCCTTCCTCTTTTTCTTTGGGATGTGGGCCCAAGCAGTACAACCAAAAACTCAAAAGAATGAGACATCAGGTTTGGAGCCAGACCAGGCTTCTTCTGGAGTCAAATGCCCAAGAGCTTTGTGTGGTGTGTGGTTTTGAATGTAATTTGCATAGTTTATTGCCTCAACCCAAAAAATTTTTGAAATATCCCTTGAGTGGAGCATACAGTTAGCCATTTCCTTTAAAGATCTGTTCTTTCTTTCTGCTACACCATTTTGTTGAGGATTATGGGAGACTGAATGTTGATGAATAATGCCATGAGTGGAAAGGAACTTAGAAAACTCATTACTGAAGTACTCCCCCCATTGTCTATATGAAGCTTTTTGATTTTGCAAGAGGCTTGATTTTCAACTAAGGTTTTATAATTTTTGAAGTGAGATAGGACATCACTTTTGTATTTTAGAAAATACACCCAAGTACATCTTGAAAAATCATCAATGAAGGTTAAGGCATATTTGGCTCCTTTGAAAGATGGATGTGGGAAGACCATTAAATCACTATGGATTAGTTCCAAAGGGGAGGATGCTTTTTGGGAACCACTTGGGTGAAAAGGATCTTGGTGTTGTTTCCCAAGAGCACAACCAGGACACACTCCATCAATAGAAGAGACCTTTGGCAACCCAGTTACCATTTCATGAGTACTCAACTCTTTCAAGTAGCTATAACTGAGATGACCAAACCTTTCATGCCAAAGTTTACTTTCAAGATCCCCATGAGCAACAAAACAAGAGGCTCTATTAGAATATTTGAATCCCTTGAAGTGAAATAGGTGAGCTTTATGATCAATGTCACCTTTAGCTATAAGGGAGTATGGTTCTTGCAAGTCTTTAATTTCAACTCCTATGGGTGAGAACAGTACTGTTTTGCCCTTCCCAGATGTACATATTTGGTAGATAGAGAGAAGATTTGTAGAAATATCTGGGACATAGAGAACATCATTGATATGACCACCATCAATGGTAATGTCACCTTTTCCTTTGACGGGGATAAAGGATGAGTCACCAACTTCAATGTTGCAAGTTGAGCTTGAGGAAAGAGAAGTAAATGACTCATGTGAAGAAGTCATATGATGAGTAGCCCCTGAATCTAGAACCCAATAATTTGAGGAAGATTTAACAACTTTTCCTTGAACATTTAAGGCTTTTCCAATTTGCTTTTTAATGTCATTTTTATGATCCTTCATTGCTGCCTCAAGCTGTTGTAGTCTTTTCCAACATCTGTTTACTGAATGACCATCCTTTTTGCAATGAGTACAAGTTATAGGTGTTTTTTCTCTCTTTTTGAATTTTTCTTTGTTGGAGTTGGAAGCCACCAAGGCTTTTGAGGAGGAGGGAGAGGACTCAAATTTTGAAAGCTTCATTTCTTCTCTAGTGAGCCTATCACAAAACTCCTCTAATGTGGGTATTTTAAAACTTGTACCAAGTGCATCCATTGTAGACAAAAAAGTGGTTGCAAATATTTGAAATGCTCCATTTAATTTGGCTAGAATAAGGTAGATGCATTCTTCTTCTATTTTATTTTTGCCACTGCCTTTTAATTGTGTGAGGACTTCCTTAAATTTGGTGAGAAAGTCTACAATTGTGCTGAAGTCTTCAGGTGATAAAGTTGTTAACTCTGCTTCAAGTTGCATTGATCTTATTTGATCCACTTTACCAAACAAGGTTTTTAGTTTGTTCCAACTCTCAAATGGAGTTTTACATTCAGAAATGTGAAACCATAAGCTTTCACTTACATTCATGCTTATAATGCCCATTGTTTCATACATTTTTCCTTTATGAACAAATATTTCATATTCTTTTTCAAATTCAGGTTGCTTCTCTTCTAGCAAGTGTGTGAGACCTTTTTGAGCAATGAGATTTAATATTCTTGGTTTCCAGGTGTGATAGTTATGAGGAGTGAGTGGGTCAATTGTATTTAAAGAATTCATTGTGCCCAAAATAAAGGGAAAAGTGTAGAAATAAGACCCCTTCTTAGCAAAGACAAAGACAATAATAAATCCCCCTTGATCAAGGACAACAATGAGGTGCAATAAATCAGCACCTACACAACCCCCCAAAAATTGTATTTCTCTCTTACAATTTGAATATGACCCTTTATGATAGGTTTTTAAGAAGAGAAGGATTTCCAGAATCAAAATAAGGATACTATTTACAATAAATTTTTGAAGTTTTGAAATTACTTTGAAAGAAATTCAACCGAATCTCCACTTATAAATAGAAAAATTGAGAGGGTCATAAATTCATAAAAAAATGATTGAGTTTGTCGAATTCAGTCCTGATGTGATTTTGAATAGTTTTAGCTGGAAGGATGAAACTCTGCCTATGAGAAAATACAACATTTGACACCAATAATATGACTATTATGACTGTGGCATGCACATCAAAATTGGTAGGTGCATAAATATACGAAACCAAAAAAAATTTCCAACTACCCTTCCGTTGTCTTTTGAAGGATATTCCACCCACTGTCTTGTTGACCCACCTATAAATATGATATCGAAACAGACTATTACGACACAAATTGCAAGATAGAGGTCCATCTTAGTCTTAATTAAGTCACCCACCATCAACTAAAGACCTACATCAGTGGCTCAACGAAAGCTCCTTAAAGACCTGCATCATTTTTTAGAAGGCATTAATAGCGAAGGATGAGAACACCTTTGTCAAGTGTGAGCCTGCAAAATATAATATAGTCAGCGCAGGTAGTGAAGCTTATCTCAAAGATTGTAGAACACCAAAAAAACATGCTCTCTCCAAAAAAAATGTGCCACCCAAATAGGTCATCCTTCAATGATTTTTTGCAGTAAATAGTTTTTCCATGAGTCTCTTCACATACCATGACCATCTTATGTATTTTTCACCAGCGTTCATCAAGATGCACTGGGACACGATGCACTTCACATTGCTAGGTATTCACACTGGATGATCATCAGGAAGATGTTCTTTCAACAATGGGAAATGACTATATAATATTTTAGAGATATCCCACCAAAGAAAATGGGTATCCATTTGAAATGGAAGATTTGAGATCTAAAAATTTACCAAGAATATCAAGGATCGACTGAAAGCTAACTTAGCCAAAAAAAATTATCGTTGAGGCTTACCATGAGCAAACAGAATAAAAAACTATCATAATAAATTAGACACGATTTGCAACAATTATCTCATGATTACATTTGTTCTCTATATCGTATAGTATGAAGGTGAATATTAAAAAAACATTTTTTTGAAATCAATGCCTCTTTAATGAAATTTCCATGTTGCATGAATGAGATTCTCGGTGGTATGCAACTAAAGATATTTTACATCAATGTTGCTTAGGCCTTTACAATTGGAAACATGGAGGGGATTAAAAAATATCACCTTCGTACAATATATTGCCTCGTGAATTGAATCACAATAGGCATCGAGGCTAATTTTTGGCAAGTGGGTATCGAGGCCAATTTTTGACAAGTCAATATTTGAAGTCGATGCCTCATTTATACGGTGTATTACCAGTAATTTGGAATAGACCACCAAAACTACTACATCAACACTTAGAGAACTCATTCATCTTTGATTCTTCCACGGTCCAACACTACATCGCTCTTCACCCTAAATAAAAATCACCCGTACTGCAAAATATTCAAAGTCTACATCAAAAATTGGATTCATCTACTGCTATGGCTAGCACACATATGAATTTGACCTATGACGTCGTTAATGACTAAGTAAAAAAAATAGTCCATCAACATGCAGAATCATTGCAACAAGATAACATGAGTCTTTCACAACATAAGCTTTGATATTAACTTGAATTTTTTCTAAAATGATCTATATTTTGTTTGAAGACAAACATATTTAATGCAAAAAAAAGGTACAATAAGAGGAAATGATAGATAAAATAAATGATTGCCCTACAACTTCCAAACAAGTTGAGTCATTCGAAAAAAGACATAAAAAAAAAGACAAGTTGAACCAGGTCTATGAAAAACTTGAATGGTCGCAAAATCTAACCTCACTTTGGTACCATGTTGTAATATTGAAATATAATATTGAAAATAGGAAACTAGATATGCAAAGCATTACTTGAAAATATCAAGAACTGATTGATTATTCCATGGGATCAACTTTGTATAAATAGCAAAGTTTATCACTCTAAGTTGTTGGATTACAACAACCCAATAGATCTAAGCTAATATTAACTGGAATTTTACCTACCTAATGCAAGAGTGATAACTCCAATCATAATATCTGAGTGGAACTTAATATTTATTCTAACAAAAGCTAAATAAGTGGATATTCCCAACCTGAATCATTTGCAAATTGGATTTCTCTTCTAAAGGGCCAGCCCCTTGTCCTTGTCCCTTGCTTGCTTCTTATAGTTACAGAGTGGAAGTATATCCCTTCCCACTTACTTTCTATGACATTATTAACATGGATATCTTATCTACCCCTTGTCTAAAGTCCTTATTTTTCCATTAAAGACCATCTACCAGAAGTTATGCCATGCTTACCCAAGAGGTCCAAAAAGAGATATTTTGAATTTAAAACAATTATTTATAAAAATTATTTATTATAACATTAAATAAGAGTCCTGTTGAGTGGTGTTTTCACCCAATTGTGAAAGCACACTCTCCGGTAGGATCTGAGTCCCAAAATCCTCTGCTTGCAAAGAAATTACAACAGATAATTTCTCCAAGGTTCCTGTTATGCTAACTCTTTATATATCAATGATGTTGTTTTAATTTGAATGCTGGGAATACCTTAGGGTTACAAGTGGATATTAACAAGGGGCACCGTGGTTTATTTAACTTGAATTTGCAATGGACTCCAATTGAATAAATATAAGAAATAAATCTATTTGATCTTAGGCTTTGATGAATTTTCAGTTATTAACTTGAATGAGAATAATTAAAATGTAGAAACTAAAATGAGGGTTTGAAAAAAATAAAAGAAATGCAAATGAAGATGCAACTAAACTACGTCCAGAATGCTGCTATCTTGACTTGATAAAACCGAAGATAATGACGTTTTCTACATGCAACCTAACCTATTGAATTTGCAAATTCGCAAAATCCTGATAAGCTAGGTGAGGGTTTCTGTGGTTTTTACTATAATTTTAGATTTTAGGCATTCGCGTGAAGCAACAAAAAAACATTTGCATTAAACTTCACCTAGAAGCCTAGAAATCTGAAAGGGAAGATAAAACATTAAATCTTGCATGCATAACAACTCCTTCTTTCTTATCAATAAGATGTCAACACTCTGTATTTCTGTATTAAATGATATATCAGTTACAATGCCAGAATGTTCCAGGTTAAACAAATCTAGAACAAATGAAGGAAATTGCTCCAAGTGCAGGCCCATAAAGGCATGTAGCCCTTGTCTCTGCAACTCTGCTAGCAAAAATTTCCAACCCTCTGTTCAATCTACGCTTCTGATTTTATACTATCTAGCATGACTTTTGGTTCACGTTGTGTCGCTTCATTTCACCTCCTAGAATACGTCTTTTCAAATTCCCTGCCTTTTCGATGCTTTTACTTCATGCTCGATGCCGAAACATTCGAAATATTCCATTGCATGTAACGCTTCTGCAACTCTGACACCTGTATGCCACGTGTCTCACGCTTTTTGCACCTTCTATAACGGCCCCATGTAAATCACAACATCCTTAGGCATGCAGCTTGTTCCTTGGCCAGCACAACAAAAATGAGACAGATCGCGATATCATGACATTTTTTGGACAACAGCCTTCTTTCCTTCTTGCCTAGCAAAAACGCGACATGTCATGAAATCATGACATGTCACGAAATCGTGACACTTTTATGTTCTGTACACCCTCAGCCGCAACCCGTTGCAAAATCGCTATGCTTCTTCGTTCTGTGCCCTTTCGCTCATTTTTGTCGCAATTTCATGACCATTTTACACTTCATGCCTTCCACCCACAATCTATTGCGATTTCATGACGTTTTTCATTCGGCACTCCTTTGGCTGCAATTTGTCGCATTTCACAATGTTTTTTTAATTCGTACTGCTTTAGCTACAACTTGTCATGATTTCATGACATTTTTCACTCGAAGCTGCTCTGGCTACAACCTGTCACGATTTCACGATGTTTTTTCATCCGTACTGCTTTAGCTGCAACCTATCGCGATTTCGCGATGCTTTTCACTCGGCGCTGCTTTGGCTACAACCTGTCGCGATTTCGTGATGGTTTTGCACTTCAGGCATTCTCACTAGATTCTATCACGATTTCGTGACCATTTTACACTTCATGCCTTTTTGCTCGTTTGCATGCCGCGAAAAACAAACACATCGCGATTTCACGACGATTTTTCTGTTTTGCCCTGTTTGACTGGTTTGACCCACAATTTTGCGACATGTCGCGATTTCGCTATGCCTTTCTAATTTTCCTTTCTCTCTCCTCTCTGGGCCGTGATGTAGCAACATGTCACGATTTCATGACACCTTTTCATTTTGTCTTTCTCTCTCCTCTTTCGATCGCGACGGAGCAACATGTCACGATTTCGCGACACTTTTTCATTTTGTCTTTCTCTCTCCTCTTTCGGCCGCGATGGAGCAACATGTCGCGATTTCATGACATTTTTCATTTTTCCTTTCTCTCTCTTCTCTGGGTCGCGATGGAGCTACATGTCATAATTTTGCGATGCTTTTTCATTTTCGACAGCGATGGCACGACATGTCACGATTTCGTGACACTTTCTATACTTATGCATTTTTTCCCTTTTTCTTGAATTTTAGCATCTGGGTCACTGAGATTCCTTTTGAAAGCCTACAAAAAAGGTGGGTCCCCAATTTTGGGGTGTTTTGTGGATCAGCCACAACAAATGGTGACTCTTCTTTCAAATGCTCTTGAGCATTTTAGTGAGAACCCAACCTGAAACATATACAACTCAAAAACATGCGTTAGCATATAAGCAATACAAACAAATGCCCAAAGATCAAAAGTACATAAATCATCAGAATCATCAAGTATTAGCTCAGTGTGTGCAATGAATTTCATTCCCTATCGTTTGAAATTGATCAACATTCCATTGTCAGTTTTGCATGAATGCATATGAGACTGTGAATGATTTGTGTAACCTAATGAATATGCTAGGAGATTTTGCTTTTATACAAGGCATAGTCTTTCTTCTAGTATCATGTACAAATATTCAAGATTGCCAAACCCTCTTAGGATCCACTAATGAATTGTTTTATTATATCTCAAAGTTGGTTATGAGTCCCTACTATCTTAAACCCATGTGCAAGTGAATGTGAAATCAGAACTTTGGGGAATCAGAATCCCAACCCAACCAAGATGAGAGTTTAAACCTATCCTTACTATTCTAATTTAGAGTTCATTACCTCACTTTGATCAAAATAATTTAACCAATTATGGAGGAAATGGTCATGCTAGTCTAACCCTCTGGACAATCAGTGGTCTTGTTTTTTAGACAAGACATGTTGCCATGCATGGGCATACCTAACCCCATAATCCAAGACTTATCTTCATTTCTTTGGACCTTGGGGATGACTACCCATCCTTTGCAGAGGACAAATAGTACGATCCTTCCAATCCAACATGACGATGAGGTGGGAAAAATTAATTCTTTACTTCTTGGACCTTGGGGATGACTACCCATCCTTGCTAGGGACATGTAGTACTATCCTTCCAATCCAAGCTTTGGATAAAAATGGAAAATATTAATTTATTACTTAGACCTTGGGGATGACTACCCATCCTTTGCAGAGGACAAGTAGTATGATCCTTCCAATCCAATACTTATTATGAAATGAGACATAAGGGCTTTGGGGAATCAGATTCTCAACCTAAGCGAGATGAGAATTTATGCCCTATCCTTACTACTCCATGTAGGTCAAATCAAAGCTTTGGGGAATTGGATCCTCAACCTAAGTTCGATGAGGATTTAATCCTATCCTTACTACTTTGATTTTAGGCTTTAAGCTCTATGGAAGTGGTCAAAACCACTGTTTTAAGGATCATGTTGCATAATAGGATAGACATGAAAAACTTCTTTTGCCCAACCTTTTCTTCCAAGTTAGGTTTTGATCATTTTGCTCAAGATCCTTTTTAATGTATAAAACGTGCTTGGTTCTAGATATCTCAAGACTCAGTTTCCAACCTTAGGATTTTTTCTTACATTTATGTTATAACACAACCCTAAGAGGGATTGACATACTTTAATGATTTGTACCTAAGATGCATATGCAACTAAGATGGAATGTATATGTAAAGTGAGATGTAACATGAATGCATTATCTCTTGAATTGCAAATGAAATACTTGTCATGCAAAACTGACTACTTCATGCATCACAAAATCAAACAATATAAATTAAAACGTTTGTGTGACTTGTGGAGCTTTTACAAGACAATTCCAATATTTCATATTCTCCTAACCTTAAGCATAAGTTGACATCTCAACTTTTTTATTATTATTTATTTTTATTTTTTTTTATTTTTATTTTTTATCAAAATAAAAAAAACATGTCAATTGAAATCAAATCCACAACCAAAATCCTAGCTAGACTAACAATCCTAAACAATGAAAACAAAATCTGAAATTCCCCACTAAAACCGAAAGAATAACATCAAACTCTTATGACCTAGGGGCTAAAATAATGCTTTAAAATCTTCCCATTAACCGGTAACATAAAATCCTTCCCCTCTAAAGTTTTTAGCCTGAATGTATTTTTTCAGAGAATTTCTAAAATCTGATATGGGCCCAACCAAAGACAATCAAACTTTTGATGATTCCCTTTTTGCTCATGTCTTTTGTACCATAGTAATACCAAATCTAAAATTCTGAATGACTTAATTTTGGCCCTTCTGTCAAACCATCTCTTGATAACTTCCTGGTGTTTATTCATGTGATTTATGGCTTCTTCTCTCTTTTCATCAAGGTGCAGCAAATGACTTGACCTGGCTTCAACTTGATCATCTGTCCCCAAGTACTCTTGTATGAAATGCAAGGTCTGCAACTTCAGATTTGTAGGAAATATCGGGTCTTGCCCATAGACCAAGTGATAGGGAGCATTCCCTATGGATTCCTTTACTCTGGTTCTATCTGCCCAAAGGGCAAACTTCAATTGGCTGTGCCAATCCCGAGGGTTCTTTTCCAGCAACTTCTTAATGGTATTCAACAAATTTTTATTTGAAGATTCGGCCAACCCATTTCCTTGAGGATAATAGTTAGATGCAAACTTTAAGCTCACTTTGTTGTCATATGCCCAATCTGCAAACTGTGTAGAAATAAAAGCTTTACCATTGTCACTGACAATAGAATCGGGCATTCCAAATCTTGTTATAATATGGTCCTCAAGGAATCTTATTACAACGTCTGTGGTGGCATGTTTAGTAGGAATCACTTATGTCCACCTTGTACAGTAGTCTATAACTGTCAATATGAATTTATGAGAATAAAAAGAATTTGGGTTAATAACCCCAATGAAATCTAGTCCCCACTGTGCAAATGGTCTCATTTCAACTACAGGTTGTAACGGCATGGCTGCATTTCTTTCTCTATTGGCAGCCACTTGACAGATATGATAAGATCATACATGGGCATGTGCATCATTGAAAATGTGCGGCCAGTAATATCCTGCTTTGAGGATTTGATGCACTGTAGCATTTTCCGCACCATGACCAGTTCCATGTTTCCCGTGAAATTCCTACAACACCCTGGCAACTTCTTTGTTCAGGCACCTTAGGTAGATTCCTTCATGATTCTTCCTGTAAAGAACACCATATTTCATTAGATAATTGACAGACTTAAGCCTTAAAGCTCTTCTTTGGGTTGAATTCAAATTAGAAGGACACTTACCATTCAATAAAAATTGCACAATATCAACATACCAGTCATCCTTAGCAATGTATTATGTATTCGAGTATTGGCATGTTATCTGCGGATTATTTTTTGTGATCGCCTTTGCCAGTCCCTGTCCTCGAACTAGTTTCATAGGTTGGATTTCGAGATCAAATTCTTGGATGGTGGAAATCCATTTCCCTCTTTTCTCACCTAGTTCATTTTGTAAAAACATGGTCTTAACAACAGAGTCAGGCACGATGGCAATAACTCTGTTGTGCACAATGTAATGCCTAAATTTTTTCACCATTTTAAAAAGTGCGTACATTTGCTTATCAAGGATTGAATACCTTAATTGAGCATCTTTTAGGGGGGCACTTAAAAATGCTATGGGTTTTTCTGCACTATCCTCACCTTTTTGGGTTAAGACACTCGCAAAAGAGTGTTCTGATGCAAAAGCATAAATATAGAAAGGTTTGGAATAGTCTGGACTTATGAGGACCGGGGCTCTGGAAGTGGCATATTTGATGTTCTAAAAGGCCACTCTACTTTCCTCGTTCCATTTTAGATCCACATCCTTCTTGAGCATCATGTTCAGAGGTTTGGCTATCTCAGCAAAGCTAGAGATAAACTTCCTCACAAAATTAACCTACCCAAAGAAAGATCTCAATTTTTTTTACTACTCGAGAGAGGTAAGTTTTGGATAGCTTGTATCCTTTCTGGGTCGATGGATATGCCCTCTTTTGAAATGATGTGACCAAGCAATTTTCCTTCTGTAACTCCAAAAATGCACTTTTTGGGATTTAAGGAAATTCCATGTTCTCTGCATCTTTGAAGCACTTTCTTTAAATCTTTAACATGGTCCTCTCTCTTCTTCGAGAATACTAGAATATCATCCACATACATGATGATACATTTGCCTATGAGCCCTTTGAATGCATAATCCATGGCGCGTTGAAAAGTTGCACCAGCATTTAACAGTCCGAACGACATTCTCTTATATGCAAATGTTCCCCACTTGGTGGTGAAGGCTATTTTTATATTGTCATGTGGATGTATAAGAATTTGGTTGTATCCAGAATACCCATAAAGTAAGGACATCATTTCAGATCCATTTACCATTTGTAGAATTTCATCGATTGATGGCAATGGATAATTATCCTTTTGAGAGGCTTTATTAAGATTTCAAAAATCTATGCACGGCCTAATCTCTCCACTCTTTTTTCTTACTGGAACGAGGTTAGCAACCCAGGTTGAGTGCCTAACAGGAAAAATGATTTTTGCTTCCAATAATATTTTAACCTCCTTTTCGATCAAAGGCTCCAATAGTGGGTTAACAAATTATTGTCTTTGCCTAAAAGGCTTGGATTCTGGCTTCAGAGGAATGGTATTTGTGATAATGTCTTGGTTGTATGTCTTCATCTCATTGTAATTCCAAGCAATGCAGTCTATGTAATGCTTCAATGTCTGCATTATGTTGCTCCTTTATTCATCTGTACGTGCCTTTGCAATGTACACCTCCTTTGGATTGTCTGCACTCCCTAGATTAATTGAATCACATGCATCTTTGGGGAGTGGAACTCTTTTTCCTTTTTTGGTCTTGTATCCCACGTCAAACATTTTCTCCAATGAAACCACATCTTTAGGTATTTTTTTGGATTGATATGCAGTTTCAATTTCATTTTCTATTTTGTCTTGCCACCTTTGTTCCTCATCAATCACCTGATTTTCAAAAATACCCGAGTTCGTGACAAATTTAAAAATGTGTCTGTCACTTTCAAAAAACTAGAAGTTCTTGACATTATCAGGTAATGATGGACAAGGAACCAATTCAATGGAGAAATTTTTACACCTTTTTATATCCACCGGGTTTAACATGCCCACAGCGACTGCAAGAGAGTCTGTTATTCGATTTCCTTTTCTAGAAATAAGGGCTATATTGAACACATTGAATTACTCAATGAGGTCCATAACCCTAGTTCTATAAAGGCTCAGTCTCCTGTCACGACATGTATACTGTCCTTTGATCTACTTGACTACCAGCTCAGAATCTCCCAAAACCTTCAAGCATTTAACTTGCTTGCTCAATGCTAAATGTAAACAAAGATCAATGCTTCGTATTCTGCCACATTGTTCATGCAAGGAAATTGCAGTCTGTAGGCAGCCAACAATGGTTTACCTCCTGGGCCAGTGAGCTCGACTCCAGCTCCTGCTCCCTATCTAGATTTTGATCCATTGAACTTGAGCAACCATGTGCAATCATTTTCCTCAGAAGAGCCACTATGACATGTTTCCTTTTTAGGCTCTTCAGTAGCTTCCTCAACATCAAGTGCATAAACCTCCAGTTCTGGCTCAGAAAATTGAACTTCATTCAGCTTGTTAAATTTTGTTATGATCTCCTTAAGCCTTGGTTCATTTTCCACTCTGATTTTGTTTGCAATTCCTTTCCATGGTAGCCACATATGTGAGTAGTCTGTTGAAAAATAGCCATTCAGAGTTTTCATAAAATCTCTCGCAAGTAGCATTCCATATCTACTTGGGATATTAACAACTAGAATGTTGACAACCTGCTGGACCTTGGGTTCAGAATTTAATTGAATTTTGACATCATATAGGGTCCCTACCACATTTACCTCTGATCGGTCCAATTGCAGGACCTTGCATTTGGATGAAACAGGTTGTAGACCCAGAATTTGACATATCTTCGAAGGCATGAGGTTGCTCATGGCACCCGTGTCCACCAAACAGTTATGCAAATTCTTACCCATAATTCTCAGAGTCAATAAGAATGGCGGGACATCCCGTCTCTCCTTTCACAAAATCATATGGGACTCAACTCCTTTTCCCTTCCACATTTGATCAGGTGAGTTCAAAGCCTTTATCAACGCCTCCTTTTGGCCAGGCAATCTAGCTGCGTCCAAGAATGAAAGGCTAGATTTGGACTTCTTCAGATCCTCCACTGTGTCATAGTTTGGTTTTTCGAATTTGATTGTCTTCTGCACGTCATTAGACATTTCTCTCTTGAGTGGAGGGGGAGGATTATTATCTGCCTTAGTATCAAGAGGAAGAATAGAGTTGTTTGGAGGTTTTGATGAGGTTTTAGGGGCTTTAGATTTACTTCTCAAATGTTATCCATGATTCCCCTTTCTAAAATCTCAAAAAGCTTGCACCTCCTGTTCCAAAATTTCATCTTCTTCTTCCTCACTCTCATCTTCTTGATGATATACAGTTTCCATCACCATAATGTTATCATCATGATGCTGCGATGGACCCTCATTTAATACCAATTCCAAATCATTAACTTGTGCCTGAAGGCAATGAGTGTATCTAGCAATTTCAGGGCAATTCCTCTCATTGTGTTCTTTTGTGTTGTGCAACCTACATCCCCTTTCCCAAGCCAAATCTGAAAGATTCAAAATGGAATTGGATTGACTAGGTCCTACAGATGTATCTAGTTGATTGGTAATGGGAGCGGGTACTCCTCCATTATTTGGCTTTGTGTTCCAATGTCTCCCTCTATTGTTAAAATTTTGATTTGAGTGAGGGGCATGGGATTCATACTTTTGCTATTGAACCCTGTCATTGATCAGTTTATGAACCATTTTCTTGAGCTCTTCGACCTCTGAATAAATCTCCTTCGATGTAATCACATTGTTGTTAACCCCCGTTGGATTTGCATAATTGGTGGGGTCTTGATTCAACATTTGGGTCAGGTTTTGAGGAATTTGATTCCCGTATGGATTGACACTTTGAATCGGAGTTGGATTTGGGAAAGGAACTATATCCTAAGAATTAACTTGGCTGGTTCCTTGCATAGTCGATTGGCTATTCTACAAAAATGCAGGAATAGGCGAAATGGACGTGATTGGTTGGATTGGAATGGGTGCATACGCAGGTGCTGGTGGATATGGTTGCTGGTATGGGAAGGTGTTCATGCTTGGCATTTGTGGTGCCATGATCTAATTTGCCAAGGGAGCTTGACCATATGGAGCATATTGTCCTATCATAGGCATCTGGGGAAATCCATAGCCTTGTGGTGTCATTTGTTGCTCGATGGTCATGGCTTCATTATAGGCTAGAGCCAACATGGTGACTTGAGGATTTTATCTTGCAAACATGGCTGTCATGGGGTCCAATGCCCCAAAGTATATCTGCAAAGCCACTACAGGATCGATGGCAAAATGCCGAACTGCTCTATTATAGCACTTTTGGAATCTCTGATTAAACATTCTGATCGGTTCCCTCTGGCCCCTTTTGCATGTAATAAACTGATTGTAAATGGTTATGGGATCCAAGGGTGACCTAAACTGATTGACAAAAGCATTCTCCATTTGTGTCCATGAAGTGATTGAACCAGTTGGTAAGCATATATACCATTCATATGCTATTGGATCTAAGCTCATGGGGAAAAGTCTACAAGCCACATCTTCATATTGGACTTGCAGCCTAATTAAAACATCCCTATAGGCTTGGATATGTTCTTTTGCTATTCTTGGGCCATATGGTTTGTATTTAGGCAAAAATCTTTCAATGTTCTTGGGGATTTCATGGATATCCCCAACAATGTTCAAAGGAGTATTGTTAGCTCCATACCAAGGAGCTACTGGAGCTTGAGCCATTTGACTCACAATCGACGAGGACAACCCTACAAGAGCAGTGGAAATATTACTGACAATAGGCACACTAGGGGCAACTGATATTACTGGCGTAGGTCCACTCGATGTTCTTGGAGAAAACAGGTCTTTTGTGACTAGTGAGCTTACGACTTGCTTGGTTTTATTCTTGGGAGTACCAGTGAGCGTAAGGTCATGAAAAATGGTTTCCTCGGTTGTTTGGGACCTGGTCGCAATACGACGCGGTGGTTCCAGCCTGCCTGATGAAACCCTCGACTATCTCCTGCAACAGAAACAAAAACAAATGCTGCAGTTAGCCGTTTGTGAGATTTAAGATACAATTTGAAAATTAAATCAAAAAGATATTACTCATGTATGAAAATCAAAATAGAGTAAACCAATTCGGGCCCTCCTAGCGCCAATCTGTTGAGTGGTGTTTTCACCCAATTGTGAAAGCACACTCTCCAGTAGGATCTGAGTTCCAAAATCCTATGCTAACTCTTTGTATATCAATGATGCTATTTTAATTTGAATGCTGCGAATACCTTAGGGTTACAAGTGGATATTAACAAGGGGCACCGTGGTTTATTTAACTTGAATTTTCAATGGACTCCAATTGAATAAATATAAGAAATAAATCTATTTGATCTTAGGCTTTGATGAATTTTCAGTTATTAACTTGAATGAGAATAATTAAAATGCAGAAACTAAAATGAGGTTTTGAAAAAAATAAAAGAAATGCAAATGAGGTTTTCTGCATGCAACCTAACCTATTGAATCTGCAAATTCGCACAATCCTGATAAGCTAGGTGCGGGTTTCTATGGTTTTTATTGTAATTTCAAACTACGTCCAAAATGCTGCTATCTCGACTTGATAAAACCGAAGATAATGAGGTTTTCTGCATGCAACCTAACCTATTGAATCTGTAAATTCGCACAATCCTGATAAGCTAGGTGCGGGTTTCTATGGTTTTTATTGTAATTTCAAATTTTAGGCATTCGCGTGAAGCAACCAAAAAACATTTGCATTAAACTTCACCTAGAAGCCTAGAAATCTGAAAGGGAAGATAAAACATTAAATCTTGCATGCATAACAACTCCTTCTTTCTTATCAATAAGATGTCAACACTCTGTATTTCTGTATTAAATGATATATCGGTTACAATGCCAGAATGTTCCAGGTTAAAAAAATCTAGAACAAATGAAGGAAATTGCTCCAAGTGCAGGCCCAGAATGGCATGCAACCCTTGTCTCTGCAACTCTGCTAGCAATAATTTCCAACCCTCTGTTCAATCTGTGCTTCTGATTTTATACTGTCTAGCACGGCTTTTGGTTCACCCTGTGTTGCTTCGTTTCACCTCCCATAATACGTCTTTTCAAATTTCTCGTCTTTTCAATGCTTTTACTTCATGCTCAATGCCGAAACGTTCAAAATCTTTCGTTGCATGTAATGCTTCTGCAACTCTGACACCTGTATGCCATGTGTCTCACGCTTTCTGCACATTTTGTAACGACCCCATGTAAATCACAACATCCTTAGGCATGCAGCTTGTTCCTCGGCCAGCATAGCAAAAATGAGACAGGTCACGATATCACAATGTTTTTCGGACAACCTTCTTTCCTTCTTGCCTAGCGAAAACGTGACATGTCACGAAATCGTGACATGTCACGATATCATGACGCTTTTATATTTCGTACACCCTCAGCCACAACCCATCGCGAAATCGCTACGTTTCTTCGTTCTATGCCCTTTCGCTCATTTCTATCGTGATTTCGTGACCATTTTACACTTCATGCCTTCCACCCGCAATCTGTCATGATTTCGCGATGTTTTTCACTCGGCACTCCTTTGGCTGCAATCTGTCATGATTTCACGATGTTTTTTTCATCCATACTGATTTAGCTGCAACTTGTCACGATTTCACAACGTTTTTCACTCGGCGTTGCTTTGGCTGCAACCTGTCACGATTTCGCGATGTTTTTTCTTTCGTACTACTTTAGCTGCAACCTGTCACGATTTCGTGACATTTTTCACTCTGCACTGCTTTGGCTGCAACCTGTCACGATTTTGTGACGGTTTTGCACTTCAGGCCTTCTCGCTCGATTCTATTACGATTTCGCAGCCATTTTACACTTCATGCCTTTTCGCTCGTTTGCATGCCGTGAAAAACAAACACGTTGTGATTTCATGATGGTTTTTTTGTTTTGCCTTGTTTGACTGGTTTGACCCGCGATTTTGTGACATGTCGTAATTTCGCTATGCCTTTCCAATTTGCCTTTCTCTCTCCTCTCTGGGCCGCGACGGAGCAACATGTCACGATTTCGCGACACCTTTTCATTTTGTCTTTCTCTCTCCTCTTTCAGCCACGACGGAGCAACATGTCGCGATTTTGCGACACTTTTTCATTTTGTCTTTCTCTCTCCTCTTTTGGCCACGATGGAGCAACATGTCGCGATTTCGTGACATTTTTCGTTTTCCCTTTCTCTCTCTTCTCTGGGCCACGACGGAGCTACATGTCGCGATTTCACGACGCTTTTTCATTTTTGGCAGTGATGGCGCGACATGTCATGATTTCGTGACACTTTCTATACTTGTGCATTTTTGCCCTTTTTCTTGAATTTTAGCATCTGGGTCACTGAGATTCCTTTTGAAAGCCTGCAAAAAAGGTGGGTCCCCAATTTTGGGGTGTGTTGTGGATCAACCACAACAAGTCCATTATTTTAAAACATAAACATTATTTTTATTTAAATAAAAGTCTTTCATTATCTAAATATAAACGTCATTTCCTATTTAAATAAAAGTATTTCATTATTTAAATATGAACAATTTTTCAATTTAAATAAAATTCATAAAGGAAATTTGATCATTTCTTATTTAAATAAAATACCTATACTAATATTAAACATTAGTATGGTATTTGAGTAGACTAAGGATTAGTGGAACCTCTATATCCATTAATCCCTTTCAAAGGAGATTCTTTACTCAAACCTTTTACACACAACATGTATGCAAACAACATTGAACAATCAAGTGCACCAAAAACAAAGTGGGTGATTTATCGTAAACCCAACCACCTATCCTAGTCGAGGACTTATGGTAGCTTCTAGGCTACCAAATTTGGCTCTAGATGGTTGGATCACCAATGATCATCCTAAAAGCAAGAATGCATGCCTATATGATGGTAGTCATTCATGTTACCCCGAGCTACCTAAATCATAATTTCTATTTTTAAGTATCCCATTCTCTATGGTCGATTCTACCTCTTCCACCCATAGATGTACTTGGTCCTACACATCGATAATACATTAGCAGTACCATATTCTTCCAAGATAAATCAATATAAATAGCATAACCAACAAAAGCATCAAAACTAAGCATCAAGTTAACATTGATCAATACATAGTTTTCTATGCAAAAATTCTTGCCAAGGAGGGTCATGACATTTTCATTTTTGTTGTTCTATTTCTCTATTTTAGTTTTCTTCACACACTAAGATGAGCCATTAAAGGATTAAAATAAAATTTATAAGACTTGTCGAATGCTCACATATAAAGGATATTTAATATGATATAACCAATTTAAAAATATTAAGATGATATATTTTTACCATGTTGTTTTATTCTAGCCTATGTTTACCCTCTAAGTGCGTATGTCTAATTAGTCAAAACATCCTGAGAAAATTTGACATGCAATTTATTTATTTACTAGGGTAGAAGGGATTTGAGGGTTCGCAAACCTATACATTAGGTTGTAAATAGATCTCAACCTATTCAAAAGGAAATAAAGAACATCGATTTAACCATAAGATTCTATAAGAAAAAACTAAGACGACATACTAATGACCAACTAAAATTTAAACACTACCATAAAACCAAACCAAACAAAGATAGAAACACCATAAACATATAATTACTACACGTAATCCAAAAACTACAAAAATTCTAGTGCCTCCTTAGACCCAATGGAGATCAACTTGCTATAAGTGTCTTCAAGTAAAGTTCCTACTATGAGAGGACCTCCACATGAACTTAGATAGCTGCATCACTATAATAAACGATTTAGACTAGACCATTTAACTTGTTCTCAACCTACCACTTTAATAGGTATTCTTCCTTCTTATTCCTTATTAGCTAGTTCTATGAGAGGAGGATACAAGTCAATTTTCCAGTCCTGTAATCCTTGGATCCCCACTCCCAAGTTCACCATATAGTTTGCAACTTGATTGCCTTCCCAATAAATATGTTGAATTTTGACCTGCTCAAGCTTCTCTAGGTTTAATCTGCTCTCCATGATCAATTATGCAATTATCCAACTTGCTTCATTCTCATATTTAGTTTCCTTGATTATGTTAAGGTATTCCCCTTCTATTATTTCCTTCCTATCTCCTAATTGAAGTACATATTTAGTTCCCAACATTAATACCCTACCCTATCCAAAATAGTTTGATTGCTTACCCAAAGACCTAGCAATGGCTATAATTATGGCCCTAGTCAAATCACAAAGAACACCTCTAGCCCCAGCCACCCCAAGATTTTCCTTAGTAGCTCCATAAAAATTTAATTTGATCCAATCTATTGGGGGGTCCCAATAAAAATCAATCTTGTATGGTTTATCACAAATATGAGGGGGGCAACATATATATCCTAAGATTTAAAAATATCATGTTCCTAAGAAGAAACTAACTCCTAATGGTTTTTAAATATCTTCTAATTCTCCACTAGAGCACTCCTGATGCGAGTGCCAAGATCTTGCATCCCTTTTACTATATTTGAAAAATTGGATGTTGCACTCATGCCATTTTCCCCAAAGGAAGTGAGGGAGACATAATCATGAAATAAGGTTGAATCATTTATGTTTAAATGAGAAGTACCATTGAAGGCAGACATCTACCATGTTGTCTAGGAGGGCCCAAGAGATTCTAAACCTAGAAAGAAGAAAACTTAAAACTTCATGAGCAAAATTATAGCCAAGAAAAACATGATATATAGATTCCAATTTATTTTTACATAGGGTACATCTATTGACGATATTGAACCCTCTTTTAACTAAATTTTCTATGGTCAAAATTTTATTTTGTGCCATAATCTAGAATAAAATGGTGATTTTAGGAATTAGGTTCTTGATCCATATCTTATTCATAGGGAGCCACCCCAAACTCTCTTTATCAATCAATGAGTACCTAGTCTTAATAGTGTAGAGGCCCTTGCTATCCTTACTCCATATCAAATAATTATTGCCTCTAGTAGGGTTAATAGGAAAGACCCTCATCAATTATGCCAATGCCTTTTGGGATTTAACTTGGGCATTTGTGAGACCTGATAGAGTCAAACTTTTCTATTGTGAGCTATAGTCTCTAAAGACAATAAAGTATTTGAATTTTATTCCAATGTATTCTGATAATAACTATCTAATAGGGACCAACAAAGAATCACATTCAAAATTAGAATCAATTAGCCAAGAATCTTTCTAAAAATCTACTTTTTCACAATTTTCTATACACCATGTGATCTCTTTTCTCAATAGGGATTTTTAGTTTAGCAAGTTGTTCCAGAAAGAAGAGCCTCCAGGGTGGATCTCTGCATTGAGGAAGTATTGATTATCGTACATATACTTAGCCTTTATAATTTTAACCCAGCATAACTAGTCATTCTTCAGCAACTTTCATCCATTTTACCAATCAGAGCCTCATTCATAATTTTTAAATACTTTAACCCTATACCCCCAAACTCCTTTTTAGAATAGAATTGGTTTTAGGCCACAAGTGGTAGTATCTTATTTTCCTATGATCTAGACCATAGGAAGGACCTTTGGATTTGTTCCAATATATTCCTAATCTTGGTTGGGAGTTTAAAAACTAACATGAAGTATATTGAAATACTTTGAAGGGTGGACTGAACCAATTGGACTTTCCCAACTTGGCTTGGGATGCAACCCCTATCACCTATTAATTTCTTGGAGAAATGATCAATAATAAAGTTTCACATATTTTCCTTCATTCATCCCTTGAAAAGTGGCATTCCTAGATAAGAAGCTAGAAGGTCTCTATTGCATAGCCAAAAATTTGTGAGATGCTTCATTGCCTAACCTCAAGAGTATTGATAAAGTAAATTTTGCTCTTAGAAAAATTAACTTTTTGCCCTACTTCCTCTTCATATTTATTCAAATTATCTTAATTTCATATGCTTAGGGAATAAAATATTTTGGATATAATTATTGTGTCATCAATGAGATACTGGATCAATAGTTAAGGTCGACTTAAATATCCCTAATCGGCCATTGGACACTATTGAAGAGATGCTTTTAGTGAGTGCTACTGCTAATATTATGAACAATTAGGGTGAAACTCTCCCTGACACTTACCCTTTACGAGCCCACAGTCATCATAATCCCGCGGCTTCGGTCGGGACACTTTTGGTTATGCCGTAACCTACCTACCTATGGAAGGGCGAGCCCTCACAGCAACTCCATCTCTATTATTGAAAGCGTAATATAAACTTCCACCTCTTCCTTCATACTCCACCTTCATAAACACATATTGTTTAAAGCGTAATAACAACCTTTCACCTTAAAAGCCTTCATAACCTTACAGTAGAAATGCCGCCCGAACCTTTTATCACATTGTCTCAAGCCCATATTGCTTCCAAAGTAGCATGTTATTGCACCATTAACCAACATAAAGAAATAGGTTGTAGAGATGCACCTAGTAACCAGATCCACCCATTCCTGATTAAAACCAAATTTATACAAGATATTAGCCAAAAAAATCTAGGATACCTAGTGATAGGCCTTGTTCATGTTGATATTTAGTAGCATACCAATATCCTCACTAATATCCATCGAGTGTATTACCTTATGGATGGTTATGATCCCATCTAAAATATACCTTTCTCTTACAAAACCACCCTGGTTAACATCAATTATGAAAAGAAGAACAACTTTGAGTTAGTTAGAAACATACTTCATTAGGTATTTAATAGGAGTATTACACAATTTGATGGGGTAAAACTACTTTAAGCCTCTTGCACCATCTAATTTAGGAATCAGGTCCAAATACATGGAGTTAACATATAAGGAGATATGGTGGTTTTGCCCTAAAAGATGCAAAATATGTTAAAATAAATAAGTTAGGAAGTCTTATGGACCTAGAGCCTTGTACCCTTAAATAAAACACAACCTTCTTGATTTTCTCCTCTATGAAGGGGTTGAGGAGGTACAAATTGAGGTCTTCAGTGGTTAGGGTGGTAATGATTCTCAGAAGAGAGTCCTCTTAAACTAGGTGTTCAATATCTTACTCTCCCAAAATATTGTTAAAGTACTCCACAACTTCTCTAAATTCACCAAGATTATCTATTAGGGAGCCATCTCTTTTAATAATTTATTTGATCTTGTTTTCAAACCTGAATAGGTTATTATATTTTCTCATCTTTAACTACCTCCCAAATAATTGGACTACAATTAGAGCTGATTTGGGTAAGGTCATGAGCTAGGAATCACCAAATATTGTGAAGCCCTCTCGGAGACCAGAAACCTATCAAGTTGAATTTAAATCAACTCATATCCTAGACTCCTATTACTCCATGTATAGTGAAATCTTCTTAGTTCAATATCCATGATATCATTGGAATTAAGAAATGATCAAAATTCCTATTTTGAAGGGATAGGAGATACCCCTTGTCAAAACGATTAAGAGGGGTGTTGAAATCCCCTGCTAAAATCCATAGAATTCCTCTAGAGGTAGATCTCATTTGGCTTAGGTTCTCCTAAAGTTACCTTCTCCCAAATGATTTATTAGGAGCATAAACATTCACCAAAAACCAATTTTTATTCAACTCCATATTATGGTAAAACAATGTAATGAACCATCTAGAACTAACAACTAATATTCCCTCTATAGATATGTTGTTCCAAAGATAAATAAAGCCCCTAGATGGACCATTTGATGCACTAAAAACTACTTTCACATATCTCCAGATGATGTTTTTAATTCTTTCTACCTTATTATTGTCAAGCTTAGTTTCCTAAAGAAGAAACATGTCTGGGTTGTGGTTCCTTCTCAAATAATAAAATACTCGATGCTTAGTGGATGCGTTAAGCCCCCTTATGTTCCAAGAGATGATTTTCATATTTTATGTTTCATCCCATAGACCTTTCCACAAAAATTTAGAACATGTGTTTCATTGGCCACTTCCTTAGCAATCTCTTTTTTGCAAAACTATTGTCATAGAAGGCTTTCCAGGCTTACCCCTCAAACCAATATATATTGAAGTTTTTTAATGACTACGAGTGATGATTTTTAGCACCTTGAAACCATTCCCTATGGGATCTTATTTATTTCTAGGGTTAGCTTCTACTAAATCCAAATAAACTGAATAGGAGAGCCCCATGGCAAGACTATATTCACCCAGGTTTTTTGCTTGAGGGTAGAATAAGAAAACGCTTCAAATTTTCTATGAACAAATTGATACAAGAAAAGGAATTTGAAATGGGAATCACATATTTTTTAAATAAGTTTTGACCATGGAAATTTACCTCCATTGTACCTAGGATGAATTCACCTTCCTATCGCTCTTCCATAGGCTATGGGATTGGTTATTACCCCCTACCAGTCCCTTCTATAGGCTCTATATTTCCTTCTTTCCTCAACTGAGGGTTTATATAATTTTTATATTGTACCCACATCCAATTATTTTTTGGGGTATTCCTTCAAGTAGTAGAATGATAACTTTGATACCCCATCTTGTTACCAAGACTACATTTCACAACCATATTTTCATATTCAAAACTCTGGGTTGAAAACCCAAACTTGGAAGTTAGCTTAATTGAATTGAAGAGGTCTTGATTTAAGTCCACATACATGCGAAAGCATCCACATAACATGTTATTATAGTTTAATGTAGCAATATCCCCCACCACTAGCTGACCTATATTCCTAGCAATACCAAAGAGGATTTTAGCATTCCAAATGTGAAATAGGATCCCACCCAAATGGGTAACAAATAGATACCTTAAGTGTAAGGATAAAAATTTGGGCTCCATATCTTTAGGAATATGTATTTGCAACCAAAAACCCATGGCCCTCCTTGTAGAATCCATTAATTATCTATCAAGAAACTAAGTTTAACCTAGAAAAAGCTATTTGGTAAAGAGGTAATCTTCATATACCCGATGGGACTCCATTTCTTCCATGCTCATTTTTGAATGGCTTCAATTTTTAGCCTCACACCAATAAATTTTCAAACTAGATATATATTACCATGATCAACCACCAGATCTTCCAAGATATCTAGAATCACCAGCTCACCATTTGTTGGTTGCAAGTTGAAACACCCCTCATATAGCTTTTGTTTTCCTTTGAGAGTATTGATACAAGAATAGGATCTTGGTTCAAAAGGGTGAGGAACTCCCTTATTTTTTTCTTCCACTTTGGCCTCTTTAGTTATCATATCTCGACTACCACTCTCACTACCAGCCAAACCCTACAAACTGCCCTCACCTCCTTGATCCAAGTTCTTCATATTCAAACCTAGTTTTAAACCCTTCAAAGTTGTTGTCACCAGACTCAACTATATTTGTTGATGCAAATTCAAACCCAACTTCAAATCCTTCAGATATATCACCACCTAACTCAACTATGGTTTTTTATATGGATTCAAACCCTTGAGAGCCACCACTATCTGACTCAATTGTGAATGTTGATAAAAATTTAAATTTGGATTGGAATTTTTTATTTAGATCAATCCTGACTTCAAACCCTTTAGTGTTGTCACCACCTGAATCCACTATGGATGTTGATACATATTCAAACTGAATTCAAACTTTTTAGAGCCATCATCCATGACTTAGCTATGGATGATGTATATTCAAACCAAACTTTAAACCCTTCAGAGCTATCACTGCTTAACTCAGCTATGGATGTTGATATAGATTCAAACCCAACTTCAAATAATTCAAATCCACTATCACTTGACTTAGCTGTTAATTTTGATATAGATTCAAACCCAAATTTAAATAATTCAAAGCTACTATCACTTGAATTAGTTGTTAATGTTGATATAGACTCAAATTTGAATTGGAATTTTTTATTCAGATCAACCTGATTTCAAACCCTTCAAATTATTTGCTACTTGATTCAACTATGGATTTTGATACATATTCAAAACCAGATTCAAACCCTTTAGAGCCACCATTTGACTCAATTATATATTTTGATACAGATTCAAATTAATATTGATTTTTTTTATTTAGATCAAACTTGGCTTCAAACCCTTCAGATTTGTCATTGCTTGACTTAGCTATTGTTGTTGATATGAATTCAAACCTGGCTATAAACCCTTTATATTTTTCTTAACTCAATTGTGGATGTTGACATGGATTCAAACCCAACTTCAAACCCTTCAAGGTTGTCATTGCTTAACTTAGTTATGGATGCAAGCCCTTTGAAATTAAAAATTTAAATTTGACATGCAATTTATTAAGATAAAATGTATTTTTATTTGGGGTGTTATGAAGACTATTTCAATCTAATATAATTAATTTAAAATATCAATATAAAATAAACAGTCATTATAATAAAAGTTTATTTATTTTTTCTACCAATGGTTAATATAAGTAATATGGGTAGGATTCTTAAAGTTTATATAACTAATTGAAAAATATAATTTATTTGTAAATAAGATTAATATGAACATAACCAATAATAGTATGAGATTTGAGTCTTTCTCAAGCATTATCTTAAAAAGTATAAAAGTAAAAATTTTATATTTCATTAACACTTTGAAATTTTTTGAAGCATAATAAAGTAAAAAAAATATTTTCAAATGTATTATAAACATATTATTAAAATTAAGTAGACTGTTGTAAATAACATAGATTGAAAACTTACAACTTTCAATGAACTCGATAGCTTAATATTATTAGCAACTTGACAAAAATATATGAAGAAATTTTCAATAAACTAAAAAAGAAAAAATAAGCAACAATTGGAGAGCCAAAATTTTGATTCTATGTGAGATATTCATTACAAAGCGTACAATTATAGTTTATGAATTAGAAAATCAGCCAAATACAACATTTCAAAATATAAAATAGTTTTTAAATTGATTTTTGTTTTCAACTTCTTGCGCTTGCACTAGATGGTTGGCCTTGAATCTAAAATAGTGGATGAATTGGAGGTTGCTCAAGTATGGTAACATCATGGTATATCTCCTCCAATCCTCTTAAATATTTTGGTTTATCCTAAAGTACCTCACTGTCCTCTACAATAAACTCAAGATCCATAAAACCCTTGGAAATCCAATCACATAGTGGATCTAGCTCATCCAATTGAATTGCATCATAGGATTAACTAGCCTCCACTTGTCTTATACGAAGCCTAAGATTTTATTGCATAAACACAAGGTCATTGAGGTACTCCTAGCTCAACCTATTACACTTATTTGTTTGTATGACCTCAAATAAGGACCAATTGTTCTAACACCCAAAAGCGCTACAAGGCTGACTCAAGATGTAGATAATTGTTCCCTGTAGGGTATGTGTTTTGGAGTGATAGTCATCCAACTATAAATCCACAAAAAATAAATCAAAGTATTAATTCACATTTGTAAACTACAAGAATTTTAACAAAATATTTATCTTTTAAATCTTAAACTTTAAAAGTTTAAATGTATTACTTGGTCATAAGTTTGACCTTATTTTTTTAATGAAGGGGAACACAAACTATTGGAAATTTTGAGTAGATGAAGTTGTCATTGATGTCAAAGATGAATTATCATTGATGTCAAAAGGTCAAAAGGAGTAATGCAAAAGGTTGGTGGTAAAAGAGCTTCATAATGTTTATTTTTAAATATTCAGTGAAGGGCAAAATAAAAGGTTTTTATTAAAACCATGGTTGGGAAAATCAAAAAGGTTTTCTAAAACCTAAGGAGGCTTTTATTTTAAAAATCCCAAAGGAGATTTAAATATTTAATTTATAATATTTAAATTCCTTTTAATTTAAATAATTATAAATAAATATATTTCGAAGGAAAAGTTGGAAGCGCCAATGACAACATTATTTCCCCAATAAATTTTCCTCTCCACCGACGTGTGTGACAAGGAAGGCATATGCTATAAATACCATAGTCATTCCTAAGGTTTGGAATTCATTTTATTGCATCCACCTTAAGCAAAAAGAAGCTCATGCAAATTTTGAAACGTGTGCCTCCCGAATAGCGTAGTGTGTGGTTCCATCGGCATCGAAGGAAGAGCCAAGGGCTCTTAAGGGTTTGAAGGATTCAAAGCACATGTTGTGCTTTGAGGCTCCAAGTGGAGCACATGGCTCACATGGTGTGGAAGCCAGGGCCAAGGTGTTGTGGGAGTATTGTGCCAAGTTTCGAGCCTCGCAAATTGCAAAAAGTGGTCATAATTTTTGGAAATTATTTTAATTTGTTTTGCTAAGGTTTAGGAGGGATAAGGTGGAAGTTAATTTTTTGAGGAAATATTCTTTGATATATGAAGGGTTATTTTTGCTAAAGTAAAACCTAGGGTAATTTTGTTTTACCTTAGAAAAGTGAGAGATTGATTTATTGCATTATTTTATAAAGTGATTTATTTAATTAATGCAATATTAAGTAGGGAGTCATACGTAGAGTTTGGATTATTTTTTAGATATCTTTATGAAAATGGTTATGATGAAACTAAATCGTTAATATGTTCTTTTGATGAGTTAGAGTTTTGAAAGATGTGTTTTGATTAAATATTTGTGGTGTTGGATATTATTTTAAGATGAACTAATAAGGTGTAATTATGTTTGATGGTTTTATAATTGAGAATTATTCTATGAAGAGGTTAGTGTGATATTTAATAATCTAACTATTAAAATTGGCAAAAGATAAAAATGTGATTTAGACAGGTTTTCTAAGGATGGAACTTCTACAAAGTCTCACAAAACTCAAGATAAAGGTAGAAGAAGGAAAGAAAATTGAGTAGGATATGACAGATCTTTTAATAGCAAGAGAAAAAAATGTGAAATATTGGAAGCAAAAATTGTTTATCTAAGGAATGAAGTTGAAAGAACCAAGGTACTACAAGATATAGAGTATGAGAAATAGAAAGAGGATTCAAGTCTTCAAGAAGCAGAAACTTCAAACAAATATAGGTAAGATAAGGATACTTCAAAATAAAAAGACATTAGAAAGAAAGAAAACAAAGAATAACCTTGAATGCTAGTTAATCACAAAAGGAGAAGCACTCAACCACAATATCAAAGGCATCCAAACAAGTTACATAATTTCTTCCATGGTCATTATTTTTCTTGTAACAAATATGGTCATAGAGTTGTACATTGTATTGGTCATGCAAGAAACAATGTCAATAGAAATTTCAATTCTTTTGCACCTCTTATGGATAATGATATTATATGTTACAAATGCAATAATTTTGGGCACAAGGCTAGATGGTGTAAAATGATACTTCCTGAGTCTAGTAATAGAAAAATAATTTCAACAACTAGGAAAGATGAAAGGGAAAATGTAAAGGCTAGATCAATGTTAGTTCAAACAACCCTTCATGCTCAAGATAAATAAGAACAATGGTATCTTGATAGTGGTTGCTCTAGACACATGACAGGAGACAAAGATAAATTCATTGTACTAAAATAAACCAATAGAGGATCAATAAGTTTTGGTGATAATGGATCAACAAATATTGGTGGAAGAGGAACTCTGAGTTTAGATAATGGGAAAACAAGAACAAAAAATGTGTTGTATGTTAAAGGGTTAAAACATAATCTGCTAAGTATAAGTCAACTTTGTGATCAAGGTCATATGGTTACATTTCACCCAGATAGGTGTGAAATAAGAAAATCAAAAACTGGAAAAGTCATTGCAAATGCAAGAACTCCAAACAATCTCTACATGCTTAATGAGATCAAAGGGGAGAAGTGCTTTCTATCACAAGAAGATGAGAGTTGGTTGTGGCATAGAATATTGGGTCATTTAAATTTTGACAACATAGTCAACATAAGCAATAAGTAGGCTATCAGAGATTTACCCAAGCTAAAAAGGCCACAAAACATAATCTGTGCACCTTGTCAACATGGAAAGCAAACTAGAACAAGATTTAAGTCAAAGGGATATATGTCATCTGAGCCATTAAGTCTAATACATACTAATCTATGTGGTCCTACTATAACATAGAGTATTCAAGGTGAGAGTTACTTTATATTGTTTATAGATGATTACTCCAGAATGGTTTGGGTAGCTTTCCTGAAAGAGAAGTCAGATGCATTTGAAAAATTCAAAGCATTTAAGGAATTGGTTGAAAATGAAACCGACAAGAGGATTAAGTGTTTGAGATCTGATAGAGGAGGAGAATTTACCTCAAATGAATTTGTAGAGTTTTATGAACAACATGGGATCAAGAGAGAATACTCAGCAACAAGAACTCCTCAACAAAATGGAGTAGTTGAAAGGAAAAATAGGACTATTGAGAATATGGCTAGAGCTATGTTAAATGAGTCCAAAATTTTAGATGGATTTTGGAGGGAAGTAGTCAAAACAATAGTATACATAATCACTAGGGCTCAAATGAGGGTAAACCATCACAAGACTCCATATGACCTTTGGAAAGGAAGACCGACCACTGTAAAACACTTCAAGGTTTTTGGAAGCAAGTGCTACATAAGACGAGAAGATCAAAACTTAGGCAAGTTTGACCCAAGATGTGATGAGGGAATTTTTCTTGGTTATTCCTCTAAGAGTAAAGCCTATAGATGCTTCAACAAGAGAACACGCACTATTGTAGAAAGTATAAATGTAACAATTGATGAGAAGATAGATTCAAGAGAACCAATTCAACAAATTGTGTATCAAGAAGATGGAAGTTGTCAAGAAGAGTTTCATGAGGAATCATATGAAGAAGAAGAAGAAACACAAAGACTTCTTCCTAAAAATCCATCCAGATATGTACAAAAGCATCATATAAAAGATCTAATCATTGGGAATCTAGATGAAAGGTAGACAAGGAGAAGGATAATAACACCATCTCAACAAGTAAATTTTTCCTTGCTATCTAAGATTGAGCCAAAGGACTTCAATCAGGCAAGTGGATATGAATTATAGATTAAGGCAATGGATGAGGAATTAGATCAGATAGAGAAAAGCAAGACTTGGGAACTTGTTCCATGACCAAAGGACAAGAATGTGATCGACACAAAATGGGTATTCAAAAATAAGCTAAATGAATATGGATAGGTAGTAAGGAATAAAGTAAGGTTAGTATGCAAAGGTTATGCACAGGTAGAGGGAATTGACTTTGATGAGACATTTGCTCCAGTTGCATGACTTGAAGCCATAAGAATATTTTTAGCCTTCTCAAGTTTTAAAAACTTCAAGGTATATCAGATGGATGTTAAGTCAACATTTCTAAATGGTGTTCTAGAAGAAGAAGTCTATATTGAATATCCAGAGGGATTCATATTAACAGATAAACTAGATCATGTATGTAGATTGAAAAAGTCATTGTATGGTCTAAAGCAGGCTCCTAGAGCATGGTACTCAAGATTGGATAAGTATCTTCAGGAACAAGGATTCAAAAAATGAATAGCAGACAATAACTTATACATCAAAAATGAAGGGAATAATCTACTAATTGTGGTTTTTTATGTTGATGACATCATTTTTGAGGGAAACAATGATAAGATGTGTAAATAATTTGCAAAGAACATGCAGAATGAATTTGAGATGTCTATGCTTGGTGAGTTGTCCTTCTTTCTTGGACTTCATATTTCACAATCAGAGAAAGGAGTATTTCTTTCACAAACCAAGTATATAAAAGAGATGCTAAAGAAATTCAGATTAGAAGATTGCAAACCAGTAAGTACCCCCATGGTTACAAGATGCAAGTTAAGTAAGGATGATGAATCCCTAGAGGTAGATCAAAGACTATATAGATCTATGATTGGTAGCTTGTTGTATGTTACAGCTACAAGACCATACATAGTGCAAGCAGTGGGATTAGTGGTAAGGTTTCAGGCAACACCTAAGGAAACACATGTGGCAATAGTAAAGAGAATTCTTAGGTATCTAAAAGGGACTATGGATTTTGGGCTCTAGTATCCCAAAAGTGATAGTTTCACACTCATAGCATATACAAATGCAGATTGGGTTGGCAACATTGATGATAGAAAAAGCACAAGTGGAGGAGCATTCTTTCTTGGAGACTATTTAGTCTCTTGGCTAAGTAAGAAGCAGGTGTCAGTATCCTTATCTATAGTAGAAGCAAAATATATTGTGGTAGTAGCCAATTGTACATAGGTATTATGGATGAAGTAAACTCTAGAAGACTTCAAGATAAAACATGATCATCCTATTTCCATATTATGTGATAATACAAGTGCTATAAGTATCTCAAAGAATCCAGTGATGCACTCTAGGACAAAGCACATTCCGATCAAGTATCATTTTCTAAGAGAACAAGTGACAGATAAACAAGTCAGATTGGAATATGTTACTAGAAAGGAGCAGATAGCAGATATTTTCACTAAGCCACTTTCGAAGGAAACCTTTGAGTATCTTCGAGAAAAACTGGGAGTAATACTCCCACCCCAGAATCAACCACCTCAAGAGGAGGTGGGGGAGGGGCTAACCTAAGAGACTCATTCTTAGCCCCGAGCCCCAAAGGTGACCCTTTGCCATTGATGTCAAAGGGGGAGAGATTTAAGTAAGAGGGAGAGATTTGATTTAAGAAGAGAGCATTGAGTCAGGGGGAGCAGTTTCCCAGGGGGAGCAAGACATAAACAGGTTAAGAAAATTTGAAAAGATAATTGGGTTGCCATCAATGACAAAGGGGGAGATTGTTGGACATTTTGAGTAGATGAAGTTGTCATTGATGTCAAGGATGAATTGTCATTGATGTCAAAAGGTCAAAAGGAGTAATGCAAAATGTTGGTGGCAAAATAGCTTCATAATATTTATTTTTAAATATTATGTGAAGCACAAAATAAATTTTTTTATAAACATGGTTGGGCAAAAAGATTTTTTGGGCAAAATAAAAGGTTTTTATTAAAACCATGGTTGGGAAAATAAAAAAGGTTTTCTAAAACCTAAGGAGGTTTTTATTTTAAAATCCCAAAGGAGATTTAAATATTTAATTTATAATATTTAAATTCCTTTGAATTTAAATAATTATAAATAAATATATTTCGAAGGTAAAGTTGGTAGTACCGACGATAGCATTGTTTCCCCGATGTATTTTCCTCTCCGTCGATGTGTGTGACAAGGGAAGGCATATGGTATAAATACCATAGCCATTCCTAAGGTTTGGCATCAATTTTATTGCATCCACCTTAAGTGAAAATAAGCTCATGCAAATTTTGAAACGTGTGCCTCCCGAATAGCATAGTGTGTGGTTCCACCGACGTTGAAGGAAGAGCCAAGGGCTCTTAAGGGTTTGAAGGAGTCAAAGCACACATTGTGCTTTGAGGCTCCAAGTGGAGCACATGGCTCACATGGTGTGGAAGCCACGACCAAGGCATTGTGGGAGTATTGTGCCAAGTTTCGAGCCCCACAGATTGTGAAAAGTGGTAATATTTTTTTTGGAAATTATTTTAATTTGTTTTGCTAAATTTTAGGAGGGATAAGGTGGAAGTTAAGTTGTGAAATTAACCTAAGTGTTGAGGAAATATTTTTGATATATGAAGGGTTATTTTTGCTAAAGTAAAAGCTAGGGTAATTTTGTTTTACCTTAGAAAAGTGAGAGATTGACTTATTGCATTATTTTATAAAGTGATTTATTTAATTAATGCAATATTAAGTAGGGAGTCATAAGTAGAGTTTGGATTATTTTTTAGATATATTTCTGAAAAGGGTTATGATGAAACTAAATTGTTAAAATGTTCTTTTGATGAGTTAGAGTTTTGGAAGAAGTGTTTTGATTAAATATTTGTGGTGTTGGATATTATTTTAATATGGAGCAATAAGGTGTATTTGAGCTTTGATTATTTTTGTGACTAAGAAATATTTTGAGAAAGTGTTAGAGTGATATTTTAATAATCTAACTATTGAAATTGGCAAAAGAGAAAATTGTGATTGAGACAAGTTTTCTAAGGGCACTTCTACATCAAACAAAAGGTATGGGCACATCTTCCTAGTGAATGGTTGTTGAATGTTGTGAATGCTAAGTTGGAGTGAAAAGGGTTTTTATGGAATAAGAGTTGTTGATAAAACCTTGTTTGATAAGCATTGTTATTGAAGTGATTGGTTGAGTGAAGAACTTGAACTAGGGTTTGCAAAGATCATGAGTATCATTGTTATGTGAGATTGGTTGATAAGCATTGTTGGAAACATTTGAGTGAGTGTTCATAAGCTTGGACTAGGGTTTGTGAGCAAGGATTAATTCATTGAGTGAGTGGTTGAGTAGAGTTGGTTGAGCCTAGTCAAGTGGATGTGTTGAAGTGATAGTTCAAGTTCTGTGAAACAAATTATTCTATATTCTGAATTGATTTGAGAAAGAGGTTGAGTGTTGATGAATGTGAAACATATTGAGTCTCTAACAATTCTCTATATGTTTCTGTGATGAAAGAGAGATTGAAAGTGATTGATAGTTTATGAGTGTGAAGCATATTGAGTCTCTAACAATTCTCTATATGTTTCTATGAGATACAAGTTCTAGTGAGGACTTGTTGAGCGACAATTTTTAGTAATTGTGGAAGATTTGAGGACGAAGATTTGGACAAGTTCAAGTGAGGACTTGTTGAGCATATTTGAGGTAAGTCTTAGAGAAGACTTGTGGATAGATTGGTGTAAGATTTTTTGGAAGCTTACAATAAATATTTGAGGACAGATTTGAGGATAGATTTTGGTGCATATTTGAGGATAGGTTTGTGCCAGACCAGAGATAGATATTGAGCAGATTTGTGCTAAACCGAAGGACTATGTTTAGTGTAGATTTGAGACAATAACTTTGGAGGTGATAGAGTATAGAGGACAATAGTCTCCAATGGATAGAGATCCATTAGCTAGGGTAGTGAGGACATGTGTCTTCAGTGGATAGAGATCCATTAGCTAGAGTAGTGGGGGCAACAATTCTTCTAGAAGATCACCAACTAGAGAAGAGGAGAAAGGAGTTCTCCTGTGGATAGAGATCCATGAACTTGATTAGGGGATTGGTGTCTCCTTTGGATAGGGGTCCATAAACATTGTAATAGGGAAAGGATTCCCAAGATAATTTATTTGAGAAAAGTTTATAAGGAATATTTTCTCCGTGGAGTAGCCCACATTGGGTGAACCACGTTAAATCATGTCTCTCATGTGTGTGATGCTTTGTGTGATGTTTATTGCTTTAATATTATTGATGGTGTCATATGGATTAAAAAGCAAAAAGTTTTATCTTATACTGTTCACCCCCCCTCTCAGTATAAGCACATGTTCTTCACTAACAAGCTCCCTCTTGAAGTCTTATACAATTGCAACTTAGTAGGTATAAGACAATGTTTGTTAAGGTTATTTATCATCCTCTATGCATAAATATACAACCTTTCCAATACCTCTTAATCACCACTAATTCTAATAATGTAAAAGAATTTGAGGTTCAAGAAGCACCCGACGACATGAATTGGTTGATAGAGTTGCCTTGTTCATCTCTTATCAATAATGCACCAAAATGCTTTAAACTTACACTAGTTGTCCCTATAATAATGATCAATGGCCTTTTTGGCTCTATCCATTACCTCATATAGATAATTCATGGCTAATTTTTCACCATCTAAAAGGAAAATAATCCTTACCAAGGGTTCTTACATCTGCAATTAAACGATAAATATTGAAACATTAGAAAAATTAATACTCAAATATAAAATAATATTTTAAAATTTAAGTATAAAGTCAACAAGTAAATTATAATACACTTGGCTCCATATCTACTTTCCCTCCTCTTTTGTGTGAAATGGTAAGGTGTATCATTCCTTGCTCACAAACATCCACTTTAAAGTGGATGATGTTGTTAGAAGGCTCTACAAGATGATGAAATTAGAGGTAAATTGAGTGATCCTCAGGAAAATAATGTCCCTCTTGCCTTTGTGCTCCCTCATCAAGCTGAGCACCCATGTGTGGTTATAGATAAATTATGTCATGTTTTTCAAACCATGATCTTAACCAATTACATGATATTTTTTCAATGTCCTCAAGTATAAGGTTAATACAATGGGTAACAAATAGGCTCCAAAAACTAGAGGGGTACTTATCCTTGATAACTATACATACAGATACATATGTTGTTACATTGTGCATCACTACATTGATAATATTATCCACTCTTGTTTCTATCACAACCTCCTCCAACAAACTAAATAATAATTGTGTATTCTTTAACTCTCATGAGATATCAACTAACTTCAATAAGACTTTATATCCATCCAAATCCTTCATAAAATTTAGGATTGCATAGTTTTTTGCATCCATCCATCCATCAAAAAGAATAAAACGACCATTTTTCCTCCATGTAATCATTTGCTCTTCTATAAGAGCATGTGTGTTGATAACACACTCCAACAATGTTCCACCAAAATCATGGGCCAAAGGTATTTTAAATCCTTTTTCAGACTCACTTAATACCCTCACTATGGCTTCCTAATAGGGGTTGTTCACATAGTTGAAGAAAATATTGTAACAACACATACATTTTTTTGTAATTGTAATGATACCCTTCACCTTGTCCCTCCTCAATGCGGTATTGTAAATTGTGGTTTATCTTGTATTGGAACCTTATCCCACAATTCTCCCACTTCCACTAGAACTAAATTGTTGAATGCAAGGGCTAAGAACATATTATTCAACCATAACATCAACATCTTGTAGTTCAGCCTCATCCCCATAAAAGAAGCCCTATGGCCCCACTCCATGTCCCATTGCAACTCTTATCCTTTTATTCTCAATTTTCTTGGACTCTTTGCTACACAACCAAGCCTTCACCTCATTTTTTATTGTATCATCTAATATAGGTAGGGGTCCACATCATGTGGTAGTTTCTTAAGCAAATATAATTTGATATGATGGATATGGGTCCACATCATGTGGTAGTTTCTCAAGCAAATAAAATTTGATATGATGGAAGTCTCCTCAAATTTCCTTGCTATATTATTTACAAACTACTTAATTCGAAAAGTTTCCCTTAACCTCATACTTCCACATTGGGTCTCTTCTTGGGTTTTAAATTAGGGTTGCAGATAAATAAGTTTGTTGGGTTCCACTTGTAGAAATATAATTATTGCCTATGGTGGTTCTAGGACCTCACCTCAAGAAACCATATTTGTTTCCTAACAGGAAGGAAAAAAAATTAATAGAGAGAAAAATACAAAATAATTTATTAATTAGATGCCTTAGCTTACATGCTTAAAAACAAACAACAAAATCATTGCAAAGCCTGAGAAAAAAATACACCCTAGTCTACATGTTTAAAAAGAATTAAAAAAGAGGAAAAAACCCTAGTTTTATTTTGGGGAGGATTCCGAACTATCTCAGAAAATATACAAAAATATTCATTTATCTCGTATCAATAATAGTAATTTGTTCTTTTATGTAGCTTTGATTTGCAATTTCATTATTTTTAAAATTATATCCTATAAAGAAAAAACATGGCACATTTCATTCAAATATTTAAATTTCACTCTAATATTTGTAATTTTTTTTAATTGAGTGAACTTTGGTTAATGTTTTTATTTTTACAATATTGAAAGAGTGAAAAAAAACAATCCATGCATATCACCACATTAAAGTTACATCCCTTTGATCTTAAAATATAGCAATATTTTATATACATCTTATGCACATGGTAAAAGGATAATAATTAACTTTGATAACTTTGAAAAAAAAGGTATCTAAAAACAAAAATATACATTGTTTAAAATCATTGTTCTAATAAGACAAAAAATAGTGATAAATATATTACGATAACTTAATCTACTATGTTTTTCATTTAATACACATTTCTTTTTATAATGTTATTTTGTATGCCATAAACCACCATCTTTTTTTTGCTAGATAATAAGGGGTTGTACTCGAGTCCCCCACCCTTGACAAATTACATCTCTCTTCTTTAGAGCTTGAGAGTTTACAAATAGATAGACTTTTCATCTCAATTGAGATTCTATAGCTAGAAACCTACATCATTTTACATAAAATGTTTGTATTCTTGATTTCCATTTTGTAGATCTTTTCAAATTTTTGTATGAATACAATTAATCCAGAATTTAGCAAATTTCTAGACATTTTCCTATAGCAACCTTCACAATGCCAAAAATTCACTTCAACTATCTATGCCTTGCATCTTAGTAGAATATTATTTTCAAAACATCGTACAATCATAGTCCACTTTACCAAATTAGGATTGCTAGTTTCCTTCCTGAAACAAAAGTGCAACCACAAAAATTATAATAAATAGTCTAAAAGAAAAAACATTATTGTTACAAAATAAAGAAGATAATACCAATGGAAAACATTAAATTAAATCTTAATCATAAATTGATTTAGGCAATCAACATTTTTTTTTTTAGCTTAAACTAACTTTCTACTTCCTCTAACCATGGAAAGGAGAAATTAACTTCACGACCCTCAATCAAAATCCCTTTATTGGCTAGCTTATCTACACATTTTTTTCTTTGCTTAATATGTGTGTAAACCTAATTTTTTCAAACTCTTTCGCAAGATCTTGAATTTTCATAATTATATCTTGTATGTTCCATGGAGCCTTTGCTTTCGTCAAATTTGTATTAATTACTATGAGAGAATCACCTTCCATCCATACTCTATTCCATTTCATTTTTTACATATTTTTAACCCTTCTAAATTTCTCAAGATTCATCTTCATTATTTATCTTAAATACACTATTGAAATCATAATGAGATAAAAATATATCCTCTATTATTTCTAATTATTCCTCCTCCTCCTATTGGTCCTAGATTTCCTTTAGATGCTCCATCAAAATTCAATTTAACCCACTCCACATCTGGTCATTTCCACTTTATATTGTTTGCCTTATTTTTTCTTCTCTTGTACCCAACATCATAATTCCATTTAATGACTTGACTTCATATATCAAGGCTCTCTGCTTCCAAATTAGGGGTTGTATGAGTTTATAGGGTTGGTTTAGACTCATTTATTGCTAAACATATCTTTTTTTTATTACCTCTAAACTGGTTTTCTTTCCTGTGAAAATTCTTTTATTCCTTTCTAGACATATAGTACAAAGTATTGTATCTTTTGATATATCCCATATTATTTGTAAAGCCTCACTTTTATAAATGCTCCATCATTGCTTTAACCAATATTCAATTCTACTATTCATCATCATGCATTTGCCAAACATATTAAGAATCCATTGCCATAGATTCCAGACTATTGAGAAATGTCCCAAGAGATGGTCTATACTCTCCTCCTTATTATAGAAAACACATTGAGAGAGGCCATGAAAACCCCTTTTCATAATGTTATCCTAGGATAAAATTCTTATATGACCTACTAGCCAAACACACATTTAAACTTTATGAATTCTTGGGCTATCCTAAATATCTCTCCATATTCTAGTGCCATTATTATTTTTTTGGTGTTGAACATTATATCCACTTTTTGTTGTGTATTCTCCTAAGCTATTCAAATCCTAAATCAATTTATCCTTGGCTTCCCTCAAAATAATCATTGTTTTTATATTTCTACTGAATTTCCTCCTGGAATCAATGTCTTGTATACTTGTAAAAGAATCTTATTTCCATTTGTATCTTCCTTATCAATCCTTGTACAAAATATTTGAAACCCTATCACCATATTTGTCTTGAAGCAATCTCATCCAAGGATTCAAAATTGGATCTAAATTGAGTGGGTTTTTATTACACAAAGTATCCATCCAAATAGAATTTTTTTCTTCATTTCCCACCACCCATATTAATACTTTAATCATAAGATCAATAGATTTTTTAAACCATTCCAAAGATCATAACAAAATGTAGTAAATATTAAACTTAGGTCATTGGGATCAACATACTTAAAAGAATTATTGCCCATTGTATTTGACTCTCTTTGTACAATATCTAGATAACTTTTCCCCTAAGAGATAATTTTGCATTTGTAAGAACTCTTAAACCCATACCTCCCCTAGTTTTATCATCACACAACTTGCTCCATTTCACCAAAGAAAATTTCCTTTTATCATGTAAACCTGACCATAAAAAGGATCGCATAATATAGATTAAAATTTTTTCAACTTATTTTGGCATAGAATACAATGACATGTAATATGTTGGAATTTCTTGTAAGACTAACTTAATTAATTGCACTCTTATTGCTAATGATAACCATCTACCTTTCTAAGTTGGAAGTTTATTCTAAACTTTACTAATAATTGGATTCCATAAATCTATCTTCCCCCCCTCAAATAAAGGTATCCCATGATAAGTTGGTAAATTTGCCTCCTCCATTTGAAGCATCCTGTAAATTCTTGCTTTGATATTAGCATGTGTTAAGGAATTAAATGTTGGATTTAGTCCTATTAACTTTTTACTCTAAATATCTTTTGTACTCTTTTAAAAATTTATTCAAATATTTAACCTTGCCCTTCCAAAAAGGGTTGTATCATCTACAAACTATTGATGGGTGATGTTATCGATGATATTACTAACCTTAAGACCACTTATAATCCCATATTTGTAAGTCTTATTTAATTTCCTACTAAAAAATTCTGCCATAATAATGAAAAAATAAGGAGATAAAGGAAATTCTTATCTAAGACCTCTCTTGAATTTAAAATATTATGTCACTAACCCATTGACCAACACTGAATAAGAAACTATAGAGACACAAGTTTTAATCCATCTAATTATTTTCTTTCCAAAACCAAACTTATCTAAAACTACAAAAATAAAAACCCATTTAACCCTATCTTAGGTCTTATTCATATCAAGTTTTAAAATAATTGCTTTCTCTTTGTTGAAGTTTTTGAATGTATAGCTTCGAGAGCTACTATGATCCCATCCAGAATTTGTCTCCCTTTCACAAATCCTCTTTGCTCTTCTAAAATCTTTTTTTCTAACAATGGCCTTAATCTATTTTCCATCACTTTGGAAATAATATTATATGTCATATTACATAGAATTATGGGTCTAAAAGAATCAACAAATTCAGCATCCTTCTTTTTTGGAATTAGGGTAAGATATGTTGCATTTTTTATAAGGTATGAATTTTTACCCTAGACTATTCCACTAACACCAATAAAGAATCCTTCACTATATCCCAATTATGTTTCCAAAGGTGTTCTTGTTTCATTCTTTAAATCTATATATCATAGCTTTAATTTGGTTTGGAAGAGCATACAACCTACCATTACCTAAATAATTCATTTTTTGAGCTATCATATCAACAAATTGAGGATGGTCCTCCCACATATGCTCATATTTAAAATATGATCTTTTTTTAATTCAATTACCACCATTTTAAGTCTTATTCTCCAGTGATCTAAACCAATCCTTGTTATAGTATTTTTAGCAAAAGTTCCTTCACCTAGCCAATGATATGAGAGAATCCATCTATCTATTTTTTTTGCTATTAGGTTATGACCTCTCCTGTTTTTGGTCCAAGTATAGTTGTCTTCTTCAAACTCAACTTCCCATAGATTATTATTTTGAATAAAAGCTGAGAATTATTTCATACTTTGGATCAATTTCCTAATTCCTCTAAATTTTTCATCCATCTTCGTTATGGCATTAAAATATCCAATGACATGAATCAGATTTCTTGGTCTTTACTTCCCATAAAGGCTTTAATCCCAATCCAAACTTCTAATCTACCTGATTGAGTTGTAGTTCCATAGATATTTATCAGGATGAAATGAATATTTGCAAAGTAGCAAGTGACTTAAGAGGCTATTCAATGCCTAGTTTTATAAATAGTTATACAAGAGTTTCTAGAATGATTCCAAAAAGTTAGAATTCCCCCTGCCACTCCTTCAGATTCCATAGCATCCCATTCACATCTTTCCCATACTACTTTCATAGATTTTAAAACTTATTCTTTTGTCATTTTATTTTCTAGATAAAGAAAATATCAGTTTTATTACTTAAATATAGGTCCCTAATATATATCTGCTTTGAGGGGACATTAGCAACCCTTATATTGTATGATATGATAATCATGTACCATTTGGGGATTTTGGCCCCTCTTGCATATTACCAATATCATTTTATTGTTTGGTAAAGAGAAGTTCAACCAACCTAGTTTGTGTTCCTTTCTCTATATTTTCTCTTGCTTCCCTCGATCTTATGTAACAACCCTAATTTCCAAACCAACTCGAGAGAGCAATATTTTTTTTAAACATAATATGTCTATCATCAATGTATAATTCATAGCTAAGTATGTATAATCTAACATAAATCAAGGGCAGTAAGTAGACAAGAGATTTATGACATGGTCAGTGCCAACTCTTGTGATAGGAGTGACAACTTCCTATCTAACCTTACATACCTTCATGATCTTTACTTTTTAATTGTTTCTCTTTCTCTTTTAGTTAGGAAGTCTCATTACTTAATTAATTGATTGTAGTTCAATTATAAACTAACTTTCTAATTGAATAAGCAATCATTTCTATTGCAATGGAAACCATACATACATTATTAACCAATATATAAATGTTGTCTTATTCATTCTTTCCTAAAGCATTACATGTAAGCATAAACCATTGCATCATTATTTAATAACCATTCATGGAGAAGTATATGCAACATCATTGGATCTAACAAACATTAATTGTTAACAAAAATTATTGCATCACATAACACTTTAGTAATCATCTCATGGAAAAATAAATGCATCATCTATATTAAACTTTTTTCAACTTATTTTGGCATAGAATACAATGACATGTAATATGTTGGATTTGCTTGTAAGACTAACTTAATTAACTGCACTCTTCCTGCTAATGATAACCATCTACCTTTCTAAGTTGGAAGTTTATTCTAAACTTTACTAATAATTGGATTCCATAAATCTATCTTCCTCCCCTCAAATAAAGGTATCCCACGATAATTTGTTGGTAAATTTGCCTCCTACATTTGAAGCATCATGTAAATTATTGCTTTGATATTAGCATGTGTTAAGGAATTAAATGTTGGATTTAGTCCTAATAACTTTTTACTCTAAATCTCTTTCGTACTCTTTTAAAAATTTATTCAAATATATAGCCTCATTTAACCTTGCCCTTCCAAAAAGGGTTGTATCATATACAAACTATTGATGGGTGATGTTATCGATGTTATTACTAACCTTAATACCACTTATAAGCCCATATTTTTAAGTCTTATTTAAGTTCCTACTCAAAAATTCTGCCATAATAATGAAAAAATAAGGCGATAAAGGATATCCGTATCTAAGACCTCTCTTTACTATAAAATATTATGTCACTAACCCATTGACCAACACTGAATAAGAAACTGTAAAGACACAAGTTTTAATCCATCTAATTATTGTCTTTCCAAAACAAAACTTATATAAAACTACAAAAATAAAAACTCATTTAACCCTATCGTAGGTCTTACTCATATCAAGTTTTAAAATCATTGCTTTCTCTTTGTTGAACTTGTTGAATGTATAACTTCAAGAGCTACTATGATTCCATCGAGAATTTGTCTCCCTTTAACAAATCCTCCTTGCTCTTCTAAAATAATTGTTTCTAACAATGGCCTTAATCTATTTTCCATCACTTTGGAAATAATCTTATATGCCATATTACATAGAATTATGGTTCTAAAAGAATCAAACAATTCAACATCCTTATTTTTTGGAATTAGGTTAAGATATGTTGCATTTTTTTATAAGGTATGAATTTTTACCCTAGACTATTCCACTACCACCAATAAATAATCCTTCACTAAATCCCAATTATGTTTCCAAAGGTGTTCTTGTTTCATTCTTTAAATCTATATGTCATAGCTTTAATTTGGTTTGGAAGAGCATACAACCTACCATTACCTAAATAATTCCATGTTTGAGGTATCATATCAACAAATTGAGGATGGTCCTCCCACATATGCTCATATTTAAAATATGATCTTTTTTTTAATTCACTTACCACCATTTTAAGTCTTATTCGCCAGTGATCTAAACCAGTCCTTGTTAAAGTATTAATTTTAGCAGAATTTCCTTCATCTAGCCAATGATATGAGAGAATCCATCTATATTTTTTTTTTTTGTTATTAGGTTCTCACCTCTCCTGTTGTTGGTCCAAGTATAGTTGTCTTCTTAAAACTCAACTTCCCATAGATTATTATTTTGAATAAAATATGAGAATTCTTTCATACTTTGGATCAATTTCCTAATTCCTCTAATTTTTTCATCCATGTTGGTTATGGCATTAAAATATCCAATGACATGAATCATATTTCTTGGTCTTTACTTCCTATAAAGGTTTTAATCCCACTCCAAACTTCTAATATACCTGATTGATTTGTAGGTCCATAGATATTGATCAGGATGAAATGAATATTTGCAAAGTAGCAAGTGACTTAAGAGGCTATCCAATGCCTATTTTTATCAATAGTTACAGAAGAGTTTCCAGAATGATTCCAACAAGTTAGAATCCCCCCTGCCACTCCTTCAGATTTCATAGCATCCCATTCACATCTTGCCCATACTACTTTCATAGATTTCAAAACTTATTCTTTTGTCATTTTATTTTCCTAGATAAATAAAATATCAGTTTTATTACTTAACCATAGGTCCCTAATATATATCTACTTTGAGGGGGAATTAGCAACCCTTATATTCCATGAGATGATAATCATGTCTCATTAGGGGATTTTTGCCCCTCCTGCATATTACCAATATCATTTTGTTGTTTAGTAAAGAGAAGTTCAAACAACCTAGCATGTGTTCCTTTCTCTATATTTTCTCCTGTTTCCCTCGATCTTATGTAACAACCCTAATTTCCAAATCAACTCGAGAGAGAAATCTCTTTTTTAATCATAATATGTCCATCATCAATGTAGAATTCATAGCTAAGTAGGCATAAGCTAACATAAATAAAGGGTAGTAAGTAGACAAGAGATTTATGACATGGTCAGTGTCAACTCTTGTGATAGGAGTGACAACTTCCTATCTAACCTTACGTATTTTAATGATATTTATTTTTTTAATTGTTTCTCTTTCTCTTTTAGTTAGGAAGTCTCATTACTTAATTAATTGATTGTAGTTCAATTATAAACTAACTTCCTAATTGAATACACAATCATTTCTATTGCAATGGAAACCATACATACATTATTAACCACTATATAAAGGTTGCCTTAGTCATTCTTTCCTAAAGCATTACATGTAAGCATAAAATATTGCATCATTATTTAATAACCATTCATGGAGAAGTATATGCAACATCATTGGATCTAACAAACATTAATTGTTAACAAAAATTATTGCATCACATAACACTTTAGTAATCATCTCATGGAAATATAAATGCATCACATATATTATAAGGTAATAAAAATGAAGTGCACGCAGGTGTTGTAGGTGAGTTCGAGAGGAGATGGAAATCCTCCAAGAGAGGTCCCATGTTCAAATATCCACCCTACCAAAAATCTGAATTGGGTATCCAAAATCCAATTGATAATGTTGATGTGGGCAGGGTCGGGTGCGACTCTCGGGTGACTTTGACGGTGTAGAACCCCCTGTTCATGGTATCTCAGACCAAGGCGGCACTGCAAGGGATTTTTTTCTTAAGAAAATAATTAAATAAATAAAAATGAAGTGCCAATCCACACAATAAATATCCATAACACCTTTATTATCTTGGGAAAACATCAAAGGGAAACAACCTAGCCTCGAAATATTCATCCCCATATTTCATTAATCCATTTCATATCAATTTACAATGATATAAATAATCCTAAAGATACTTTTTTGAACCATTATTAAATACATTGATATAGGAGAATACCATGCATCCCTATTTTTAGGTCATCATTACAATTGAAAAACATAAATGAAATGTTCGCTAGATACATATACATTGAGAATGAAGAGAACCTCATAGTTCCCTAAAAAATTATTCTCACATTCATTCTTAAATATCATTAAACCTTTCAATCCAATATGGAATGAAAATTATCTAAAGTCTTATAATACAAGAAGAGACCCCATAATATCTTCAAGAATAGATTCCACATCCATTCTTTCCAAATACATTCATTTCTCTTACAAAATAAATTTACTAGCGCACACATGCATTCATCATCGAATGCATTTCTAGAACATCATGCATCCATTGCTCTACAAGAGTACATGCAAGAGGAAACCCTATAATTTCCTCAAGAATGGATTCCCTATCCATTATTTCCCAATGAATATAGAAGGTGCTTTCATAATTCATATTTCATTGATTCTCATTCACTCATGAATAGCATTTAAACAAATGGATCAAACCATTTCATTCATTGTTTCCAAAAAATGCACCAAAATATTTCCATAATATTTCACTATAGCTATTAAAAATTTACCAAAAAAATTGTACTCTAATCTCGTTTCAATATTTCACTATAGTTTTCACTAATTTGCCACAAATTAGTATCATAATCCTCTCACAATATTTCACTATAGTTCTCATAAATTTTGGCATAAATTTACCTCATAATCTATCAACAATATTGGATTAAATTTATCTCCACAAGAATTGCACTATAATGTTTTCATAAGGTCCTATTATAGACTTATATAAATCTTTTCCCCAATTTTGCACTTTAATATTTTCATAAGATTACATGGTAGCTCTCACCAATTTGTACTAAAATAAGTTCCACCTAAATTGTTAAAATTAAAGCTTTGATTTCCTCCAAATTTATTTTTATAGAACTAGTACGTTATATTCAAAGGCTAGTTTCGTGAAAGGAAGTGGATAATAAGCAAGCAATTCTCCCATTATTTGTACTAAAATAAGTTCCACCTAAATTTATTAATTTAAAGCTTGATTTTATCCAAATTCATTTTTATAGAACTGGTACCTTATATCTAAAGGCTAGTTTGGTGAAAGGAAGTAAATAATGAGCAAGCAATTCTCTCATTTAAAGGATTCTTTATTAAAAAAAGTGGAATATAATAACTAGTATTTAGTGCGTCAATCCATGCGACCACAACAAACAACTATCAAAAGACTTCAATTAACCAAGTCAAAATTGTGCCCTAGCACTGACACCTAACTTCTCAATTAGCGTAACCACTACTAGGTGGTCACTTCAATAGGAGAGCCCTCTCATATTTGAAGTCTCCACATGCTCCCACAAGATGTATGTGGGAGTATCCTAAAGATGGCTCTAAAAAGGGTTTTATCTTATAATAGCCAACAATCTAACTGGCGGTATGCAATTAGCCAATAAAAGAAAACCATATGGTGGATCAAAAAATCAACAGGAGTCAATAACGCCCCTAAGAATACCAATGGTCTCTACCTATGGAAATAAGGTTTAGCCAAGTGCCTAGGATACAAATCCTTGTGAGCCTCAAACCTTATAAAGGTTCATTTGGTCTCCCACATCATGAATGTGGGATAATACCTGCTAAACAATTAAATCAAAATGTTAACTTTTTACCTAATGATAATTTAGCAAATTAGACATTACCACGTCTCAATTTAATGATCATAGGAAATCAAAGGAAACAACATGACCTAATCAAGGTTAGCCAAGTGTTAGACATCAGGCTCATAAGTACCTCCAACTGGCATGGCCAAGCACTAGGTGGTGTGACTCTCGACCACCACTTGGTGGTAGAGAGTTTATAGGAGTGTTTCTCCTTATAAACATCTTTAAGGTTGGATCATGTCCCATGTGGGATAAATGCTCTAGTACCCTTTTAAAATTTATTTATCTGCACAAGACTAAATGTGATCCAATGTGTCTTGACTGCATGGACCATTTTGGATAGCTCCAAGTACTAGTATAACATATTAAAATATATATTAATAACATTACCAGGTAGGCTTGCGATGGTTTGGAGAAACTAGGTTATGAAGGATTTCTAATAGAGAATCTATTACAGATGTAATGCAATGCTAATCATTAAGAACACAAGCTTATACTGAGAGGGGGAGGTGAATGGTATAATACCACCATTTAATTTTTCTTTCAATTCAATATTATGCAGTGTATGGATAGCAGTATCAATAGTAGTAATAAAAGCAATGTACAAAACACCATACACAATAGAGACACCACAATTTATGTGGTTCACCCAATGTGGGCTACTCCATAGAGAAAATATTTTACTAAAATTTTCTTAATCAATATATTTTGTGAATCCTTCCCTATTACAATGTTTATGGACCTCTATCCAAAGGATATTTTGATCCCCTAATCTCAAGTTCGTGGATCTCTTCCATAGGAGAACTCTTTCCCCTTCTACTCTGGCTAGTGATCTTCTAGAAGACTCTGTCTCTCTACTGCGTTGGCTGGTGGATCTCTCTCCACTTGAAGACTCCTCACTCAGATATGTATTCAATTGTCCTGGATGTTGGATATCTATCCACTAAGACACTGTCCTCTGTACTCTGTCACCTCCAAATATCTATCTCAATACTGTACTAAACATAGTCCAGTCGATCTAGCACAACTCTGTTCAATCTCTTACACTAAACACAATACATTTAGTCTAGTACAATTTTGCTTAATAGGTCCACATAGAACCTTCTCAAATATTCTCAATAGGTCCACACAGAACCTACTCAAATTTACTCAATAGGTCCACATAAAACCTCCTCAAATATGCTCAACATGTCCACACAAAACCTTGTCAAATATTCTCAATAGTTCCACACAAAACCTACTTAAATATTCTCAACAAACTCACTCAGAACTTGTCCAATATTCTCAAAAATATCACTTAGAACTTGTCCAAATATGCTCAATAAGTCATCTCTAGGACTTGCTCAAATATGCATAGCCAGCTTCCACAAAAGCTTACTCAAAATCAATCCACAAGCCTTCTCAAAGACTTGTCCCAAATTTGCTTAACAAGCTCACACAGAACTTGTCCAATCTAATAGAATCATAAAAAGAATTGTTAAAGAATCAATATGTTCTATAATTAATGCTCAATCAATATCTCAATTCAATCTCATAGAAGCATAAAGAGAATTGTTAGAGACTCAATATGTTCTATACTCAAATTCCAATCTCAACTTAAATCAATCTCATAGAAGCATAAAGAGAATTGTTAGAGACTCAATATGTTCTATTCTAAAATCGCAATATCAACTCAATTCAGATATAGAATATTTTATTTCATGGAACATGAAAAACCAAATGCATCCACTTGACTAGGCTCAAGCAACTCTACTCAACCAAACACCTCAAGGAACAACCCTTTCTCACAGACCCTAGTCCAAGCATGTATCAACCAACTCAAAATGTTTCCAACAATGTTTCAACAACAAATCTCACATAACAATGATACTCATGTTATTATCTAACTCAAGTTCAAGTCCTTTGCATAACCAATTTTCTTGAACAACAAAGCTTATAAAACAAGGTTTAATAACAACTCTCAATTCAAAAAACCTTGAAGCATTAAACCAATCACTTTCGAAAAGGAAACCACAATCAATCCTTTTCAATCCAAAGGTATTTTATAATCAACCACCATAATCAATCAATAGGAGAATGTGCCCATACCTTTTATGAAGATGAATAAGCCTCTTTGGAAATCTTACACAATCACAATATTCTTTTGCCAATCCTCACAAGGGTTAGAAGATCACAAAATAATCAACATTACTCCACTTCACAATAATATTCACCAAGGCTTTTAATTAAAAAACCTTCTTAAGAATTGATGTAGAACATCCTTATCACTCCTAAAACCACTTGTACCATAAAATAAAATAAATCAAAACATTGCATAACCTTGTCACTCCAAAAACCACTTATACCATAAAATAACTCAAATATATTATATCCTTCCTTTCAAAAATTTTGCACTTAAAAAAATAATCACAAAGCATTCTTAGGAAATATACCACATTAATCAAATATCAAACCTTACCCATATGCAAAAATTAAATCCACTATACTCTTTGTGAAAATTTATGTTTAACACAACCTTAGAAAATTCAAAATATTTCATGCACTCAAAAATTTTGATGATCGAATTATGGCATACCTTGCAAAATGGCTTCGGGTGGTTTCAACCCCGCGTTCCTCCTCGTAGTGTGCCTTAGCACACTCTCTACACACCGTGTGGACTAGGCCTCCCACATGGAGGCTTTAAGCCTTTGAGACTTATATTTCCATCCTCTCCACCTATGCCTTGAAACTTGCTCCCTTATTCCATGTGCAGTGCACAAATGAAATTGAAAGGAGGAAATCGACGATTGCGAAGGAGGGGATAATCGGATGTGGAAAATATTTCTTGTCACCTTCTTGGTTGATAAAATCAACCCATTTAAATATTCAAACCTTTGCATGATAAAATATATGACATCAGCAGACATGGTGGGAAAACTCTTTTATTTAATTTTAAAATTAAAATTAAAATTTTAAATAAATTAAAATTTAAACTAAACCTTTAAAATTAAATTTCTCCATCATCGGGGCACCTTTTTCAATGAAACGAAAATCCAACTTGGGTTTTAAGAAAAACCCATTTCAAATCTGCCATCCATAGTTTTAAATAAAACCTTTCCTTACTTTCCTTGGTTTTCATAAAAAACATTTTTCTAAGCTTCCCTTGAAGCTCCTTTTGGAACCAAATGCCATGCATACCTTCTTGAACCTTTGATAAAAAAATTTGCTTCTCATGAAGCTCTTTGTGGAGAAAAATCATAGTGCTTACTTACATAGGTCCTTTTGACATCAATGACTACTTTTAGCTTAGGGACTCAAAATGTCCAACAATCTCCCCCTTTGTCATTGATGGCAACCCATATCATTTTACTAGAAACCTGACCTTCTTTTCTACCCCCCTTAGTATTTTGCTTCCTCTGGCTCAATGCTCTCTCAAATATCAAATATCTTCTTATACAAAATCTCTTCCCAATACACAAATCTCTCCCCCTTTGACATCAATGGCAAAGGGTCGCCTTTGGGTCTCGGGGCTAAGAATGAGCCTCTTAGCTTAGCCTCTCCCCCACCTCCACATGAGGTGTTTAATTCTAGGGTGGGAGTATTTCTACTCCTTAAAGAATAAATTTGTGCCTTTATCTTTCTCTCTTCTTCTGTGAGTCTTCTGAATCCTCTTGCTATTTATTTTCAAGTCATCATACTTTTTCCTGTCATCACTTATGTTCCTGTTCCTGTTATTGTTCTCATCCATGTTCCCGTTCTTGTTCCTGTTCTCTTTATTTTTGAGTCTTTATTATTTTTTGAGTCTCTATTCCTGTTCATCTTTCTATTTTTTTCATATTTTTGTTCTTGTTTATATATATGTCCCTATTCATGCCTGTTTCTAGAATATTTTCTCTACACCATCTTGTTATGTGACCATCATTATTGCACTTATAACACTTAATGTTATTATTCCTTGGATGTGAAACTGTCTTAGGATTTCTCCTAGTGAAGCCATATCCTCTTCTTTCATTAATCCTGCAATTCATTTCCTTGTGACCAAACTCATTACATGAGTAGCAATACCCATGGAAAAGCTATTCTTTTCCATATACCTGTCTTTCATGAGTCCTGCACTATGAAGCCATGTGTCCAAAACTATGATATGAAAAGCATCTTCCATTGAAGCCTCCTTGTCTTGACCTCATTGGTCTCCTATTCTGATTGTTGTTCCATATTTATCTTCTTTGTGCATTGTTCCTCTCTTTGTTAAACTCTTTGTTGTCCAACTCATCCTTTGATATCCCACTTACACTTAAACTATATTCTTCTGATGTATCTTCTTCTGAAGTTTCTTCTTCATCAAGACTTGAAGTAGATTCTTTTTCCTATTTCTTTTGAGCATTTCCAAATCCAAGATTTGTTGAACATGATGTTCATTGTTGTCCATAGATGAACTTATCCAATTTATTAGAGCTATTTATGAAACTCTTCATCTTGATCTTGGAGTCCTTTAAATCTTCTTTTAGAGTAGCCAATTCTTGTTCTAACTTATCACATTACAAAATATTTGCATCTAACTTATCCTTGAACTTGCTTGCCTTAGCCTTTGACTTTTCTAAATCCTCTATGAGCAATAATATTTCTTCATCACATTCTTGAAACTAATTTTCAAGCTTAGAGTGTTTCTTTCTAACCTTATTTACTGTGTCAAGAGTATAGACAAGTTCTCCCTTGAGATCATAGCCATTCTCTGTTGAATATTGAAGAACACAAGCTTATACTGAGAGGGGGGGTGAACAATATAAGACCACTTTTTACTTTTCTTTCCCAAATAGTATTAATCAATATAATCAATGGCAATATCAATAGCAATAACCAAAGCAATGCACAAATCATCACACACAATAGAGACACCAATTTTAACGTGGTTCACCCAATGTGGGCTACCTCCACGGAGAAAATATTTCTTCTAAATATTTCTCAAACAATCTCATGGGAATCCTTCCCAATTACAATGTTTATGGACCTCTGTCCAAAGGAGATGTTGATCCCCTAAATCTCAAGTTCGTGGATCTCTTCCATAGGAGAACTCTTTCCCCTTCTGCTCTGGCTAGTGATCTTCTAGAAGACTTTGTCTCTCTGCTGCACTGACTTGTGGATCTCTCTCCACTTGAAGACTCCTCACTCAGATCTATCTTCAATTGTCCTGGCTATTGGATCTCTATCCACTGAGACTCTGTCCTCTATACTCTATCACCTCCAAAGCTCTATCAATAGGTTCACTCAGAACCTCCTCAAATATGCTCAATAGGTTCACTCAGAACCTGCTCAAATCTGCTCAATAGGCTCACTCAGAACCTGCTCAAATCTGCTCAATAGGCTCACTCAGAACCTGCTCAAATCTGCTCAATAGGTTCACTCAGAACCTGCTCAAATCTACTCAATAAGCTCACTCAGAACCTACTCAAATATGCTCAACAAGCTCACTCAGAACTTGTCCAAATCTGCTCAATAAGTCCTCTCTAGGACTTGCTCAAATATGCATAGCAAGCTTTCACAAAAGCTTACTCAAAATCAGTCCACAAGCCTTCTCAAAGACTTACCTCAAATCTGCTTAACAAGCTCACACAGAACTTGTCCAATCTCATAGAATCATAAAGAGAATTGTTAGAGACTCAATATGTTCTAAACTCAATGCTCAATCAATATCTCAATTCAATCTCATAGAAGCATAAAGAGAATTGTTAGAGACTCAATATGTTCTATACTCAAATCCCAATCTCAACTCAAATCAATATCATAGAAGCATAAAATTTAGGACTCAATATGTTCTATACTCAAATCCAATCTCAACTCAAATCAATCTTATAGAAGCATAAAGAGAATTGTTAGAGACTCAATATGTTCTATTCTCAAATCTCAATCTCAATCAAATTCATATAAACTCAATATTTCTATTCTCAAATCTCAATCTCAACTCAAATCAGAATATAGAATAGTTTGTTTTATGGAACTTGAACAACCACTTCACATATTCACTTGACTAGGCTCAAACAACTCTACTCAACCAATCACCTCTAGGAACAACTCTTTCTCACAAACCCTAGTCCAAGCATGTATCAATCAACTCAAAATATTTCCAACAATGCTCAACCACAAATCTCACATAACAATGATACTCATGTTCTTTTCTAACTCAAGTTCAAGTTCTTTGCACAACCAATGGGCTTCAACAACAATGCTTATAAAACAAGGTTTAATCACAACTCTCAAACCAGAAAACCTTGAAGCATTTAAACCAACACTTTCGAAAAGGAAACCACAATCAATCCTTTTCTCTCCAATGATATTTCAGAAATCAACCACCATAAACAATCAATAGAGAATATTGCCCATACCTTATTAATGCCAAGAAGTTGTCCACAAAATCTGCCACACTCAACACAACTTTCCTTTCCAATCTCAATGAGGGTTAGTGGACTTCAAATAATAATCACAAAATAAAGCATAACTCAATTTACACCTTTTTACTCCAACTCAATAATCACATCCACCAAAGATATATTCAATAACCCTCAAGCAAAATATTTTTCTCAAGAATGTTTCAATAATTAAAAGCACTCTCCAAATAACATCTCAACAATGTGCCAAATAAGTAATAATCCTTATTACTCCTCAAACCACTTATACCCTAAAGAAATTAAAATCTATGCCTACTTACTTATCTCTCCAAAAACCACTTTTACTATAAAATTTATGCACAGATTTTAAACTAACTTTTAGCACCCAATAAAACAAAAATTTGTTTTAATTTTCTTTTACAACTTTAATGCATACCTTGGCATGAATTTCAGAATATCAAACACAACATATAAACCTTGGCAGCATGCGCATGAAAAACCACAACCAATGCACTATTTCCCTTTTACACAGCAAAAGGGAGTTCACAGGATTCGAACCTGAGTCCTGCGGCTCCTGCGTCCTAACGGATGCTTGTGCACCACGTGAGCTAGCGCTCCACACAAGACCAAAAGTGCCTCACTCTCCTTTATCCTCCATGCAACAACCAATGCAAAACAAATTCCTCCTTTCTCAAGCAAAATGAAGTGCACGTGATTCGAACACTCAACCACTTGCCTCCCAATACCTTTGTGCTGCTCGAGTTGCCAATAGGCCACACTGCCCATGATGTCTTTGGATTCGACCACACCTCAACTTATTCGTTGCCTCTACCTTTAAACATTTTTCACACGAGCTCTTTTCGCTTTCTAATAATCGCATTAACCACAAGAGCAAGGATGAGGAATAATAAACCTTAGTCATCCTTTTATATAGTCTTCTCCCTCATATTCGACGACGTCGATGGATTACTTTTATTTTAATTTTAAATTTAAATTTAAATTTTAAATAATTTAAAATTTAAACTAAATATTTAAAATTAAATATCTCCATCAATGGGGCACCTTTTTCGATGAAACGAAAAGCCAACTTGGGTTTTAAGAAAAACCCATTTCAAATCTGCCATCCATGGTTTTAAATAAAACCTTTTATTTTTCCTACCTTGGTTTTCACAAAAAGACTTTCCTTGCACTTTTCACAAAACATAGTGCATGCCATCATAGATCCTTTTGACATCAAATAACCTTTTGACATCAATGACAACATTTTAGCTTAGGGACTCAAAATGTCCAACAATCTCCCCCTTTTTCATTGATGGCAACCCATATTCATTTACTAAAATCTGACCTTCTTTTATGCTCCCCTTGGGACTTTGCTCCCCCTGGCTCAATGCTCTCTCAAATATCAAATCTCTCCCCATATCAAAAACTTTCCTTAATATACACAAATCTCTCCCCCTTTGACATCAATGGCAAAGGGTCACCTTTGGGGCTCGGGGCTAAGAATGAGCCTCTTAGCTTAGCCCCTCCCCCACCTCCACATGAGGTGGTTAATTATGGGGTGGGAGTATTTCTACTCCCCGAAAGCACTGCTCTTTACCTTTATCTTTCTCTCTTCTTTTTGAATTTTTTGAATCCTCTCACTATTTCTTTCCAAGTCATCATCCCTATTCTGTCATCACTTTTTCTTCTTGTTCCTATTCTTGTTCTCATCCATGTTCCTTGTTCCTATTCTTGTTCTCATCCATGTTCATGTTCCTATTCTTGTTCTCATCCATGTTCTTGTTCCTGTTCATATTCTTGTTCATGTTCATACCTACTTCTGGAATATTTGCTCTACACCATCTTGCTATGTGACCATCATTATTGTACTTATAACACTTAATGTTATTATTCCTTGGAGGTGCAAATGTCTTAGGATTTCTCCTAGTGAAGCCATATCCTCTTCTATCATGAACCCTGCAATTCATTGCCTTGTGACCAAACTCATTACATGAGTAGCAATACCCATGGAAAAGTTGTCCTTTCCCATATTCCTGTCTTTCATATGTCCTGCACTGTGAAGCCATGTGCCCAAACCTGTGACATGAAAAACATCTTCCATTGAAGAAACCTTGCCTAGACCCCATTGGTCTCTTAGTCTCTTCTACATATTTCATGTTCCATCTGTTCCTTACTTGTGCATTGTTCCTTTCCTTGTTGAACTTTCTATTGTCCAACTTATCCTTAGAGGTCTCACTCTCTCTTTTACTTACTTCTTTTGACTCTTCTTATTTTCTAGTGTTTGAGCTTGACTCTCCTTTTTCTGCTTCCTGTTTCCCTTGTTCTTCTTTAGAACTAAGTCTTGTTATGGTGACTGATGACTTTTGTGCATTGATAGTCCTTTCCAAAGTCTTTGAATTTTCCTCAAACTTGTGTAGCTTTTCCTTAGAACCTTTTACTTCCAACCTTAGTGAAACTATCTCATGCTCTAATATTTCACACTCTAGATCTTTTGTTTTTAATTTTTTGGCCATACCTTCTTCAATTTTTCTTGTCTCTTCAACTTTGATTTTGAAGTTAGTGAGTTCCTGTAGAAACCTTGCTTTTTCTTTCTCATCTTCTTGAGCTTGATACCTTAATCCTGAGTTCTCCATTTTTAGTTCTTCAAGAGTAATCATAAGCCTTTCACATTCTATCTCTTTTGCCTTTGACTGTTTAATCATACCTTCTTCAACTCTTCTTGCTTTTTCAACCTTATCTCTCAAGTCAGAGATATCCTGTAGAAGCTTTGTCTTACATTTCTCATCTTCTTGTATTTGAGCCTTCAATTCTAAATTCTCTCTTTTCAATTCAATAAGCTCCTTAAGAGTGGCTTCCCCTTTTTCTTTTTCTGAAGCATCTTCTTTTTCTTCTATTACTGAAAGTAGAGTTTCTTCTTCATACCTATTTTGATTGTCCCTGTTATCCTTTCTTGAACCAATCTCTAGGATTTCATTTTTGAGAATATCATCTTCATATTCACTACTACTAAACCCATTACAATATCTTGCATCATGGCCAAGTTGACCACAAACAAAACATTCTTGTGGACAATAAGTTGCATGGTGACCTGTGTTCCCACATCTGGTACAAAACTTTATCAGTCTGGATATTTCTCCATTACTTGATTCATCTCTTGAATCTATTTCCATGTGTCCTCCCAACACAACAATATTAAACTCATCTTCCTTTTCTTTCATGACCATAGGTGTTCTTTTCTTCTTGTGTCTCATGCTTCTACTCTTGCCTTTCTTTGCCATTTGTGTTCTTGTAGGATCTTCCTTCAAGCTGTTAAACTTCTTTCGAAGGAACCGACTCTGATACCAATTGAAGAACACAAGCTTATACTGAGAGGGAGGGTGAACAGTATAAGACCACTTTTTACTTTTCTTTCCCAAATAGTATTAATCAATATAATCAATGGCAATATCAATAGCAATAACCAAAGCAATGCACAAATCATCACACATAATAGAGACACCAATTTTAACGTGGTTCACCCAATGTGGGCTACCTCCATAGAGAAAATATTTCTTCTAAATATTTCTCAAATAATCTCATGGGAATCCTTCCCAATTACAATGTTTATGGACCTCTGTCCAAAGGAGATGTTGATCCCCTAAATCTCAAGTTCATGGATCTCTTCCATAGGAGAACTCTTTCCCCTTCTACTCTGGCTAGTGATCTTCTAGAAGACTCTGTCTCTCTGTTGTACTGACTTGTGGATCTCTCTCCACTTGAAGACTCCTCACTCAGATCTATCTTCAATTATCCTAGTTTTTGGATCTCTATCCACTAAGACTCTATCCTCTATACTCTATCACCTCCAAATCTCTATCAATAGGTTCACTCAGAACCTCCTCAAATATGCTCAATAGGTTCACTTAGAACCTGCTCAAATATTCTCAATAGGCTCACTCAGAACCTGCTCAAATATGCTCAATAGGCTCACTCAGAACCTGCTCAAATATACTCAATAGGTTCACTCAGAACCTGCTCAAATCTACTCAATAAGCTCACTCAGAACCTGCTCAAATCTACTCAACAAGCTCACTCAAAACTTGTCTCAAATCTGCTCAATAAGTCCTCTCTAGGACTTGCTCAAATATGCATAGCAAGCTTTCACAAAAGCTTACTCAAAATTAGTCCACAAGCCTTCTCAAAGACTTGCCTCAAATCTGCTTAACAAGTCCACACAAAACTTGTCCAATCTCATAGAATCATAAAGAGAATTGTTAGAGACTCAATATGTTCTAAACTCAATGCTCAATCAATATCTCAATTCAATCTCATAGAAGCATAAAGAGAATTGTTAGAGACTCAATATGTTCTATACTCAAATCCCAATCTCAACTCAAATCAATCTCATAGAAACATAAAACTCAATATTTCTATACTCAAATCCCAATCTCAACTCAAATCAATCTCATAGAAGCATAAAGAGAAATGTTAGAGACTCAATATGTTCTATACTCAAATCTCAATCTCAACTAAAATTCATAGAAGCATAAAGAGAATTGTTAGAGACTCAATATGTTCTATTCTCAAATCTCAATCTCAACTCAAATCAGAATATAGAATAGTTTGTTTTATGGAACTTGAACAACCACTTCACACATTCACTTGACTAGGCTCAAACAACTCTACTCAACCAATCACCTCAAGGAACAACTCTTTCTCACAAACCCTAGTCCAAGCATGTATCAATCAACTCAAAATGTTTCCAACAATGCTCAACCACAAATCTCACATAACAATGATACTCATGTTCTTTTCTAACTCAAGTTCAAGTTCTTTGCACAACCAATGGGCTTCAACAACAATGCTTATAAAACAAGGTTTAATCACAACTCTCAAACCAGAAAACCTTGAAGCATTTAAACCAACACTTTCGAAAAGGAAACCACAATCAATCCTTTTCTCTCCAATGATATTTCAGAAATCAACCACCATAAACAATCAATAGAGAATATTGCCCATACCTTATTAATGCCAAGAAGTTGTCCACAAAATCTGCCACACTCAACACAACTTTCCTTTCCAATCTCAATGAGGGTTAGTGGACTTCAAATAATAATCACAAAATAAAGCATAACTCAATTTACACCTTTTTACTCCAACTCAATAATCACATCCACCAAAGATATATTCAATAACCCTCAAGCAAAATATTTTTCTCAAGAATGTTTCAATAATTAAAAGCACTCTCCAAATAACATCTCAACAATGTGCCAAATAAGTAATAATCCTTATTACTCCTCAAACCACTTATACCCTAAAAGAAATTAAAATCTATGCCTACCTACTTATCTCTCCAAAAACCACTTTTACTATAAAATTTATGCACAAATTTTAAACTAACTTTTAGCACCCAATAAAACAAAAAATTGTTTTAATTTTCTTTTACAACTTTAATGCATACCTTGGCACGAATTTTGGAATATCAAACACAACATATAAACCTTGGCAGCATGCGCACGAAAAACCACAACCAACGCACTATTTCCATTTTACACAGCAAAAGGGAGTTCGCAGGATTCGAACCTGAGTCCTGCGGCTCCTGCATCCTAACGATGCTTGCGCACCACGTGAGCTAGCGCTCCACACAAGACCAAAGGTGCCTCACTCTCCTTTATCCTCCACGCAACAGCCAACACAAAACAGATTCCTCCTTTCTCAAGCAAAATGAAGTGCACATGATTCAAACACTCAACCACTTGCCTCCCAATGCCTTTGTGCTGCTCGAGTTGCCAATAGGCCACACTGCCCACGATGTCTTGGAATCGACCACACCTCAACTTATTCGTTGCCTCTACCTTTAAACATTTTTCACACGAGCTCTTTTCGCTTTCTAATAATCGCATTAACCACAAGAGCAAGGATGAGGAATAATAAACCTTAGTCATCCTTTTATATAGTCTTCTCCCTCATATTCGACGACGTCGGTGGATTACTTTTATTTTAATTTTAAAATTTAAATTTAAATTTTAAATAATTTAAAATTTAAACTAAATATTTAAAATTAAATATCTCCATCACCGGGGCACATTTTTCGATGAAACGAAAAGCCAACTTGGGTTTTAAGAAAAACCCATTTCAAATCTGCCATCCATGGTTTTAAATAAAACCTTTTATTTTGCCTACCTTGGTTTTCACAAAAAGACTTTCCTTGCACTTTTCACAAAACATAGTGCATGCCATCATAGATCCTTTTGACATCAAATAACCTTTTGACATCAATGACAACATTTTAGCTTAGGGACTCAAAATGTCCAACAATCTCCCCCTTTGTCATTGATGGCAACCCATATTCATTTACTGAAATCTGACCTTTTTTTGCTCCCCTTGGGACTTTGCTCCCCCTGGCTCAATGCTCTCTCAAATATCAAATCTCTCCCCATATCAAAACTCTCCTCAATATACACAAATCTCTCCCCCTTTGACATCAATGGCAAAGGGTCACCTTTGGGGCTCGGGGCTAAGAATGAGCCTCTTAGCTTAGCCCCTCCCCCACCTCCACATGAGGTGGTTAATTCTGGGGTGGGAGTATTTCTACTCCCCAAAAGCACTGCTCTTTACCTTTATCTTTCTCTCTTCCTTTCTGAGTTTTTTGAATCCTCTCACTGTTTCTTTCCAAGTCATCATCCATGTTCCTATCATCACTTTTGTTCTTGTTCCTATTCTTATTCTCATCCATGTTCTTGTTCTTGTTCATGTTCTCATCCATGTTCCTATTTTGTTCATATTCTTGTTCTCATTCATGTTCTTGTTCCTATTCATATTCTTGTTCCTGTTCATGTTGCTTCTGGAATATTTTCTCTACACCATCTTGTTGTGTGACCATCATTATTGCACTTATAACACTTAATGTTATTATTCCTTGGAGGTGCAAATGTCTTAGGATTTCTCCTAGTGAAGCCATATCCTCTTCTATCATGAACCCTGCAATTCATTGCCTTGTGACCAAACTCATTGCATGAGTAGCAATACCCATGGAAAAGTTGTCCTTTCCCATATTCTTGTCTTTCATGTGTCCTGCACTGTGAAGCCATGTGCCCAAACCTGTGACATGAGAAACATCTTCCATTGAAGAAACCTTGCCTAGACCCCATTGGTCTCTTAGTCTCTTCTACCTATTTCCTGTTCCATCTGTTCCTTACTTGTGCATTGTTCCTTTCCTTGTTGAACTTTCTATTGTCCAACTTATCCTTAGAGGTCTCACTCTCTCTTTTACTTACTTCTTTTGACTCTTCTTATTTTCTAGTGTTTGAGCTTGACTCTCCTTTTTCTGCTTCCTGTTTCCCTTGTTCTTCTTTAGAACTAAGTCCTATTATGGTGATTGATGACCTTTGTGCATTGATAGTCCTTTCCAAGGTCTTTGAATTTTCCTCAAACTTGTGTAGCTTTTCCTTAGAACCTTTTACTTCCAACCTTAGTGAAACTATCTCATGCTCTAATATTTCACACTCTAGATATTTTGTTTTTAATTTTTTGGCCATACCTTCTTCAATTTTTCTTGTCTCTTCAACTTTGATTTTGAAGTTAGTGAGTTCCTGTAGAAACCTTGCTTTTTCTTTCTCATCTTCTTGAGCTTGAACCCTTAATCCTGAGTTCTCCTTTTTAATTCTTCAAGAGTAATCATAAGCCTTTCACATTCTATCTCTTTTACCTTTGACTATTTAATCATACCTTCTTCAACTCTTCTTGCTTTTTCAACCTTATCTCTCAAGTCAGAGATATCCTGTAGAAGCTTTGTCTTACATTTCTCATCTTCTTGTATTTGAGCCTTCAATTCTAAATTCTCTCTTTTCAATTCAATAAGCTCCTTAAGAGTGGCTTCCCTTTCTTTTTTTTTCTGAATCATCTTCTTCTTTCTTCTATTACTAAAAGTAGAGTTTCTTCTTCATACCTATTTTGATTGTCCCTGTTATCCTTTCTTGAACCAATCTCTAGGATTTCATTTCTGAGAATATCATCTTCATCTTCACTGCTACTAAACCCATTACAATATCTTGCATCATGGCCAAGTTGACCACAAACAAAACATTCTTGTGGACAATAAGTTGCATGGTGACCTGTGTTCCCACATCTGGTACAAAACTTTATCAGTCTAGATATTTCTCCATTACTTGATTCATCTCTTGAATCTATTTCCATTTGTCCTCCCAACACAAAAATATTAAACTCATCTTCCTTTTATTTCATGACCATAGGTGTTCTTTTCTTCTTGTGTCTCATGCTTCTACTCTTGCCTTTCTTTGCCATTTGTGTTCTTGTAGGATCTTCCTTCAAGTTGTTAAACTTCTTTTGAAGGAACCGACTCTGATACCAATTGAAGAACACAAGCTTATACTGAGAGGAGAGGGTGAACAATATAAGATCACTTTTTACTTTTCTTTCCCAAATAGTATTAATCAATATAATCAATGGCAATATCAATAGAAATAACCAAAGCAATGCACAAATCATCACACACAATAGAGACACCAATTTTAACGTGGTTCACCCAATGTGGGCTACTCAAATCCTAATATCAACTCAAATCAATATCATAGAAGGATAGAGAGAATTTTTAGAGACTCAATATGTTTTATAATCAAATCCCAATCTCAACTCAAATAAATCTCATAGAAGCATAAAGAGAATTTTTAGAGACTCAATATGTTCTATTCTCAAATCTCAATCTCAACTCAAATCAATATCATAGAAGCATAAAGAGAATTGTTAGAGACTCAATATGTTCTATTCTCAAATATCAATCTCAAATCAAATCATAATATAGAATAGTTTGTTTCATGGAACTTGAACAACCACTTCACACAATCACTTGACTAGGCTCAATCAACTCTACTCAACCAATCACTTCAAGTATCAATCCTTTCTCACAAACCCTAGTCCAAGCATGTTTCAACCAACTCAAAATGTTTCCAACAATGGTCAAAAAAAAATCTCACATAACAATGATACTCATGTTCTTTTCTAACTCAAGTTCAATTTCTTTGCACAACCAATGGGCTTCAACAAGCATGCTTATGAAATAAGGTTTAATCACAACTCTCAAACCAGAAAACCTTGAAGCATTAAACCAACACTTTCGAAAAGGAAACCACAATCAATCATTTTCTCTCCAATGATATTTCAGAAATCAACCACCATAAACAATCAATAGAGAATATTTCCCATACCTTATTAATGCCAAGAAGTTATCCACAAAATCTGCCACACTCAACACAACTTTCTTTTCCAATCTCAATGAGGGTTAGTGGACTTCAAATAATAATAAAAAAATAAATCATAACTCAATTTACACCTTTTTACTCCAACTCAATAATCACATCCACCAAATATATATTCAATAACCCTCAAGCAAAATAATTTTCTCAAGAATGTTTCAATAATTAAAAGCACTCTCCAAATAACATCTCAAAAATGTGCCAAATAAGTAATAATCCTTATTACTCCTCAAACCACTTATACTCTAAAGAAATTAAATTATATGCCTACCTACTTATCTCTCCAAAAACCACTTTTACTATAAAATTTATGAATAGATTTTAAACTAACTTTTAGAACCCAATAAAACAAAAATTTGTTTTAATTTTCTTTTACAACTTTAATGCATACGTTGGCATGAATTTTGGAATAGCAAACACAACATATAAACATTGGCATCATGCACACGAAAAACCACAACCAGCGCACTATTTCCATTTTACATAGCAAAAGAGAGTTCACAGGATTCCAACCTGAGTCTTGCGGCTCTTGCGTCCTAACGGTGCTTGTGCACCATGTGAGCTAGTGCTCCACACAATACCAAAGGCACATCACTCTCATTTATCCTCTTTGCAACAACCAACGTAAAACAAATTTCTCCTTTCTCAAAAAAAATGAAGTGCACGTTCGAACACTCAACCACTTGCCTCCCAATGCCTTTGCGTTGCTCGAGTTTCCAATAGGCCACACTGCCCATGATGTCTTGGAATCCGACCACACCTCGATTTATTCGCTGCCTCTACCTTTAAATTTTTTTCACATGAGCTCTTTTAATTTTTCAATAATCACATTAACCACAAGAGCAAGGATGATGAATAATAAACCTTAGCCATCCTTTTATATAGTCTTCTTTCTCATATTCGACTATGTTGGTGGATTACTTTTATTTTAATTTTAAAATTTAAACTAAATATTTAAAATTAAATATATCCATCACCGGGGCACATTTTTCGATGAAACGAAAAGCCAACTTGGGTTTTAAGAAAAAACCATTTCAAATCTGCCATCCATGGTTTTAAATAAAACCTTTTATTTTTCCTCCCTTGGTTTTGACAAAAAGACTTTCCTTGCACTTTTCACAAAACATAGTGCATGCCATCATAGATCCTTTTGACATAAAATAACCTTTTGACATAAATGACAACATTTTATCTTAGTGACTCAAAATTTCCAACAATATGCCCCTTTTTCATTGATGGAAACCCATATTCATTTACTAAAATTTGACATTATTTTCTGCTCCCCCTGGGACTTTGCTCCCCTAGCTGAATGCTCTCTCAAAAATCAAATCTCTCCCCATATCAAAAACTTTCCTTAATATACACAAATCTATCCCCCTTTGACATAAATGGCAAAGGGTCACCTTTGGGGCTCAGGGCTAATAATAATCCTCTTAGATTAACCCCTCTGCCACCTCCATATGAGGTGGTTAATTTTGAGGTGGGAGTATTTCTACAACCCAAAAGAACTATGCTTTTCTCTCTTATTTTCTAAAAATTTTGAATCCCCTCACTATTTCTATCCAAGTCATCATCCCCATTCCTGTCATCACTTCTATTCCTGTTCTTGTTCCTATTCATGTTCTCATCCATGTTCCTATTTTCATTCCTATTCTTGTTCTCATCCATGTTCCTATTCTTGTTCCTGTTCTCATCCATGTTCTTGTTCCTGTTCATATTTTTATTCATGTTCATGCCTACTTCTGGAATATTTTCTCTATATCATCTTGTTGTGTGACCATCATTATTGCATTTATAACACTTAATATTATTATTATTTGGATGTGCAAATGTCTTAGTATATCTCCTAGGGAAGCCATATCCTCTTCTACCATGAACCCTACAATTCATTGCCTTGTGACCAAACTCATTGCCTGCACTATGAAGCCATGGAAAAAATATCCTTTCCTATATTCTTGTCTTTCATATGTCCTGCACTATGAAGCCATGTGTCCAAACCTGTGACATCATTTTTTATTTTGACAAATCAAATCCCTATAGAAGACCTTTCAGATTCGAGGCCATGTGGAAACATCATCCAGATCTAAGGCAGAGGGTTTCTCATTGTTGGAAATAATATTTTTAGGGGTGTGCTTCCTACAAACTTACTCAAAAGCTCAAAATCCTCAAATAAGACCTAAAAATATGGAATATAGAAGTATTCAACAACCTCTTTGCCAACAACCAATTACTCAAATAAAAACTTAAAAAAATAGAAATAAAAATTCAAAATGGTTCTATTGATGAGCATACTAGAATCGAAGAAAAACAAATCCTTTATGAATTCCATAATGTCCTTGCCTATGAAGAATCCTTTTGGTGGAAAAAATTTAGAGCTATCTGGCTCAAATAAGGAGACTCAAACACTAAATTATTCCATGTGTCTACTCTTAGGAAAAAAAACAACAACAATATTAAAGAACTAGTGAAAAGTGATGGCACTTCTACCATAGATATAGAGGAAATAAGAGATGAGGCAGTTTCCTTTTTTGAATATTTTCTTGAGGACAAAAATTCCTACTCTACGAAGGCACAAGAGTACATGCTCCACCACATTTCCCATTCCATTCCATACAATTTCAATCTCATCTTAATTGGCCCCTTACAAGATGATGAGATTAAGTCTGCCCTCTTCTCCATGCACCTTGACAAAGCTCTTGGACCTGATGGGTTTTCCCCCAATTTATTTCAAAATTTCTAGGACATATTTAGGTCAGATGTGTGTTAAACCATAAGAGAATTCCAATCTTCCAAAATAATTTTGTGAGGTTTCAAATTGAATTTCATCACCCTTATTCCTAAAAAACCCATTGTGAAATATTTGTTTTACTTTAGACCCATTAGCCTGTGTAATGTTGCCTATAAGATTTTGAATATAATCATGGCTAATAGAATGAAAAACATTCTATCCAGCATCATTTATCCTTGCCAAGGAAGCGCTTTCCAAGGTAGATCAATCCTTGATGGTGTCATCTCCATTCATGAAGCTCTGCATTCTGCCTCAAAAACCAAAAAGCTACCTTTGTCTCAAACTTGACATGAATAAGGTGTATGACAGAGTCAAATGGGACTTTCTTGTGGCCATATTTCTTAAATTTGGCTTCCATATTGAGTGGGTTGAGTTAATTAAAGGGTGTATATCCTTGTTGTGGTTCTATGTCCTCATTAATGGATCCAAAGTAGGTTATTTTTAGAGCAGCAGAGGCTTTAGGCAAGGGGATCCCATCTCACCCCTTTTAGTCATCATCATTATTGAAGCCCTAGGAAGAACCATCCAAGTGGCCTATAGAACATACCTTCTATCTAGAATCAAAGCTTCCTCCCAGAAAAATCCTGTCTCACACCAACAATTTGTGGATGATACTATTTTATCTACCAATGCTTATGTCTTCGAGGTACAAGTTATAAAATTCATCCTTCAGCTTTACAAAGCACCTGCTGGGTAAAAAGTGAACTTCAATAAGAGAAAACTGTATTTCCTAAATACACCTATCCAAAGACAAATCAAGATTACCATAATTCTAGGATGCTCAGTTACTGACCTCCCAACCACTTGCCTAGGCCTCCCTCTATTCTGTGGCCAACCCACAACCTTTATGTGGAACAATGTCATAGAGAGGATCCAAAAAAAATTGGAAGGATGGAAAAGTGACCTATTATCCTAAGATTCCAAGAGCACCTTTAAATTATCCTCCTTTCAAAGCATCCATGTGTATTTTCTCTTATTTTTTAAAGCCCTAGTTGTAGTTTAGCATAGAATAGAATAGATCCAAAAAAAAAATTATGGTCAAAAATTGAAAACAAGCATAGGTTACATCTTGTTGCCTAGGACAAGGTGTGCAGACATAAGGATAGAGGTGGCATAGGACTCAAAATAATTCAATACCTCAATAAAAATTTGATAGCCAAACAAGTCTAGAATTTGGTGTCTGACACCAAGAACGAATGAACTTCCATAGTTAAAAGGAAATATTTACAAGGTGCTAATTTCTTCAGTGACAATACCCCTATCATAGGATCCACTTTTTGGAATTCCATCAGTAGCACAAGACACCTTATGAAGAAAGGAATAAGGTGGAAACTAGGGGATGATAGAAAAATAGATTTTTTGAATGATAAATAGGTGACCAAAAATCCTCTTATTGAAGATCCTATCCTGTCTGAAATGCAAGCCTACACCGATTCTAGGATAATACACAAAGTTTCTAACTTCCTAGACACCCAGAATAGCACCACAAATTGTAAAATCATTAGGTGTCATGTATTACCTAATGAATCCTCTACTTTGAATACCCTCTTATATTCTACCATCATTCCCTCCACTAATTCTATGGATTAGTTCATTTGAGAACCCTCAAAAAGTGGGGAATTCACTATCAAATTTGTGTATCTCCTTCTCCTTGATGATTAAGATACTTTGATGCCTTTCAACCTTGTTTGGATTAAACCGCTCATCCCAAAGGTTTCTTTCTATTCCTAGATAACTATTCAAGAGAGGATTATAACTATAGATACTTTGATCAAGAAAGTAATTACCATCCCTAATATATGTTCACTTTGCCTTACTGCCTAGGAATCCCCCTCTCACATTTTCCTACACTTCCTCTTCTCTTATTCCATACTTGATTATATCTTCCATTCCTTTAACATACTATGGGCCAAACCTTTCTCCATAGTTGACATCTTTTTCTATTAGCCCTCCCCCTTTCTTGACCCCCACCAAAAATTCTTCTAGAAAACTATCCTTTCCTTTGGCAATTCTGGCTTGAAAGAAGCTGTAGTCTTCTCCCAAATTCTATCGATCTCGTAGCTAGTCGCTAGAAAAATCCTAGTCAATGCCAAAGAAAATGCTTCCCTCATACCCCCTTACCCCAACCCAACATCTAGGTTTGATATTGATCTAGGCATTTATCTTGGCCTATCCCTAGAAAAATCCTAGTCAATTCCAAAGAAAATGCTTCCCTCATATCCTCCTATAAACCATATAATTGATTCCAAATGGATTTTTCCTCTGACAGGATGGTTCAAACTAAATTTTGATGGAGCTGCTAAAGGTAACCCAAGAAGAGCAAGAGTAGGAGGTATCCTCAGAAACCACCAAGGAGAAGTCATCCTTGCCTTCGTCAATGGTTTGGGTGAACAGACTGACCATGTTGCTGAGGAAAAAAGCATGTGGAGGAATTTTCCCTTGCCAAGAACTTTTCCAACAAACTAATAGTCGAAGCAGACTCCATCAACATCATCAACTACCTCAGGAACAATAGTAGAATTCCTTCATGGAGAGTCAAATAATACATTGAAGGTGCATGGATTTTAATCCTTGGCATGCAGGAAGTTATATTCCAACATCATTACAGAGAAGCAAATAAGGCTAAAAATAGGATAGCCAACATTGGAGTCTACACGTCCAATATATTGACTTGGAATGATGAAATTCTTGAGTATATTCATACTATTGCTGACAAGGAAAAACCCCAAAGGAATAATCACACTGGTCTTGCTCACCAAGGTGCGGTCCTCCAGGATCCTCATCCTTTGAATCATGTGTAACTTTAGCAAGAATTTTTGGATATCCATGTGTACCATAAATATTCCAACTCAGCACGAGAAATGTGAGCTCTTTAATACCCATTTGAGGAGTGGAATCTAGCTGTCCACCCACATCATCCACCGCTAAAAGGTCATTTTTGTCAGGACTCATATATTTGGAATGTATGCTAATGGGTTTTTAAAATTATGGAAATCCATGTCAACCCTGTGCAAGTATCGAGACAATGCGTCAATTTCCAACAAGAGGAGGCTCCACAAATATTTCTACCCTATGTCAACCTTGTGCGAGTACCAAGATAGCATGTTGATTTCCAGAAAGAGGACGCTCCACGAAGGTTTCTAACCTAATTAATGCAAGTTTTTTCTTTGGCATCAACACCATGCCATCCTAGGGCCATGTATTCTCCACTCCCAAAAAAAATTAAATCCTGAGGAAAGCAGACCACCATCAGCTACAATAGTAGGATGTGGCACCTCAAGAGAAAGGGAAACTTTGGCAATGGTCATTTGAAGTTGGCACCCTGGACACTGAAGCATACTTTCTCGATAGATCACGACGGTAAAAGCGATCTTTCTAGAAAAAATATTCTAGGCTCCAAAACCAATCATGTCCTATATTCCAAGGTTATCATTCCAAACCTTCCATATCTCCTAGATCAGTGTCCTCATCTAAGTAATCATTCCCAATACAAGCGTGAGCCTCCCAATCCCCTTGTGCTAAATTATTTTTTCTCTGTTATATTCATTAATGTCTTTCTCCATTTTTTTGTGGCATTTTCCTCAGGCATCCATCCATAAATTCTCAATTGTTTCTCCTTACCACTCCATTTATTCCATGGTTGTCCTCTTTCTATTCTAGTGTAGCAAACCTTTCATCCCCCTCGTACCTATTTTTCACTTCAGTTCCTCCCCCAACCCCTGTGCCTTTTCATCATGGTTTATGTTGAACCCTCCAAATTTGTTTGCAACCCCATGGCTGATAATATCCTCAATGACCCCCATTTTTTCCCTTCATCTATTTTTTGGTGAGGATATTGACATCACTTTAGCCTTCCTAGAGTCTTGGGACAATGGCACTATTTTTGTTTGTGGGAGGAGCTTTTGTGTGGACCTCCACCTATTGTCCATGATTACTGGGCAAGATCTGAAAGTTCATTCAATTCAAATGCATAAGAACCATTGGGAAGTTGAACTCAAAGAGTTCAAGTATAATGAGAGAATTTATAAATGTGACAAGCAAGGAATCTATACAAGTGACTTGAATTCCCCATGGAACAATGTGATGAAACTAGTAATGGAGTTCATCACTGTCGACGACCCTGAGAAAGTCCTCTGCACTTATCACATGGCCTTCATGAATCATTTTCATGACATTAATCCCCTCAGCATCCCTCATTTTCTCTTCAATTCCCTCAATTATACACTTATGACCTGCAAGAAAAAAAGGTAATGATCTCCCTCTCCATCAAGATCTGTTTAAGGTAATTTACACTTATGTCCTAGCTCACAATCCTAAAGCCAACCCTAGTATCCCTAGCCCAACCAAACCTGGGGGGTCCTCCATCGACATTTCCCTAGCTAAAAAAAAGAGGAAATCCATTGATGTGGTCACTGATATGAAGGTGAGGAAAAGTATCAGTTTTGAAAGCGTAGAAGGACCTATAAGGAAGTTTGGCTTCAAAATCAGGAAATAAAATGCAAGGTAATTGAAATCAAAATCAAGGATGAAGAGACAGACGATGAAATGAAGTGATTGCAAAATTTTTTTATCTCCTCCATGACTGGCATGATGAATACGATGGTCAATTCAATGATTGATATCAGGGAAGGCATTAAAATGTTGTTCTTTGGAGGTCAAAGTGGGAAAGAGGTTGATGGAGGCTCGAAAGCTGAGGAGGTCATAGCGATCAAATAAGAGCCTAAGGAAACTAGTCAAGGTGATTCCAAGGATGAGGAAAGGATCTCTACTATGGATTAACTTCCTCACCTCCTTATTTTTTGCCTCTTTGGATACCCTGTGCAAAGCCTGGTCTTTTATTTTTGGTTGTTTGGTTTTTGTTCTCGCGGCTGCCCTACATGGAGCCTTTTCATTTTTTCTTTGCAGGTTTCTCCTTTTAGGTTGTGTCCTATTCTTTTTCTTCCTCTGTTCTAAGGTTGTGTCCTTTTTTTTCCTTTTCTCCATTCCTAGCTCTATGTTGCGCCCCATGTTGTTAATATTCTTTGTTCACAACAAGCACGACTGGTTTTGTACTAAGGTTTTGGAAAACTTAAAACTTGTTTAATTAATGAAATCATCTTAATTATAAAAAAAAGTAAGACACTTAGGAAGGATCCAAGAATTAAAGTCATGCAAAGGAAGGATATAAGGAAGGTTCTAATAGAGACAATTTTATGCCATGAGAAATACTTGGAAGATCATGGTTTAATTTATATCCATTAAAGTACTCCTTAGTTCAATTTTTCCTTCATCCAAATACCCTCTTGGATACATTTTCTTCATCTTCTAGATTTTAGCCCTATTTTTCTACTTCTTCTAGAGTTTGGTTATATTTTTCTTCCCATTCTAGAAGTCCTCTTTTCTAATTTCCTTTCTATTTATTTTTGCCATTTTTGTAATAACAAAATAATTAAATAAATACCTTCTAGGTATCAAAATAATTTAAAACCATAATCAATGTCAATTATTGACATCCTCCTTCTTTGATGGGTCTTTTGCTAGATTGATCAAGCATTTCGATCTTTGGTGGTTGTTTTCCTTGCCACCTTCGAAAATACCTGAAATCAAAAAATCATTAGCAAAACCATACTCAAAAAATCAATGGTAATTAACTACTGATCATATTTATTTCTACAAAATATAATAGTTTACATTATTAATGAAACCTACCAAGGGATGGTTGTAACATACTTCCCCCTTAGATTAAACACAGTCCTCTATTTTTCCTACAAAACAAATTATACATGAGTAAGAATATAGTATACATAATATCCACTTTCCCGAAGTGGTACCTGTTAAATAGAGGGGTACTTATGGATCCTACCTTGCTCCACCATCTACAACACATAAATTTTTAAACAAACACAAGGTAATAATCATGTTATAAAGAGGATATGAAATCATATATAATAGGCTAAGCATATCAAGTCTAAATATAGTTAGGTTTATAAAAATCTCATAAAAGAGTTTCAACCTATGACTTGATTGTCCTTTCTATGAATTACCTTCATAGAAAATAGGTGTCATCAAATACAAAGACATAATTTTCATAAATATCACTTCAAGATACCCATATATCTTGAAATATTATTTGGTAAACCTATTTACCACCACCAGTGCATCATACTTGATGTCCCCTAGTGTACATATTTAGTCATCCTATTGTCTATTATGATAGATTCATACCTCAAGAGATACAAATATTAAGTACAATCCTCAAAAGATCCTAAGGTACACCGCTTAAGGGCCAAAAAATATGAAGGGTTCACTTAGATCTTCCACTTTGACTCACTAGTGGCTCAATAGTGGGAGGATAGATCTTGAACATAAGTAGTCTCTAAGTATCACCATTCATTGATATCCATGGTCACACTTCCTGTAAGGTGTCATTCCAAAAGTATTATCATCCACTAATAATAATGGTCACACTTACTCCTATAAGGTGCCATTCAAGCATAATATTATTCACTGATAATATCTACGACCACACTTACTCCATGTAAGGTGTCATTTTTAACATATTATCATCCACTGATAATGCCTATGAGCACACTTACTCCATGTAAGGTGTCATTCCAAATATATTATCATCCATTGATAATATCTATGACCACACTTACTCCATGTAAGGTATCATACCAAACATATTATCATCCACTGATAATGCCTATGACCATACTTACCTCGCATAAGGTGTCATAACAATAATATTATCATCCACTGATAGTACCTATGGCCACACTTACTCCACATAAGGTTTCATACCAAACATATTATCATCCACTGATAATACCCTTGACCACACTTACTCCATGTAAGGTGTCATTCTAAACATAAGAACATAATTTCATCTGTTTAAGAGGGTATCCCACACTCTTCTTAAGGATAGACTCCCCATCTATTCCTTCTAAGAATAATCTAATATTAACTAAGAATAGAATTTTCATGTCATTATAAATTTTAACTAAGAATAAGATTTCCATATTTCTTTCATTAAGTTTGTTGGACTCACACATAGATGCATCCAAAATTACCTCTTGATGAGTATTTATTTAGCATGTATTATTTATGATGTATTATGTAATTTCTATTTCTAAACCATGAATGCAATGTATTTTTAAAATGCTAATTTTTTTAATTACGTGATTTATTTGTTAAAATTATGAATGTGATTAATGTATATATTTCATGCAAAACATATGCAAAGATGTGTATGACTGGACAGGAGAATGCTGAAGAACATTTCACATGCGTATGATGTAGCAATTTAAGATTTAGATCAGACTCTGGACATGAAATAAGATGGACATAAGGATGACATATCAAGAAGTAGACACAATTATAGAACACAGTGGCTGAAGACTATTATAGAATATAGTTACTAAAGTATGTTACATAATGTAGCTGCTAAATACTATTATTGAAGATGTCTTTCACCAAAATTTATAGAAGATATTTGACCAAGTCAATTGACCAACATTGCATGCCATATCAGTGATAGCATGGTGCTCTTACATGGAAGCAAATGATTACAGTCAACATAGTTGGTTGACTTGTTAAATATTATTCACGAAGATATTATAATTAATAAAGTTGTAAAATTACTTTATAAAGTCACAAAATTTGAATATTGTTAGGTTGTCTAGATTCTGATGCAATATTATTATGTCCTTCCCATGAATAAAGGGGCATATAGTTATGATGTTGTATCTTACAAAATATTTAATTTAGCAATGTTTTATTATGTTCGTTCATGAAGTGCCACTTGGACCACTTAGGTTATTTATTGAGTCCAAGTAGGTTAGGATATTATGTCAATTTAGATTATTTCTGTTAAGTACATAGTTGTCATATTATCAAGTCCACAATGCCACATGGAAAAATACGTGGAAGAGTTATATTTAGAATTTTCCAAGTCATATTATATATTACATAGAGAGACCTTTGAAAAGGTCTAAAAAAATAATATCGAATGCTCAATGTGTCTGTAAAATATTTGAAGAAACATGCGATTATGTACACCTGAATTCCTAGTAATAAAGCAACATTTTTTATGGTAATTGTATCATGTTATTTAGTGTTTGATTTCTTTTATGTAATTGTTATTGTATTTTCTTTACATTCATATCTTAGAGTAATGTTAGTATTAGTTATGCATCTTAGTTACTGAGATAAAATAGTTTAGGGGAGAAATACTACACTATCCTCTAGGATGCAGGACCCACTCCTACAATCAGTCCCTATTCTCTCGCCCTTGTAACATGTTAGAAATAGTTAGTAAGAAAAATTATCTTTACAATTACAAAATAAATTAAATTACATTTGCATAGAGCATAAAGTAAAAATAGGTAATAAAAATTAACTATTTACACGAGGATCCTCACCAATAGGTAAAATCATCAATATTAAGTAAATATCATATTTAATTTATTGCATATTATTTCAGTTTCTACAAAATTTTTATTTACTACAATTATTATTTTTTTGCAAAACCTAAGATTGAAAAGATATTTGAATCAAGCTTAAGAACTAATTATCATGGTACAATCTATATTGGATTTCTACTCTCTAAATCTAACCTTGATTGCCCTGGATGGATAAAATTAAATGTAAGCATTAATGTTAGAAATTTTTGGCATCGTTGCTAGGGAGAGTAGTGTTGTAACTATTAATCAAAAAGGTTATTTTGCTGTGCAAGAAGAGAGGCTTACTTGTATGTGGAAAGAGATGCGTATGAGTCCTTGGAATGCATACGAGTCGGAGTTGCACAATATTATCCCAACAATCCCCTTTGTTTGACGTTGTCAGGTTCTTTTCTCTTGAGGAATCATTTTACTGCTTTCGTTGTTAAAATTTTATTTCTTGAAAATTTTCCAAGATTTGTTTGATTGCTATTATTTGCTTTGGTCTAGGTTCTCTTGTATAAATAATAAGTAAGTATGACTGAGTGACAGATTCATAGTGAAAAAGTTCCTAAATAATCAAATAAGTGATAGCAAAATAACCTTTTACTTTTAGTAATTTCATTTCCAGCAAATTTACTTTTCAAAGCAATATTTCATTTATTTTTCTATTATACTAAAATTGGTTGTATGGATTCATAGACCGTGAGTCACACCTAGTTTTAGTTATAGCAAGATTGCTTAGAAAAATAGAAATTCTACTTTATTTTTCCTGTTGTGATAAGGATAGCTATAAATTTATTTGTTATGAGTTGTACCTAAACCTGACAATAGTAGGACTATTTTGAATTGGTCATAAAAAAAAAAAAAAAAAACAAAAATAAAAACCAATCAAAACCCAAAAAAACAAAAAAAAAAAAAGAAATAAGAGGTAAAAGAAAATATTGCTAGATGGTGGAAAATAGTCTATAACAATCTACATTTATAGACCTTAGAAAATTACTAATTGAACAAGAAGTGAACCTTTTATTTGAAAAATAACACCAAACATCTAGTAAAGAGTGGGAGTGTTTGTGTGAATATTTGGACATTATTAAGGAAAGATTAGACAAGTTGAAAAATATCAAAAGAATTGACATAGCCAAAACTCTAGGAAAAGACTACTATTCACTTTATCTAGATATTTGAAGGAGTTGTGAGCATTGGATTTGGTATAGGAGAGTATCGGTAAATCCAACAATTTACCCTTGGAATCAATATTTCCAGGACTCCCTCATCATTCACAACTTTATTGGGAACATAGAAAAAAGGAAGTAGCCCTAGAATATATCAAGAAATATCACAAGATACCTAGAGTTGTGCACTTTAGAGAATTGTGTCAAGACTTACATTTTGAATTACAATTTGAGAACCCTAATCCAATTATAAAACAAGCTTTTATTATCCAATTGATTACTTTGGTAACAAAAGACTTTGGATTTAATGAAGAGAATTATATGACTCACAAACAACTCGAACCTATCAATGATATTCAAAAGTTGTTCTAGGAAGACTAAAAAGTTGTTCAAAGTTTCATGTTCAGACCTAGATATTCTAAAGGTAGATTTATTAAAATCAGTAAACCATAAGTAGAGTGACAAGAAAACCATAGTAAGAAATCTGAAAATTTAGAGTTAAAAGAAACTAAAACTGCATCTTTAGAGCAAATTGAAATTCTAGAACAAGATCCCAAGACATTTTTATTACCTGAACCAGAGTTCAATGATCATATTGATCCCTCATCTATTTTTACTAAACCCATACCTAAACCAATTCTTGAAATTCTATATTCAATCATGACTGATCAAGGTAGTGAACAAGGGAAAGTAGATAGAAATCGAAGGCAAAGGACTAATGATCAAGGAGAAGTAGAAAATAAAAATGGGGATGGACAAAGAAATACTTTTGCCTTCCCAATCCCTTATTTTAAAGATAGTCTAACAAGAGAAGCAAAATCAGCCTCTGTTTCTATTTTGCCTACTTTCCATGGGAAACCACATGAGGATCTCGATGCCTTCCTATTTGAATTTGAAGTGGTGTGCTAGGATTAATTTTACACCATAGATGAGAAAAAACTAAGGCTATTCCCTTCTACACTTAAATATATAGCCTTTATATGGTTCATGGGTCTATGGGAAACATTTGTAATCGATGGTATGGAGAACAAGGATTAAAATACATATTCCTTGAAAGATACCAAGACTATTGTAGGTTTCAGGATAAGAAAGTAGAATTGTTTCATATGAATAAAAAATATGATGAATCCCTTAAGGACTATCTCAAGATATTCTATTTTTATGGGATCTAGGGTAAACATTGAGTTGGATGAGGAAGTTCAAAAACAACTTTTTTCTAAAAGGGCTTAAGGAATATGTCTTAGATATACTAAACCTTATGGCAAAGAGATATATCCATCAGATGGGATTCAGAGATATCATAAATCTCTATGAAAATTACTCAAGGAAAAAACCATTAAGAATTAATAAATACCCATCACCAAGATGAGGAGTAACACAAGCTAAAATTGGTAATATGCTAGAAAATCTCAAAACCGATTTATTAAGCACATTGACATCATCCGTCGACCTCATGGGTTGGAAACAAAAGGATCAAAATATTGAAGAGATATATCATCATAGATGCAGAAAGAAACATAATATAAGGGAATTCCCTTTGAATGTTACAAATATTTCCAACATTTTTGCCTGTTGCAAAATTTGTGATAAAAATCATAATATTGAAAATTGTAAATATATCTCAACTGTTAAAATTGCTATCAAAGAGCCTAAGGTCGAAGAGGTAGAATATGTCTACTTTATATCTCAAATAAGGAATGGTCAATTTAATGGTCCACCCAATTGGTCAAACTCTAATTATTCCAACCAACAAAGACCTAATTATTGGTCGAATGCTCTAAATTGGTCAACCTAAAATCAATATAATCAAGATTGGAACATGCCTCCTTGGACATAATTCATACCCAATTCATATGGAAATCCACCTCCATGGATGGTAGACCTAAAATCAATATAATCAATATTGGAACATGCCTCCTTGGACATAATTCATACCCAATTCATATGGAAATCCACCTCCATGGATGGTAGACCAAAATTAAAACACATCTAGTTGGAATATGAATGGACAATACAATCAGACAGGACCAAGTTGATCTCAAGGGAAGCCCCAAAAACAAAAATTTCAAAATCAATTTAGGGGACAAGTACCTCAAAACCAACCTCAAAATAGACTCCTTCCACCTCCAAACAAAAATCCCCCTAAAAAACCACCTTTATTGGCTCAACCTGTGCCTAACCCCAATAATAATAAGAACACTCAACATATCTATGGCACAAATGAGGCATGTTCAATATCTATTATTCCCTGTCAACAAATTCAATTAAGATCTGGAAAAGGATTGGAAGATCATAGGGCTACCCTCATAGAACTTGAATAACCTACCAAAAAATTGAGCAATTAAAAATAAAAAGATGATAAAAGTGAGGAAGAAATAGAAATTGCCCTAGAAGAAGTGTTTAATCAACATAAAGAGGTTTAGATTTCTCAAAAAGAAATAGGAGCTTTGTTTCTCGAAATACTAGCTATACCAAAAGAACCATATAAACCATCTTTCAATTTTCTTCAAGAATTAGAAAATGTCTCTATTAGAATTCCTCTTTTACAGGCTATTAAAGATATATTAAAGATATTCCCATATTCCAAAAAATTGAGAAACTCCAAAAAGAATTTTTATGGACTAGATCAGAGGAGAAAAAAAGGATACACCTTGTAGGATGGACCAAAGTGTGAAAACCTAGGGAAAATGGGGGATTAGGTCTGAGGAGAATTGCTCATATGAATTTATCTTTACTAGATAAGAAGGCATGGCACCTCATTTCTAGTGAAGAAAATGAATGGACAACTATCATAAAATGAAAGTACCTTCAAAATATGGAATTTCTAAGTGACTCAGTTCCAATCAGAGGTTCTATTTTTTGGAAAGCAATTCTCAATTGTAAGGAAATCATCAAAAAATATTTATTATGGGTTTTAGGCAATGGTGAGAGAATAAATTTCTGGAATGACAAGTGGGCTAAGGGGAAATCATCAAAAATCATAATATTGAAAATTGTAAATATATCTCAACTGTTAAAATTGCTATCAAAGAGCCTAAGGTCGAAGAGGTAGAATATGTCTACTTTATATCTCAAATAAGGAATGGTCAATTTAATGGTCCACCCAATTGGTCAAACTCTAATTATTCCAACCAACAAAGACCTAATTATTGGTCGAATGCTCTAAATTGGTCAACCTAAAATCAATATAATCAAGATTGGAACATGCCTCCTTGGACATAATTCATACCCAATTCATATGGAAATCCACCTCCATGGATGGTAGACCTAAAATCAATATAATCAATATTGGAACATGCCTCCTTGGACATAATTCATACCCAATTCATATGGAAATCCACCTCCATGGATGGTAGACCAAAATTAAAACACATCTAGTTGGAATATGAATGGACAATACAATCAGACAGGACCAAGTTGATCTCAAGGGAAGCCCCAAAAACAAAAATTTTAAAATCAATTTAGGGGACAAGTACCTCAAAACCAACCTCAAAATAGACTCCTTCCACCTCCAAACAAAAATCCCCCTAAAAAACCACCTTTATTGGCTCAACCTGTGCCTAACCCCAATAATAATAAGAACACTCAACATATCTATGGCACAAATGAGGCATGTTCAATATCTATTATTCCCTGTCAACAAATTCAATTAAGATCTGGAAAGGATTGGAAGATCATAGGGCTACCCTCATAGAACTTGAATAACCTACCAAAAAATTGAGCAATTAAAAATAAAAAGATGATAAAAGTGAGGAAGAAATAGAAATTGCCCTAGAAGAAGTGTTTAATCAACATAAAGAGGTTTAGATTTCTCAAAAAGAAATAGGAGCTTTGTTTCTCGAAATACTAGCTATACCAAAAGAACCATATAAACCAGTTTTCAATTTTCTTCAAGAATTAGAAAATGTCTCTATTAGAATTCCTCTTTTACAGGCTATTAAAGATATATTAAAGATATTCCCATATTCCAAAAATTTGAGAAACTCCAAAAAGAATTTTTATGGACTAGATCAGAGGAGAAAAAAAGGATACACCTTGTAGGATGGACCAAAGTGTGCAAACCTAGGGAAAATAGGGGATTAGGTCTGAGGAGAATTGCTCATATGAATTTATCTTTACTAGATAAGAAGGCATGGCACCTCATTTCTAGTGAAGAAAATGAATGGACAGCTATCATAAAATGAAAGTACCTTCAAAATATGGAATTTCTAAGTGACTCAGTTCCAATCAGAGGTTCTATTTTTTGGAAAGCAATTTTCAATTGTAAGGAAATCATCAAAAAATATTTATTATGGGTTTAGGCAATGGTGAGAGAATAAATTTCTGGAATGACAAGTGGGCTAAGGGTGAACTACTGACCCAATATCCTAACTTATCCTGAACCAAAGATATCACAAAAGAACTCATTGGTAGAAAAGTCTCCGATTATATGGTTGAGGACAAAGGCAGAATGAAGTGGAAACAAATAAGGATTCATGGATTTCAAGCGAAATAAAATGATCTTTGTAACATTCTCAAGAAATAGTTTATCCCCATGATACCCAAGGAAGATCAAGTGACCTGGGCTCCTACGAAAAATGGGAAGTTCACTGTTAAATCAACTTACAAGCTTCTGCTTAATCACGATGATTTTGTCCTCCAAAAGGACTTAGTTTGGATAAAAAATTTAATTTCAAAAATAACAATATTTTCATGGCTGGTTATCCAAGGAAGAATTCTAACCATTGATAATATGATACGTAAAGTTATTTGTATCACTATTCGATGTTATTTGTGTACTAATTGGGAGACCATTTATCACATTTTCTTTGAGTGCCCTTTTTCCTTGACTATCCTAAGTGGGGTTTTTCAGGCCTTCAATATTTATTGGATTAAACCAACCATTGTACTTTATTTGTTCATCCAGTGGCCTTGCCCCTTTTCAGTCCAAAGACATAGATACATCTGTAAAATTTGTCTTAATCACTATCTTTGGCATGTGTGATTAGAAAGGAACCATAGAGTCTTTAATGAGTCTATCCATGATCATCAAACTATCATTGCTAAGATCTTATCCTTTGCCAATGATAACGTGAACCTTATCCCTTTTGATAGCCATAAACCTCATTTGTAGGAGACCATGATTGCTCAATATTTAAGCTTAACCTTGTTAGATGATTTTGTGCCTAGGGTAGTCAACCCCAGAGCCAATGTTAAGTGGTCCCCACCTCCTATAGTTTGTTTTAAGCTTAATTTTTATGGAGTGGCTAAGGATAATCCTGGCAGAGCAGGCACTGGCGGTATTGTGTGATATCATAATGGGAATATGATTCTTGTGTTGTCTGAATATTTGGGAACAAGGACAGACAACGAAGCTGAAGCTAGAGCTATGTGGAGAGGCCTTCAAATGAATCAATATTTAGAAGGCAATTTTATCATAGAAGAAGAATCTATGCATGTTATAAATATCCTCAATAATTGGAAAAAACCTTCTTGGAGGATTAAAACAATTTTTGAAGAGGATAGGATCCTTTTACAGGGAAGACAGGACAAAAAAGCCCAACATGTCTTTCGAGAAGCTAAAAAAGTTGTTGATAAGCTGGCCAATTTGGGTGTCGATGGTGACAGACTTTTCAAATAGGAACATGGTATCCTGAGCAAATTAGAGGAGCTTATTCAACAAGAATGCCAATAATGATAGTCAAATTTACCAATAGGGAAGGCACTGTAAGTTTGAAGGCTATGAGTATTCTCGTCTCTTTTTGAAATGGACTCACAATAAAAATTATTTGAGTTATCAGTCTTGGTGGATGCTTCTTGGAAATACCACAAAGACTAATGGGGATAGTCACATGTTAGATAACATGGCTTATAGTCATATTAGTAATTTGAGGTTGGTTGATAATCACAGGGCAGGAAAGAAATGGTAATATAAGACTTTGAACTAGAGCCACATGGACCACCAAATAGCCACCACCATAAATTTAGCCAACAGGTTCATTTCTCCAAGGCTGATTGGCCAAGATGGTATGTGGTCCCAAAGCATGTCATATATGAAAGAAATCAATTACCAAATAATTATTAAGATTAACTATCAATACAGATCTTGTTTGATTTTTTTTAGTACTCTGCTATGTGTGTCTGCAACTTTTTATTTCTCCATTGTTTCAAGGAAGGGATTTGTGTCTATTTATTTTTTTGTAATTATGATGTAGGTGTGTTTTTTCGAGGTATACTTAAAATTTTGTATGAGAAGTTTCTTTTTGATAACATGCTATGTGCCTTACCGGATGTAATGGCTTTGGCGGCATGTAGATTTTACATATATAGGATCCTTAGTAAGGACATGTTCATCAATAGCCCTGGGCTAATTTTTGTAAAAGGTTTTGGGTCAACCTATAAAACCCGGTATTAATGCTATAGTAACTTATCTACCAAAAAAAAAAATATATTCCCATATACTCTAAATTGGTAAAAAATATAACAAATTCACAAAGGAGAAAGAGGAATAAACCTAGTACAATTCAAGTTATAGGGAAACTATCTAAAATTATGGCTGGTGAGAAATTGTCACCAAAATACACAAACCCTGGAGTACATATACTCATAGTTCACATTGGTAGGACAGCCTTGTATAATATCTTAGTAGACTTAGGGTCTACCATAAATGTTATGACAAAAGAAACAATAGAATATTTAATGGTACACATGATTCAACCGACCTCTATAGTGCTTCAACTTGCATATATATCTACCATTAAACCAAAAGGGAAACTAGAAGATACTATAGTTTTTGTAAGTTCATGGAAATACCTTTTAAACTTTATAGTCTTACAACCAAAGAAAAAGTTAGGGGGACACCCCTTGATATTAATAAGACCATGGATTGCAATAGTTGATGCTTATATTCGCTGTAGATCTGGGGATATGACTATTTCAAATGGTAAATATACTAAAAATCATATCTTATTTCCTGAATCAATAAAAGAAAATGAATTTTCAAACCAATTGTGGTTTGATTATCCTAAAGACTTAGATTATCTACATAATTTATCAATCAATATGCTAGGAGAATATTTTCAAAAAGAAACTGAAGGGCATTTAGCTTCACTTCTTGATGAGGAACAAGGTACTAATTAAATTTCCACGAATAATGGTGAAGCAAGCATGAGTAACCCTCATCATATGGTCCCTTAAAGCTATCAACTAAAAATTTTAAACATGAAATAATGAGTATAGATAAAAATTATATGCAAATAGATATTGCATCTGGAAAAGCTTTAAATACAAGCAATGAGCTTAGAAAATTTTAGGAATCACAACTGATAGAAGTGTCAAAGAAGCGTTGGACAACATTTGCATGGAATTATGAGGACATGAAAGGGATACATCCAAGTATTTTTACTCATCGTATTATCATTCAAAAAAGTTGTCACCCAATGAGACAACCTCAAATATGATTAAATTCAGCTATGAAGGACATAGTCTAGGAAGAAATTGTTAAGTTCTTAAATGTGGGATTCATATACCCTATATTTGATAGTCAATGGGTTTCACCATTGGTGATCATTCCTAAAAATAACGGTAAATGGAGGATCTATGTAGACTACAGAGAATTAAATAAAGTGACAAAGAAGGACTATTTCCCATTGCCTTTTATAGATCAAGTCCTTGAAACTCTAGCTGGTAATAAATACTTCCATTTCTTAGATGGAGTTAGTAGATATAATCAGGTCTCAATAGCCAAGGAATATCAAGAGAAGACCACTTTTACATGTCCCATAGAAAATTATGCTTATAAAGTCTTACCCTTTGAATTATGCAATGCACCTTCCACATTCCAAAGAGTTGTTCTCGCTATTTTTCTAATACGATTAATGAATACGTAGAATTTTACATGAATGACTTTACAGTCTATGGTGACACCTTTGAAGAAACTCTAGAAAATTTACAAAAAATCCTAGCTATATGCATAGAGGAAAACCTTTCTCTAAGTCATGAAAAGTGTTTCATGATGATGAGAAAGGGAATTATTTTAGGACATTACATATTTGAAGAAGGTGTTAAGGTAGATCCTGTAAAAATACATGTTAATCAATTCCTTTAGCCTCCAAATATTCAAATAGAGGTAAGAATATTTTTAGGGTATGCATGATACTACCAAAGATTCATTAAGGATTTCATCAAAAGTGATTCTCCTATGATTAAAATATTAACTAAAGAAAGTGAATTTAACTGGACTAAAACATGTTAGGAAGCCTTTAAAATTATAAAAAATAAATTAATTACTTCTCCAATACAGAGGGGACCAAACTAGAATTTAATCTTTCATATCCATTGTGATGCCTTAGGGTATGGAATAGGGACAATACTACAACAAATAGAGAACAAAATACCTTATGTTATCTACTATGTGAGTAAAAACTTGTATGGAGCCGAGCTTAATTACACCATCATTGAGAAAGATTTTTTAGTTGTAGTCCATGTAAATTCAAACACTACATAACAAGGTATGAAGTATTTTTTCATACTGATCACTTTGTAATTAAGTACTTAATGAACAAAGATACAATAGGATGTAGAGTGTTTATAGGGCTTCTTTTATTACAAGAATTTAATGTTACAATCATAGATAAGTTAGGAAATAATAATGTCATTGCAGATCATCTATCTCCTATGTAAATATTTGATGATAATGAGTTAATCCCTGATAACATTTTTGATGAACATTTGTTTTCTCTGTCTATATTCAATCCTTGGTATGCTAATATCGTAAATTACTTAGTAATGGGAAAGATGCCTCAAAATTATACACTACATGACCATAGAAAGCTAATACATCAGAGTATTCCTTACATGTGGATTAATGTAATCTTGATTAAGACATTCCTTGACCAAGTAATTAGGAGATGTGTGCAAGAAGAAAATGCATGTGACATCATTCAAGAAGCACATGAATGGTTTCCCCTGCTTATCTATTTATGCACATGGCCTAGAGTACTAATGAATTGGCAAAAGTACAAGATTGCCCTTCATCCTTAAAAAAAGAAAAATCCCTTGCTCCTCATCTAATCGAGCAAGTATCCCAAAAGTATCTTCTTGCTTCCTCAAAAAAAAAAAAGCAAGGATCCCAAAAAGCAATAAATAAAAATCCTTTTCTTCCTCTCAAAATGAGAAAGTATCCCAAGAAAAAGTCAAATAAGGGTAAAAGAGATTGAATCCTTGGAATTCTTAGTGTCTCAAAAACCATGGGGTGATCCTCATTACAACAATGTATTGAATAAAACCCACCTGGCAATAAGGTATCCTTATGTAGTACCACTAAGTATGGAAAAGACCTATGGATGCTCATAGATAAGCTAACTTGTTGCAAAAAGTGATCATTGCTTTACTCAATCCTTACTCATAATGGGAAATGAATATTCTCTACACACACAGTTGATCCTTGAGAAGCTTGAAAATGTTAGGGCAACTTTAACATCATATTGATTTGTGAAATGACTAGATGAATTTTTTTTAAGTCACTAAGTTGTTTACGTCTTTATGAAACAACTCTAGAATATCATAAGTAGGCAAAATTTAGAAGAAAATTCTAGTGGAAGTACTATAGTTCATTTTAAGGTGACTTGTATCTCCCAAAACTTTACACTTAAAAAAAACCATCAAGATAATATCATAATATCTATTCTATTTTTCTAAGTATTAAAATTATCCAAGCCTTTGATAGAATCTATTTTTGTATATATTGACGACTGATATCAAGCTTTATAATCGTTACTTTTATCTCACTTGGAAACTTCTTAATGAAATTCAGGAAACACAATCACAAAAATTATAATAATCCCCCAAAAATAAAACTCATTATTATATAATTCACCATAATATAAATAAAAAACCCTTCATGTTTTTTGGCTATATAGACAAAATTACATTTTGGGGGGGAATAAATAAATACATTCAAAATTCATAATACAGTTTGGTGGGAAGAATCAAGTAAAGTATTTTATTAACTCTATAATTACAGTTTCTGTAGATATCTTCCGTAGATAGCTTCTATAGATATCTTCTATAGATAGATTTTGGATATATCTTCCATAGCTAGCTTGTGTAGATATCTTTTGTAGAGACCTTTTGTGGATTTTTTATGGAAATAGATTCTGTAGTAATATTTCGTAAACATTTTCTGTAAAAACTATCTGTAGACAACATTTGTAGCGCATCTCTTGAAACTTCACTAAGTTTTGATATTTATATTGGTTCCAAGTGAAATATGACACGTGTCAACATGAAATAAAATAGAAACTTATTAATATTATTTATTAAGGTTTCAATAAAAGAGACGAGTAAAAGTGCATGAATATTTTACGAAATTCTCTTTAACCACTCTTCAAAATTTGTAAACCAAGGTATGGATTTAAGATTTAAAAAATATACATAGGGAATGATTAAAATTTGAATTAAAAAATTATGCCCAAAAAATCATGATAAGTCAAAACCTTGCACAAATATAAGGTGGATAGTACATCAAAGAATAAAAGCCTAATGTGCACGCATGTGATTGGCTCGAGTGGGACCACGTCAACATCGTAGTTAATCCCAGAGCATGGAAAGAAAAAGAAAGGGTGGGTTCTCATACATGCAGGAATAGATGATAAGTCATGTGCACATGGAAGAAAGGAATGATTAATGGTCCTCGTGATGACACATGGTAAAAATAACATGGTTAAACCTCAGGGGACAAAAAATTAAAACAATGATACCACCAATGCAAGTCAGGCTCAAACAAAAACCATAGAAAATAAAAGCACACGCGTGTAGGGGTCAAAAATTAAAAATAATTTATGCACCTTGGTAATTGAAGCCATAAGGTGGAAGAAAAACATGGTAATTCATTGGCACCAAAACTTAACCCTCAACCCATGCAAGGTGACAGGTGGTCTAGCACCAAAAACATGAGCAGATTGGAAAACGTTGACCATCCCAAAACCGTCAGTGATGAGTGACATGTAGATTCATGCAACCAATAATAAACACTGCCACAGATAGAAAATGTTAGCCGTTGCTTTAGATTTAAACAAAGTGTTGTGATGAAAGGAAGGATAAACTATGTTTCAAATTTGGAAGCTTTGCCATACCGCTTGTGATGATGTCGATTTTTGACACGTAGTTTTAAGCCTAATCAAATGAATGTGAAATAGATCCAAGGTCTAGGTTATCTATTAAAATAAAATAGAAGGCTATGATTCACCAAGTCACATAATTGCATGCACAAAGAAATAAAAAACTAATTTTTTATTATTCCTTCCATAAAATGCTCTCCAAGCTATGATGAAAATGCTCTGAAACCTGAAACCTAGCCAAAGCTAGTCGAAATTGTGCACTGGAAGAGGAAATTGCCATAGAAGAGTAGAATTGTAAAAGGAAAACATAGGTAAAAGGATAGATTTTGAGAACATCATTGTGAGGTGACATAAAAAATAGTAGAACGAAAGTGATAGAAGGTAAAGTTTTAATTTTTTTTAATTTTGTTTTTAGTCATGAATAGTCATAGAAGATAAGATATTTTACAACCTAATCATTCTACCATATATATAAATAGGCCAAAAGGGATAGCCACCCCCTCATTCCCCCTTAAATGGTAAGAATCCATGATACTTATCATAAAATTATTCACACTAGAAGGGAGGTTATCTAGCTATGGGGGATATCATCTTAAAATGCTACTAAACCTGAAGTTTCCAGGATAGAAATATTGCATCATCAATTTACCATATTTTTTGTTTTAGTCTTTAAAATTTGTAGTTCTTCACATATAACCTAAAAAAATCAATGATAGACCTAAGTTTCATTTAATTACACATCACAAGCTTATCAAATTATTGGTTTTACAAAAATCAAATGAAGTTAAAGTATCCTGAGAGACAATCATAGAAGAGTCTAACCTACCAAATTATTCTAAGTACACTCATAGTGAATATCTTGAAACTAGTACATTTGGTGAGGAATCAGACCCTGATATTTAGGAGGAGGAACCCGAATATCCAAAATGTAAGCACCGAACCAGGTCTGATAAACCTCTCCAACCTACACAAAAAACCCAATATGAAAAACATATTCCTGAAACTCATGAAAAAGGAGTGATGTATTGATATGAGTCTAATTTTTTGACACCTGAGCTAGCCATTGAGTCTCTATCTCATCTTTGGGTACAGAACACTATGGTACAAATAAAAATTGATAAGATCGGGGAAGATTTTGTAGAATAATCAAAGTTAGTTCAATGTGCCCTTACTCTCCAGTTAGACTTTATCAAACAAATTACTTCAGATAGGCTGACGAAACCTACTAATCTTGTCAACCAACCACCACCTATCGATGTATCCCCAAACAAAAGCTCTACAACTACTAGGAAACAAAGAAAATTAGTTAATTTTAGCAAAATTATTAACTTTACCAAGGTTCTTTATGAAGAAAGTTCATTGCTATTTACCAGTTTGCTACAACAAAATCGACCTCAGAGATCGGTTCCCTCCACTAAAATTGGAACCACACCAATAAAACTAACCCTAAACATCATGATTCCTCCTAATATTGATGTGGTCATTAACAATGTGGTTGCATCAGTTGAACAACCTTCACCTTCCAAGATGTAGAACACGATGCAGGGAGAGGGATCCATTGAGGTGGAACACATCAAAATGGTTATGGTTGAAACTCTAGCTGATGAGAAGAAGGCTAAGGTACAGGTGTAGAAGGTGAAGCATGAATAAAAATTACCACCAGTATGACCTCCATCATCAAGAATTTCTTCCCGATGATCACAAGTCGGATAAACTAAAAAAAAATTGATAAAATATTTGCATGATTTTCAGACTTCATCTAATATTTTATGTCTATATATTTTTTTATTTCTGCAAAATGTTTGAATGGTTTGTTTCATATCTGTAAAAAAATTCTTTATATATATATATCTAGGCATAATATTTTAGATAATGTTTATTGTTACATTTGGAATTGTTTGTGTATGTAGTGCTTAATGACTTATGACTATAGTTTTAGTAGGGTTATCCCAATGAAATAATATTGAGGACTCATTTTTTTCCATAAATTATTATGATATTTTTCTCTTGTAAGAATTAGTTCTCTGAAAAGTTGCAAATAGTTTATTTTATCTATTAACAATTAGATATTTTGTATTTACTACTGAAATTGCTTTTTATGTGATATTGTTATAGGTAACCTTCAATAAAATAATTGTAGAAGTTATTATCTGTTTGGTAGTCCCTATAACAACTGTATTGATATAGAAATGATCTTTAAAGAACTGAAATAATTTATTTTTAACTGCAGAAATTATCTTGAAAACTATGTTATATGGTCATATGTTTTGAGTTATTTAATAAATTGTTGTCTGTTGTGATTGCAAATATTTTTGCAAATGTTTTTTTAGGATGGTATTTAATAGACTTATGTGGTTATCTTTGAAGAATAATTATGTTTTCTAGTTTCATGTATTCACAAGGAAATTTTTGAAGGAAATATGAAATCTTGATTGTTTATTAAATATCTTATTTATTTATAAAAATATAGAATATAATATCTAAAAAAAGGTGTAGTATTTGTGATATTTTATTAAATTCTCATTTTCTACACATGTATGAGGACATTCATATCTCTTAGTTTAGGGAAAATGATGAGTATTTATTTAGCATGTATTATTTGTGATATATTGTGTAATTTCTATTTCTAAACCATGAATGCAATGTATTTTAAAAGGTTATTTCTATTTAATTATGTGATTTATCAGTTAAAATTATGGATATGATTAATGTATGTATTTCATGCAAAATATGTACAAAGTTATGTATGATTGAATGGGAGAATGCTAAATAACGTTTCACAGGCATATGATACAGTAACACAATATTAAGATCAGACTCTGGACATGAAATAATATGGACATAAGGATAACATATCAAGAAGTAGACATGGTTAAAGAACATAGTGGTTGAAGACTATTACAGAAGATAGTTATTGAAATATGTTACAGAAGGTAGCTGTTGAAGACTATTACTGAAGATGTCTTTCACCAAAAGTTATAGAAGATATTTGACCAAGTCAATTGAACAACGTTGCGTGCCACATAAGTGACAGTATGGTGCTCTTACACAACAACAAATGATTATAGTCAGCATAGTTGGTTGACTTGTCAAATATTATTCACAAGGATATTATAATTAATAAAGTTGTAAAGTTACTTTATAAAGTGACAAAATTTGAATATTGTTAGGTTGTCTAGATTCTGATGCAATATTATTATGTCCTTCCCGTTAATAAAGGGGCATATAGTTATGATGTTGTATCTTGTGAAATATTTAATTTAGTGATGTTTTGTTATACTCATTCATGATATGCCATTTGGACCACTTAGGTTATTTATTGAGTCCAAGTAGGTTAGGATATTATGTCAATTTAGATTATTTCTATTAAGTACATAGTTGTCGCATTATCAAGTCCACAACGCCACATGGAAAAATACGTGGAAGAATTATATTCAAAATTGTCCAAGTCATATTATATATTAGATAGGGAGACCTTTGAAAAGGTATAATAAAGAAATGTCAAATGTTCAATGTGTCAGTACAATATCTGAAGAAACACACGGTTATGTATACCTGAAGTCCCGGTAATAAAGCAACACTTTTTATGGTAATTGTATCTTGTATTGTGTCATTTACTAGTCAATTTATTTTATACAATCATCATTGTATTTTCCCTACATTCATATATTAGAGTAATTTTAGTATTAGTTATGCATCTTAGTTACTGAGATAAAATAGTTTAGGGGAGAAAGACTTACATTGTCCTCTAGGAGGCAGGGCCCACTCCTATAGTCAGTCCCTATTATCTCGTCCCTTTAATAGGTTAGAAATAGTTAGTACATAAAATTAAATTTAGAATTACAAAATAAATTAAATTACATTTTCATAGAGCATAAAGTAAAAATAGATAATCAAAATTAACTATTTGCATGAGGATCCTCACCAATAGGTAAAATCATCATTGTTAGGTAAATATCATATTTAATTTATTGCATATTATTTCAATTTTTGCATAATTTATGTTTACTACAATTATTATTTTTTTGCAAAACCTAAGACTCAAAAGAGATCTGAATCAAGCTTAAGAATTAATTATCATGGTACAATCTATATTGGATTTCTACTCTTTAAATCTAACCTTGATTTCCTTGGATTGATAAAATTAAATGTAAGCATTACTACTAGACACCTCTTATTTCCTTCACTTAAAAAGGTTCACTATAGAATATCCCTCAAGTGTGCAGGATGTGGACCCATCCTAAAGTTCTGGGATTTTATCTCAACATACCTCCATGGTATGAAGATACCTTGATACCTATCTAGTATAAGGATGCCTTAATTGTCTCCCCATATTATCTTACAAATATACACGAATGTAAGACCATTCGACCATAGTGTAGGGTTCTTACTTTTAGTCCACCAAAAGGAAATGCTATTCTCTAAAATTACAACTATATGTTGTATCCTTGGGAGTATCACCTTGGGCGTAAGCTCATTCACTGTGAGTTGTCTACGAATTTTTTGGTGCTTAAAGAATTAATGCTATAACATAGCTTGGCTTCCTCGATCCTAAGAAAACACCAACTTGTGATAATAATCCATACCTCCATGGGTAGGATACTTAGTCCAATATTACCTGCTTAGGACCTTCCAAAAGCTTCCAGTTGTTTGCAAACTTTTGAGCCACCACCTAAATATCACAAGAAAAACAAGAAGACTCAAGTATTGGGATCATCTGGTCCAACTCTTAATGAAATGTAATCAACAATATCTATTCTTAGTAAAATTTTCCCATGGAGAAGGTATTCATGTTCTAAATATATTATTAATTCTACAATAATATAAACCAATCATTGTATAATCATTTAGATAAAACATATATGAAAAATACATGTTTATAGACTACATGAGTAAATTCTACTCGAATGCACAACATGTATCTTTGTAGTACACAAATGGTGGCTTTTCAGCCATACTTAATACATAATACTCATGTCTACTTCCCCTAGGTCCTTTCATTATTCCATGCTATACCTAATCATCTTGTCTGAGAGGTTGCTGGAGAAACTACCCTAGAAGTTGCTTGACCCCTACCTTGAGTTGTTGCTCAAGCTACTTGAGTGGTTCTCACACAACCACATTGTGCTCTAAAAGGTGGTTGATATGAGATGAGAAAACCATGACTCACAAATGCATCAAAATAGGCAATAAAAAATGTAGTTATGTATTCATACCTTGCTTAGCGTATTTGTGCATTTTCTGTGTATAAGACTGCCATTGTTATTGCTCTATAGTTATATGTTTGGACTATCTCTACTTTGAGCCTTTCTTGCTCTGCTATAGTAGCATCTCTTTCAACCTCTAACCTCATACTTTCTTGTGACCACATACCTTAGTGATCCAATTGTTGTGTTTCCAATGGTTGGTCTTTATCCCCTTGTACATGTTGTCTAGGAAGCTCCTCTTTACTATCAATAGCTTCTTCAAGTACTCTACTAGATTCCTTTGCATATTTCTCTGCATTGTCTCCTTGACCTGAACCAACACCTCTAGAAGCCATCTTCTATTCTTAGAGTGTATGTACTAGTAGGTCGACAAGCAGAAGCAAAATGATCACAAGGCTTATTATGGGGCTTACACTCATAATCAATAATGACAACCCTAATATAAGTGTGACCACATTGTACTTCATGGGTAGTTTGACAAGTTGAATTTTTCTTTGAGGGGGATATCAATTCTTCAAAAACCCTCATTTTCTCAAAAATTTCAGAATATTGCTTCTTCGGTTGTCACCAACTATCGATTTATGGCGCATTGGTTAGTAGTATATTTGATCATACCTTGATCATCCTCTGTGGATCTTGTCTCAAGAGTTCATTAATCTAATTTAGCTCTCGAGGTACTAATGCTTTTAATTTTTCAACATGTTTGAGATCCTATCATGTGCCCCATTAGTACGATATTATACAAGATATCTCATCATTACCCTTTTGATGACTCCATCAGTCAATTTTGTACACAATTATTTATGAACTTAGTCCTTGGTACCATTTTCAAATCCAACCATTAATACTCTATTGACAACTATCCAGGACACGTTTGCCTGACTGTAAAGTGTCATATAAAAAATTTGCACATTATTATTTCATAATAATTCAAATTACACAAATTTATTTATGGTTAGTCCTTTATATTTTTGGACTAACTTAATTCATCATCGTATATTTGATAATTTACTTACTCTAGGGTCATAGTTGCTCCATTGAATATGTTCTAAGAGTTACCTAAATTCTAGGAAAAATATTATCCTCCAGGAGGTTCCTATGTGGTCTCATGATATTTAAAGATCTCACTTTTGCTAGTTCTATAAGTTCATCCTGACTGATGCCATTTATTACATCTCTACTACCTTCAATATCCTAGATTGGAATCCTTTCCTTTTAATATAATATAGAGGGGGTTTTGTATTTAAACCAATTGTTCAAGGTTTATACCCTAGTTTATATTGTGTGGATAATAATACCACATGTAGTGTGTAGTGTGGAAATATCATATTTAAATAGTGTATAGCACACTAATAAACTCAACCACCATTCAGGTGATCAGGTGGTATACTATTCTACAGAGTTGAGATACTTGAGGAGGTTGGTAATGTTTCTAATGGTGGAGACATTTGGATGTTGACCATGCTTTAAAATGTGGAGTTTCTTCATCCTTACCTCCCTTCACCATTGCTAATATATTCAACTCCTTGCTCTGGACAAATGCCATGATTGTATTCAAAGGCTGCTTAGTCTCTCTAACCAAAAATATAAAACATTCTTTTGATGATCACCTGATCTTATTCATACTCTTACCTCATTGTAAGGTGTTATCACAATTGTGTTTCCAAATGGAATCATATTTGTTATTCTCCATAACTTATCAAATGGATTTTATTCCATATATGACATTCATACTGTACTTATCTATTCAATAGATCATCCAATTTCTAACTTTGGTCAATAACCAAGTTTATATTGCATCATGGATTAAAAGAAAATATTCTTGAAATTTCTAATAATCAAGTTAATTATTCCTAGGTTTATCCCAAAACTCATTCTAGCAACTCTTTTTGTTCATCATACAATGCTTAAGTAAGGAAGAGGCCTATCTTAAAGTTATCGATGCCAAGTTAAGTCCTCAAGTACACCATCTTAAAACCCAAAAGTTGTGGAGTATGCACTTAAATCTTACAATATGATTCAGTAGTGGTACAAGCATGGAAGAAGAAGACTTATACATCAATATCCTCCAAGCACTTACTCTTTCCTTACCAAGCATGTATTAGTTTAGAGTTCATCTATGTGAGTTATAGACTTACAGTCTATAATTCTTCTATGTTCCTACATTTTTAACAAAACCTATATCTTTTGCTAGCCTATACCTATAACTAGAATCCATTAGCTATCCTTGGCTCTAATACCAACTGTAACAACCCTAATTTCTAAACCAACTTGAGAGAGAAATTTTTTTTTTTATCATAACATGTCTATCATCAATGTAGAATTCATAGCTAAGTATGTTTAAGCTAACATCAATAAAGTGTAGTAAGTAGCCAAGATATTTATGACATGGTCAGTGTCAAATATTGTGATAGGAGTGACCAAATCCTATCTAGCCTTACATACCTTCATGATGTTTATTTTTTTTAATTGTTGCTCTCCCTATTTTAGTTAGGAATTTTAATTACTTAATTAATAGATTGTGGTTCAATTATAAACTAACTTTCTAATTTAATAAGCAATCATTTCTATTGCAACGAAAACAATACATGCATTATTAACCAATACATAAGGGTTATCTTATTCATTAAAATACTATATATTAAAGCATTATATGTAATCATAAACCATTGCATCATAATTTAATAACCATTCATGGAGAATTAAATGCAACATCATTGGATCTAACAAACATTGCTTGTTAACAAAAATCATTGCATCACATAAAACTTTAGTAATCATATCATGGAAATGTAAATGCATCATCCATGTTATAATATATCAAACAAGAAGTGTCAATCCACACAATAAATATTCATAACACTTTTTTTAACTTGGGAAAAAACTAAAAGGAAACAACTCAACCTCAAAATATGCATCCTCATATTTCATTAATCCTTTTCATCTCAATTTACAATGATATAAAGAATCCTAAAGATCCTTTTTTAAAATCATCATTAAATACATTAATATAAGAGAATCTCATAAATCCCTATTTTCAAGTCATCATTACAATTTAAAAATATGAATGAAATGTTCACTAGATACATATACATTGAGAATGAAGGAAACCTCATAGTTCCCTCAAGAATGAATCTTACATTCATTCATAGATACTTTTAAACCTTTCAATCCAATTTGGAATGAAAATTATCTAAAGTCTTATTATACAATAAGAGACCTCATAATCTCTTCAAGAATAGATTCCACATCTATTCTTTACAAATACCTTCATTTCTCTTAAAAAATGAATTTACTAGCACACACATGCATTCATCATGGAATGCATTTCTAGAACATCATGCATCCTTTACTCTACAAAGGTACATACTAAGAGGAAACCCCATAATTTCCTCAAGAATGGATTCCCTATCCATTATTTCCTAATGAATATATAAAGTGGTTTCATAACTCATATTTCATTGATTCTCATTTACTCATGAATAACATTTAAACAAATGGATCAAACCATTCCATTCATTGTTTCCACAAAAATGCACCAAAATATTTCCATAAGATTTCACTATAGCTCTTACAAATTTACCCAAAATTTTGTACTATAATATCCTTTCAATATTTCACTATAGTTTTCACTAATTTACCACAAATTAGTATCATAATCCACTCACAAGATTTCACTATAGTTCTCACAAATTTTGACTCAAATTTACCTCCTAATCTATCAACAATATTAGACTAAATTTATCTCTAGAATATTTACACTATAATGTTTTTGTAAGGTATTATTATAGACTTCTACATTTTTCCCCAAGTTTGCACTTTAATCTTTTCATAAGATTACATGGTAGCCCTCACCAATTTGTACTAAAATAAGTTCCACCTAAATTGTTAAATTCAAAGCTTTGATTTCCTCCAAGTTCCTTTTTATAGAACCAACAAGCAATTCTCCCATTATTTTTACTAAAATAAGTTCCACCTAAATTGATTAATTTAAATCTTGATTTCCTTTAAATTCATTTTTATAGGACCAATACTAAATTGATTAATTTAAAGCTTGTTTTCCTCTAAATTCATTTTTATAGAACAAATACCTTATATCCAAAGGCTAGTTTGGAGTAAGGAAGTGGATAATAAGTAATAAATTATCTCATTTAAAATAAGGATTATTTAATAAAAAAGTAGTGTGTTAATCCATGTGAACACATCAAACAACCATAAACAGACTTTAATCTACCAAATCAAACCTATGCCCTAGCATTAGTTCCTAACTTCTTGGCTAGCATGACCACTACTAGTTGGTCACTTCAATCAGATAGCCTTATCCTATTTGAAGTCTCCACATGCTCATGCAGGATGTATGTGGGAGTATCCTCAAGATGGCTCCAAAAAGGGTTTTACCTTATAATAGCCAACAATCTAACCGGTGGTATGTAATTAGCCAATCAAAGTAAACCATATGGTGGGTCAGCAAATCAACAGGAGTCGATAGCACTACTACAAGATAATAATAGCCAATAATCTAACCATTGGTATGCAGTTATCCAATAAAAGTAAACCATATGGTGGGTCAGAAAATCAATAGGAGTCGATAGCACCACTACAAGATAATAATCCCAATAGTCTCTACCTATAAAAATAAGGTTTAGCTAGGTGCCTAGGCTACAAAGCCTTGTGAGCCTCAAACATTATAAAGTCTCATTTGGTCTCCCACATAATGAATGTGAGAAAATACCTGCTAAAAAATTAAAGAAAAATATTAACTTTTCACCTAATATAATGCCTCCTAAAAAATTAAATCAAAATATTAACTTTTCACCCGATAATCATTTAGCTAATCAGACATCACCACATCTCAAGTCAATGGTCAAAAGAAATCAAAGAAAACAACATGGCTTAATAAAGGTTAGCCAAGTGTCTCTCAACCACCAGGTTGTGTGGCTCTTGACCACCACTTGGTGATCGAGTGTTTATAGGAGTGTTTCTCCTTATAAACATCTTGAAGGCTAGAGAATGTCCCATGTGGGATAAATGATCCAATGCCCTTTTAATATTTCTTCATTTATGCAAGACTAAACACGATCCAGCATGTATCAACTATACTAACAAGCAAATAAATGGGTCATGGACCCTTTTGGATATCTCCAGGTATTAGTAGAACATATTAAAGAAAATATTAAGAAAATTACCATGCAAAATTGCGATGGTTTGGAGAAACTAGGTTACAAAGGATGTCTGACAGAGATTCTGTTACAAGTGTAATGCAACGCTAATGTTAGGAGGTCAATATCTTCAGATACCATCAATTTGGGTAATACAAAGATGGAATTCTAGTGTTTAAATGAAAGCAATAATATCCTTACTGATAATACTTGGTTTGAGGTATAGCAATACATTTGTTGTTGATAGTAATTGTATTTTTTTTTATAAGGATTTATACACATCCAACATCAAAAGGGATCAAGCATCCATGGATCATTCATGAGAGGATCACTTGACATGTATCAAATAAGACAATAGGTCAACTAAAGAGCACTCCTAGGTTGAATTTTGGGTTTTTTAAATTCTTTCAAATGTAAATCATACATATTTCATATACACAAATCATTTGAGAGGAATGTTAAATTGAAATCCAATAATGTATCTAAATATATTCAATTCGAATAGATCAGGTACAAAATGATACACAATTTTATTCCTCATTATAAAGAAAATAGAGAATAGCTTTTATACTGCTATATAATTTATGATAGGGGACTATAAACCAAACCTGATGGAAGAGCATCAGACTAGTTTTTAAATGCTTAGAAAATAACAATAGATCCACTGGCACTAACACAAAGCAATGGCATCATTAAATGTTCATATTGTACCTATGGTATTCAACAAACAAATTTTTATTTCTATGCAAGTTGGCATCAAGTAGTCCATTATAAACTTTGAATTCTGGAATGACTAACACAGTATTTTAATAGGTTTAAAAAATAAGAGATCTCTCCTTAGCAAACCAATTACTCCTAAAGAAGATACAAGACTTCCATTAAAATATCATAAATCTATACAAATCTTAACAGGGTGTGAAAAATCATCAAATACGTGTCTTATGTGAAGCATACTATAATTCTTAGAAAGTGAGAAGACACAGGCCAATACACCCATTTGACATAAATATGAAATATCTAAATATTTTCTTAATTAAATTTTACCAAGAGAGATTTAATAGTGCCTAGTAGTGATCAATATGAAAACAAAAATGTAGACTAACAATTTCCCAAAGTACGTAGTAAAGACGTGCAATAACATGGACTCTTAATTTTTATAAAATAAGATAAGGAAGGAAACTATCCGACATGCTAAATTTTGCAAGTCGGTCTCCCTATGAATTCTTCCTTAATCCCTTAACCTTATTGACCTTCTCCATTAAATCCTCCCAGGATTCCCCTCCATTCTTCCTCCTCCATGCTTGCTCTAAGGTTGCTTACCTCTAGTTAAATAAATAGAGGTATTTATAGACTTTTATAAATCTTACCTATTCAAACTTTTCCATTCAAAATTCAAGCTAAGACAATTAGAAAGGATCCAAGAAGGAAAGTCATGCAAAGGAAAGATAGAAGGAAGGTTCTAATAGAGACAATTTTATACCATGAGAAAGACTAGGAAGGCCATGGTTTAATTTTCTCTATTCAAGTACTCCTTAGTTCAATATTTCCTTCATCGAAGTACCCTTTTGGATCCATTTTTTTCATATTCTAGATTTCAGCCCCATTTTTCTACTTATTCTAGAGTTTGGTTACATTTTTATTCCCCTTATACAAGTTCTCTTTTTTAATTTCCTTTTTATTTATTTTTTCCATTTTTGTAACAAAAAAATAATTAAATAATACGTTCTAGGTATCAAAAGAACTTAAAACCATAATCAATTTCAATTATTGACATCCTTCTTCTTTGATGGGTCTTTTGCTAGATTGATCAAGCATTTCGATCTTTGGTGGTTGTTTTTATTGACACCTTCAAAAATACCTGAAACCAACAAATCATTAGAAAAACCATACTCAAAACATCAACGATAATTAACTACTGATCATATTTTCTTCTACAAAATATAACAACCTATATTATTAATGAAACCTAGCAAGGGAGGGTTGTGATATCTTACTTGATAATTTGAGGGTTTTCCTCTTTTTACCTTATCTATATTAGGAGTAGGTCTTATTATTCTATTCCAAAATATTCTTTCACAATTTTATTTTTCATCATATTTATCCTCTCCTGGCTCTATTATAGAAGCTTTTGAATTCTGCTCATTTTTTGGTATTTCCTTGTTAATGGCAGAGGTATTAACTTCTAAAATTGCATTTTATGTACCAATTATTTTCTCTTGAATGGTGCATGGTACTTAAAGAGAGTCTTAAAAATATGATAATACATATTCCTTAGGCCCATCGAGAATGTTCTTCCTTAAATTAGGATTATTCTGAATAGACGATTCCTTGTTAATATGTAGAAATTGTTGTACTGTGTCCTTTAAGTTTTTATATAATTTTTCTTCATAGGCTAAAGCCTCAAAAGAGTTGGTATTTCTTCATATATTCTTCCTTATTGGTCTCCATTTTTTATTTTCTTTTATATTTCTAGATCTATTTTTTGGAAGTTAAAAACCATCTTCATCCATAACCATTTGTAAGTTTCTCTTGCGGCTTTCTACAAATGATTATGCAAGGCTCTTCTTTGGGCATGATATCTCAATATGTCCCACCTCATGAAATCTTCTACATCTAAAAGATATGTTTTCATAATCTATATTTTGGATCCATATCTTATCCCCATATTTAAGAATTATTGATTCTGGTAAAGCTTTACCTATATCAATCATGACCAATATTCGAGCATAAATAGCCAAAAATTCATCTTTTATCATATCTGAAATCTAAAGGAATTCTCCTAGAGTGTTTCCTATTACCTTGAAGATATCTATTTACCAAAATTTAGTTGGTGACCCAAACATCCTAACCCAAACTAGAACTAGGGATAGATTTACATTTTCAAGTGAAAAGCCTTCATACCAATAGGTACGGAAGAATCATGTTCTTCCCATAAACCAAGGACCCAATTTAGGATTCTTTATTTTTCTTCCCTAGAAAATAAAATGGCTAGGAATAAACCTTTGGGAATAAATGATACAATAAATCCTGGAGAATTACAACTCCTATCAATCCTTTTCCTCAAGGCTGAAGCCCCTAGTCAATACCCATTAAATTTACCAAAAATTGCCCTATCTTGGAGCAATGAGGATCTCTCTGAGGTGCGCTCACTAACCTCTACCACTAGAGATGATTCTAAGAATTTTACTATAAATAGGTCCATGGAAAGAAAACTAAAACTCAAAATCTATTAAAATTTATCTAAATATCCTATAGCGAATATAATATTTGATAAAAATTATAAATTTTGCATGCACAAATTCTAAGATAAAGAAAGGAAAAAATCTTAGCTGACAAATTCTTTTTCTATATAGAATGTCTTGCCTCACTAAAGTCCTAGCTCTTTATTGCTCTTCCCATAATTCTAGTTGACAAATATTTACAATTTCATTTTTCATGACTTGAAAAATTGTCACTGCCCTTGTTCCAAATGGTTGACTTCACAGGATCGTATCTCCATTAATATTGCTTGGATTTTTACATATGACAACTCATTTTAAATCTATTCAAATTCTACACAATTTGGTCTAATAATTAGCTAAATCAGATAACTCTTTGCAAATATACGACTTCTAAAATATGAGATGTTTTTAAGGAGAAAATCCTAATCCATCGCACTTCATGACCTATGGGATATGAGTTGTTAATTGATGAGGAAAATTTACCTCAATAGAATATTAAATACCATAAATTCTAGATAGAATGTCTTGCCTCACTAAATTCCTAGCCCTTCTTTGCTCTTCCCATCGTTCGAACCCTAGGTAGCAAATATTTGCAATTTTTTTTTCATGACTTGAAAAATCATCACTACCCTTGTTCTGAATGGTTGACTTCACAGGTCGTATCTCCCTCAATATTTCTTGGATGTTTGGATATGACCACTCATTTTAAAGCTATTCAAATTTTGCACAAGTTGGTCCAATAATTAGTTGAATCAGATAATGCCTCGCAAAGATATGGCTCCTATAATATGAGATATTGTTTAGGAGAAAACCCTAATCCTTTGCACTTCACAACCTGTGGGACATGAGTTGTTAATTTATGAGGAATATTCACCTCAAGAGAATATTAACCACTACAAATTCTATATAGAATGTCTTACCTGCTGAAGTCCTAGCCCTTTGCTCTTCCCATCATTCTAACCCTAGCTAACAAATATTTGCAATTTTATTTTCATGACTGCCATTGTTCTGAATGGTTGACTTCACAGGTTCGTATCTGCCTCAATATTGATTATATTTTTGCATATGATCACTCATTTTAAATCTATTCAAATTATGCACAAGTTGGTCCAAGAATCAACTAAACTGGATAACTCTTTGTGAATATATGGCTCCTAAAAGATGAGATATTTTTTAGAAAAAATCTCATAGACCACCATCTTCATTGTGTTTACCATTATCTAATAATTAAGTGAAAGAAAAATTTATAGTTATATTCCAAATCATAATAAAAACCATACCAAACAAATAATAATTGTAAATAAGGAACAAATAAAAAAAGTCTAGAATTTCAAATAAAAGAATGTTGATATTATGTTAAATACCAAACCAATATATAAAATTACTCTATTGTATTTTAGTCAAAAATAAGTCTATCAATTCAAAAGGACAATTGCCCAACAATTTATAATATATACTGCTTTAATTTTATCATACCATTTTATAAAATTGTAGGTGTGGATAGGTGATTTTACAGTTGTTCAATATGTAGATGAAATAACCATTAAAATCTTCCAATATGCAAGTTAAAATAGACATTGAAATCTTCACTTTAGATTTCGCAAGAATAAAATTGATATTAGAATGTAAAAGGTATGACATTTTTTCTTGAATTCACTCTAGTTTTATACGGTTACCTCTATTTTAATCTAATTCTAAACAAATTGCATAAAGGCTTATCTTCATCTTAGCATTTCTCATGACAACCTAAAATTATTTCCAACTTTTTTTTTAAAGAATTTTCCAACTTTTTTTTTAGAATTTTCTAACAATTTTTTTTAGAATTCTATGAGCAATAATGAATCCATTGTTAAAATTTACAATAGATGCAAAGTATATCTTGTTAAAGTCTAAATTATTTTATATTTCAAATATTTTATTAATAGATTGGCCAAAATATTGGGTAAGTTTATAATTACATTGTTTAATAGAAGATACATTATTTAGGATTGGCATAATTTTTTTTAAATATATTGTAAATGTGAATGAGTTCCTTTGTTTTTATCGAATAAATTTCAATGCATATAAAATAAGAAATAAATGCTTTTAAATCCAAGGTATGTCAATATTGATAGATCTAATATTATTGTCACTTTCAAGATTATCAATAGGTATAGCATCAAAAATTGATCATATTCGAAGAAACTTTCAAAGAGAACTTTTTTTTAAAAGGATACAAGGAAAATATTTTTTTCTTTTTATAAGTGGGATAGGGTTTGCAAAGAAAATAATACTGAAAAAGTAGATATGCAAAATTGTAAACTTATGAGTTTTGTCTTAGAGATAAAACTTGGGTGAAGATTATTCATAGATCAAGGAAAGATTAGGGGAAAAATATTACTTCAAAAATATATAAGTTTGTTGATGTAAAAAAATTATTTAGGAAAATAAAACTACCTAAAGAACTATTGAATATGGAAATTCATATAAAATAGTTTGCAATTGATCAAAAAACATATTAGCATATCCAATAGTTTACAATTGATCAAGAAACATATTAGATGGTCAATCAATAAGAGGAATTATGCAAATTTTTACTCTGATGTTTGGTTGAAGCCTTATCCTCTTATCCTTGATTTAAAATGGTAACCGTCAACCCTAACTTGTAAAGTTCTAAAGGTTAAATATGTGAGGAACAACTCCACATCATGAATTTCTATTAGTAATTTGGTTGAAGAGGAACTCAAAATATTATAGATGAACTTCAAAATATGCTTCAAGAGTTTTATTTACCTATTTTTACATGAAAGGATAATTTGGTTTGGAATCTATCAAAATATGGTGGATACTTGATCAAGTTGAAATATGAGGATCTAAAGCAATCAAAATTTTGTACTCTAAAAAATTTACCTTAGAAAAATGTTTGGTCACTAGAGACTCTCCCTAAGGCCTCAACATTCCTTTTTTTTTTTTTTTTTTTTTTGGTAAGTAAGAGAATATTATAATTAACACCGGGTTTTAACTGGTTGACCCAAAACCATTTTACAAAATAGGGTCCACCGACCAATCGGACAAAGGCCAAGCCCTAAAAGTTTAAACTGACAACAAAAATGGCCAAGACCTACTCTTCCATTATAATACAGCCAAACTAAACTATGGAAGCCTAATATTATGGCCATCAGAAAAGAAAGACGCAAAAAATAACTAACAAAGACAAAAACTAATCATGCAAGCACCATGCAGAGTAGCTTGTGCCCATATAAAAATAATAGAATATGGTCAAAAAAAAAAAAAAAAAAAAAAACATTCCTTTGGTTAGCCATTCCAAGTAATATTCTTATAGGAGAGACTCTAAAAAGAAGAGGATATTATGGACCTTTTTACTGTGCCTTGTGTGAAAATAATTTAGAAACATTAGGCCATTTACTTCGAAATTAGGTTAAAAATTTAAAAATGTATTGGGTAGCTCCATCAATGTTGAAAGAATTGATGAAATATTGAATTTATTAATTCAAAGCAAAATCATTATGTATTTTCTGGAGGATTTGTCTTGCTATTATTTGTTGGAATTTATAGCTTGAAATAAATAATCAAATTTTTAAAAATAAATCTCAAAATCATGTCCAATTTTAAAACCATATTATTGCCTCTTGTAGAATGTTTACAGATATGGTGCTCATCATGGGAAGTCTCAAGTGCAAAAAATAAAGTGGTAACCACTTGGTTACAAGAATTGAATATATATGAAAGATCCATTTGCAACAATAATATTAAAACAAAAGATCTAGATCAATCCATAGTAAAATGGAAATCTCTAAAATTTAGCTTTATTAAAATTCATTTTTATGGATGTTATCTAAGTAGTGAAGAGAGAGTAAATCTTTAGCATCAGGAGTAGATCTGATGGAAAACTGTAGCAACAAGAGTATTTCTGGAGTGAACAAGTGTAGATCTATTGTTTGTGGGCTTCATTCACATTAGATCTAGTGAAGGAAATTAGCAATGGTGGGAGAATTGGTGGGTTGTGCACGATGGATTTTTTATCTATAGGAAGAACTAGTGGTGTGGTGGTATCACAAAATTTGTCATACCATGGAAACATAGACCCTAGTGTCCCCTTCGACCTGGGTGTGCATTCTTGGGAAAATATTGTGAGGAAGTAGCGGTCCAAGAAAGCTATGTCATGCCTTTTCAACCTCAAGCTAGAGAAGGGTAAGCTTTGTGTTCCCTTAGATATTCTAACTATATCCTTGGAAAGGGGGGCATGCAATCTGGTTGGAAATTTTTTTATCGTCAATCTGATAGGGATTCCATTCGATGTTGGTATTTTATGAAATGAAAACCAATATTTGGAAATTTTTTCACTCCCCAAGGGTTTTTTTTGGCCAAGCTTAGTTGTGAAGAGGATATGGAAAGGATTTTGTGGGGAGACCCTTGGTTCTATGGTAGAAGAGGCCTCTTCTTGCACAAATGGATCTTGATTTTAAACATAGCACCCAAAGTTTCAATATGATACCTCTTTGGATTAAGCTCTCGAGGTTACCATTTTAGTATTGGCATGAAGACATTCTACTTGGTATTGCTAGAGGAATTGGGAAGTTGATCACAATAGACTCTGCTACCAAGAACCAATCAAGAATGATCTACATGAGAATGTGCATAAATATGGATTTGGAAGTTGAGCTTCCAAAATCCATTGAGTTGGTGTTTGATCTTTGGTCTTGGATTCAAGCACTCAAGTATAAAAAAAAAACCCATTCTACTCATCTTGTAAGCATTTGGGTCATTCTTCTAGGTCTTGCTCCAAAAAGAAATTTTAGCAACATAATGATTCTAGGGATCCATCCTCTTCGAATGTGGTTTATCCTAAAACAATTTTTTTTGGTAAAAATCCTATTAAAAATATTACTTTGAGGTAGAAATAATCCCAAGCCAAATTCCCCTTAAACCCCATAAAGCTTATCAGGATGAGCTTGTAACCCCTTTGGAAGTAGATAATTTAATTGAATATGAGGTACAAATACAACCAAGAGACTAGAATAACTTAATTTCAAAAGTGCAGAAACATCCCACTCCTAGCCAGGTGGCTATAGTTTCTTGGTAGAAGAAGTGGTGTTGATGCCTGAGGCCTAGGTAAATATTTTTTCTACTAGTACTTCTATTTCTCCTCCTAAGAATTTAAATTTCAACTCGTTAGAATATCTTAAAGAGCTATTAGAAAATAAAGTATTTTCTCAATTTAGGGCAAGTGGTAAGGTTGTCTTGATAGCTAGTCCTATAGAAAATGAGGGCTTGAAGAATATATCCCTAGACGGTCTATTCAAATCTTCAAGCAATATTTCCAAAAAGGAACTCTTGTCGCCCAACATGGGGCTAAAGAAAATAAAATAGAAAAATGGTAATCTTGATGTGGGGGTGGAGCATAAGGTGGTCAAACCATCCCATAAAGAAAAAAGAAAAAATGATACAGAGGAGGAAATTGCAAATGGTGTTTAGACCACCCTAAGGTTAGGCTTTGGAGAAAATATTCAAGAAAAATTAGATGAGATCCCTCTTAGATACTACCTAAAAAATTCCTTTGGAGGGGGGAAGAAGCCCCATCCCAAACTCTGCAAATGAAAATTATTTCATGAATTATAAGAGGTCTTAATGGCCTCTCAAAGTAGAGAGTTTATCTCTTCCATATGCTAGTTCTTGTTCCTATTATCAAGTACAGTGGAAAAAGGTTTGTTCTTGGGAAACCTTTTAATCTGTATTTTTATTTTATTTTGCCAAGGTCCTCATTTGGAAAATTGGAACAAACTGGTATGGCTAGAAATAATGATGTTTAGCAGGTTTGCGTTGCAACCCTATTACCCTTGTTGGATTTTTTGTTATTATATGTAATGTAGTCTTCTCTTTTGTTTCTCTTGAGTTCTTCATCTAGTATCCCTTTCTAAGGTTGAACTTGGATGGTTCTTATATTGGCTTTGTTTTGTGCTTCTATTATATTTCTTTGTGGTTGTGATGTAAAAGGTTTTGGGACCCTTTCAAAACCCCTTCTTCCAACTTATCTAAAAAAAATATCATTTTGATGGTGCTTCCAAAGGACATTTGCAAAAAATCAATGGAGGTGGTGTTTTTTGAAATAATGAAGGAAAATTTCTCCTCACTTACTCAAAAGCATATGGAAATTAAACTAAAAACTATGCAAAGGTTAGAGCACTTCTTATAAAGATTAAATTGCAATTGACAAAATATGGAAATATATTTCAATTGAGAGGGATTTTTTTTGAAAAATAATTTGAAAAAATTATATTAAAATAAATCTCATTTACAAATTGGGATGAGACTTCTCCCAACCTTGGCCAAATAGAGCACATGTTTACAATAGTAAAATAAGATTTGCATTGGAGTCAAATCTCCTAAACCATATTTCTACAATGGCTTTTCACCCGTTTACAATTGTAAAAGAAGATCTACATTGGAGAAAAAAACTCCTAAACCATATTTCTAAAATTGTTGTCCAAATTAGCTAAACACTATATTTGCTCACCAATCTATCTAATCTTCTCATCCTCAATAGCCATTTCACTATACCACTAAACCCTACCCCCTTTTCAGTACCCATATTAGTTAGGAATTCTGCCACTTTATTTAGATTTCTACTCACATAAAATAGAATCACATCATCTAATTCCCTCCACAATTCCTTAATTTGAGTGAAAAGAATCCTTAACCTCCATGTCTTCGAAGTAAAGTTCTTCATGCAATCCAGAGCTTCTCCCATTATTTGAGAATCTAATTCTAGGATTATTTTCCTATAACTTTATTTTACTACCCAAGTAGAAGAATATTTCATAGCTAAGGCTTTAGCTTCATTGTTTATGGCTCTTCCCTGGCTTTGCAGTTCCCAATAGAGCACTGTCCCAAGATGATTCCTACAAAAAAATATAATTCTAGCTCTATCTGGATTACCTTTTGTAGATCCATTAGTATTAATTTTAATTCAACTTCTGGGGGTGGTTTCCAACTATCTTTGTTCTTCCCCTCTTGCACTTAAACTTCCTTCTCCATTGTCCTTATAACATCCTAAGCTTCAAATGACCTGCCAAATTCCACCTAAAGAGGGAAAGGTTTCTCTAAAAATTTTGCCATTTATCTCCAAACACACTTGCCACAAAATGAATTTTAATCCAAGATCCCAACCGATACAAAGAGCTTTATATTTAAATATATCCCTATTCCATATTTTCCAAATATTAATCTGATTCAAATCACCATTAACTTGAATTTTATAAGCTAAAAACCATCTCTCCCAGATATGGCATGTGAATGGGCACTCAAACATCAAGTGGTCAGATGTTTCCTCAATATTGTAGCATAAAATACATTGATATGGACCAATGATTATCTTATATTTAAGATTATCAAAAGTAAGAATTCCATTATGCATGAATTGTCAAGAAAAAAATTTACTTTTGACCAACCCTTGAACTACCAAATATTTCTCCAATCCTTAGCTTGATATGCATGAGGAGAAGGATTTGGAAGGATCTTATCATATCCATTCTTCACTGTGTAAACACCAAGGCTTCCATAGCCCCAATATAATTCATCCTCCTCATCTCTACTTTTGATAAATATTTCTACCAAGATTTTAGTCATGATGGGTGTCAATTCTAGAGGGATTGAAATTGGCCACTCATCCAACTTATTAAACTGCTTAAACTTATAATCCCCCAACTAACTAGTGTTGAAATAACTTTCAATTTGGACCCAAATCCTAGTTTCCATGGCTATTTTTATTGGTTGCAGTTATGCAAATTTAACAATGATAGGTGGATATTGATCCCATGAATTTGTACAAAAATGTGTCTTCTCCCCTCTTCTTACTTTTCAAAATAATCCATATTTCACTACTTGAGATCCTAACTTTAGATATTTCCACACTAAGGATCCTTTACCATACAAAGGGAAATGACCCACCTCATTTGGATTTACCTATCCCAAATATGCACTAGTTAAAAATTTACTGAGTAAAGAAGTTTGTTGGAAAATCCACCTCTAGCAAAGCTTTCCATCCAAAGCTTTGTTATTTAAGTTTGATCTCCTCAGTCCAAGGCCTATTTTTACCTTGGGTTGGGTTAATTTCTCCCAACCTACTAAGCCCCATTTCCTCTCTTATTTTACTCCTCCCCATAAAATTTTCTAGCCATATTGTCCAACTATTTCCATATGGTATGTGGGGCAACAAGGATAGAAATGAAGAACACAAGCTTATACTAAGAGGGGGGTGAACAGTATAAGACCTCTTTTTAATTTCTCTATTTAACTTCAACTTTGCAAAGCAATGAACCAATAGCAATATCAAAGCAATGCATAAAGCAAAACACAATGAGACACCAATTTTAATGTGGTTCACCCAACATGGGCTACCTCCACAAAACTTTTCTCTAAAAATATTTCTCAAAGTTCTTTGGTAATCCTTCCCAATTACAATTTTTATGAGCCTCAGCCTAAATGAGAAACCTTCCCCTACTCAAGTATTTATGAGCCTCTGCCCAAAGGAGAATCCTTCCCCTACTCAAGTATTTATGAGCCTCTGTCCAAAGGAGAATCCTTCCCCTCCTCATGAATTTATGAGCCTCCTGCCTAAAGGAGAATCCTTCCCCTCAACTATGGAAATGATACTTCAAAATATCACCTACCTCTTATTTCGCTAGCATGTGGAACTCCTTTCCATAGAAGACCTCCTGTCCTCAATGCTCAGCCTCAAGAGACCTCTGTCCTCACTGATAATCTCCACAACAACTCATCAACCTGTACTAAACATAGTCAGTTGGTCCAGCACAAGTCTTCCTCACTCTGTCAGATCTATCCCAAGCTCAACTCATAAAGCTTGAAAAAATCAATATCTGCTACACACAAGCCTTCTCAAAGACTTGTCAAAACTATCCTCAAGTTCTTCTCAAAGAACCACTTCAACTCTATCCTCAAGTACTCTGCTAGGACCTGTCCAAATCAGCTCACAAGTCCTCCCTAGAACCTGTCCAAATCAGCTCACAAGTCCTCACTAGAACTTGTCCAAATCAGCTCACAAGTCTTCACTAGAACCTGTCCAAATCAGCTCACAAGTCCTCACTAGAACCTATCCAAATCAGCTCAAAAGTCTTCACTAGAACTTGTCCAAATCAGCTCACAAGTTCATCATGAAAAAATTTCTTAGCATGAACCCACAAAGAGAATTGTTAGAGACCCAATGTGATTCATCAACCTCATAGAAGCATAAAGAGAATTTTTAGAGACTCAATATGTTCTATAATTAACTCCCAATATCAATCTCAACTCAATATCAATCTCAAAAGAATAAGATAGATGTAGTATGCTTTTCTCAAGAACATGAAACACAACCCAACAATTGCCAACCATGCAATATCTCATATAACAATGATACTCATGTTCTTTCCATAACCAATATATTTGCTCAACCAATTAGGGCTTTAACAACAATGCTTATAGACAAGGTTTAACCAACATCATTCAACTCAACATTAACCTTGAAGCATTCAACCAATCACTACATGAAAAGGAAACTAGTAGACATCCTTTTCCCTCCAAGGGTATTTGAAAAAAACAACCACCAACATAAATCACCAATGCAAAGAATAACTTGATCAAATCAATCTCAATGGAGTAAGCCCAAATCATGTATCAAGTAAAGCATTAACTTGATCAAAACAACCTCTATGGAAGCAACTCAACCATCAATCTCAAAACAACCAACTAAGGGTTTCACCATCTCAATGCAAGTAGCAAGACTTACTAACATAAACCCTAGTGCAAAATTCTTCCTCTTCCTCAACCAGAATTATGCATTCACCTAAACAACTCATCAATGATTTTAATGCATAAACAATCTTCAATATCCAGAAAATGGGATTTACACCAACAAGAATACTTAGTAGACAACCTTTTCACTCCAAACTCAATTTCAGAAAATACACCATCAACAATATATATGGAAGAAGTTGCCCATACCTTTTTTTGAGGAAGAAGAGAATAGTTCTTCAACCTGTTACCAACACCACCCTCAAATTTACCACCAAGTTAGGGTTAGATCATAAAAGTAACCACAAAATATTTATTCCATAAAACACCTTATGACTCCAATCCTTAGAAGTCAACTACCAAAAATATAAAGCATACAAAAAATATATCCTTGTACACCTTATTTCTCTGAATTAATTAAACCATGCTCAAGGAATGATAGCTTCTAAGCAAATATCACTCAACAATCAAGCAAAAAATCTCAACCACACACTATCAACCTTAAATCTCCAAAGAAGCATTTAACCTTAAAAATAATTTTAAATAAATCTGCCCAACCACTTCTTCTTTAACAAAATGTAGATTTTATTTAAAAAACCTTACCAAAAAAAATGCTTTCGAAAATCGTGGGTCAACAGTGCCTCCAAAAAAAATCGGAGTGCAAAAACTCTTCTCACACTCCACGGCAGGATTCGAATGCTTGACCTCCCTTCAAGCTCCTTCGCAGAAAAGTCGTTGCCACTAGGCTAATGGTGCTAGCTTGAAGGCTAGCAAGAGTCTCCTTCTCCTTAACCCTTTTGCGGCGGATAAACATGGCGAAAAAATGATAGCCGTAGCTTTTACTTCCCAACCTTTGTGCAATTCAAATTTCTTTAACACCATTTCTTTGGACTATAGGTTATGGCTTATATAGCCAAACTTCCATGCTATACACGACGTCGATGGGAGGATAATTCAAATTTTTTGAATTAATATTACTTTGGTGTCTTCGAAACAACTTTAGGGTTTATGAAACCATTTTGATTATTTAAAAAATAATAAAAGGTCTTTTAGACCTTAGACCTTAGGTGGAGAACCCATTAAATTATTAAAATAATTTAATTACTAAATCAAATAAATAATTAATTAAAAAACCTTTAAAAGGTTTTATTAATTAAGTTATTTAATTAATAAGTGTCTCCAGCCTTTGCATTAAGTTGAGAGTGGTTTTGAGAAAAACCCTTAATGCATCCACCTAGTTTTAATAAAAACCCTTAAACCTGCCATGGTTTTGATAAAAACCTTTTCATCTGCCACATGGAATCTCTCCGAAATCTTCTAGAAAAGATTCTTTGGAATATTCAACCTTTGAAGCCAATAAATGCTCTTGACATTAATTCCAATTCCTTTTGACATAAATGACAACTCATAGACAAGAAGCTAGGATCTCAAACCCAAAATTGCCAACAAGAAAATTTATAAATTGGCATGGCCTGAATGACTAACTATAAAAAATTTAATCTACCTCCATAGCTTAACCATTTGTGAGACAAATGATTAATTATTTCCTTGATACAACCCAAAATGTTAGTATCTATATATATATATATATATATATATATATATATATATATATATATATATATATATATATATATATATATATATAGTTTTTTAAAATGAAAAGGGACCTAGTTTTTTAAAGTGCAAAGGGACCCCCAAGTATACCACTGGGAGAGAAGTCCTTGTGAATCCCAAGATCTCTAAAATTCTATCCTGAAGCCTTTGATAAAGATTAAAAAATACCACTTTGGATTTTTTATCATTGATGACTTGGTTTGTGGCCTTAAGGTAGACATTAAGTGTATCTCTAATCATTCTTGCTTCCCTAAAGTTGGACACTCCCACCAATCCTATGTCATCCACAAATTGTAGGTGAGTCCAAACTTCCTCACCCACCTTGATGCTCGTTAGAAAATCTTGTTGTCTTCTCCTCAAGATGAGTCTACCCAAACCTTCAGCTAATATAAGATAGGAGGAACAAGGATCTCCTTAACAAAGGCCTCAAGTAGCTCCAAATAATTGTGAGGGAAGACCCTTGATTAAAACTAAGTATGTCAGAGTAGAAACATAGTTCATGACCCATTATATCCAATCTTGAGAGAAACCAAAGGTTGCCATCATCTTTGACAAGAATCTCCACTCCACCCTATCATAAGCCTTTGACATATCCAATTTTATGAACATTCCCCTATTACCATATTTTTCATTGAATGGATTGCCTCCTGAGCTAGAACTACACCATCCAAGATCTGCATGCACCCTACAAAACCCCCTTGCTCCAAGGAGATAATTTTATGTAGAAGAGGTTTTAGCTTCTCTACCATAACCTTTGTGATTATTTTATATATGACATTGCATAAGGTAATAGGTCTATAATCTAAAATGTGCACTCCATCCTCCCATTTTGGAATTAAGGTAATGAAAGTATGATTTAATGCTTTAAGAATTCTTTTACTATCTTTGGACTCCTCTATAATAGCCATTACATCCTCCTCCAATTTGTCCTAGAAGGCTTGAAAAAACTCAATTGGAAAGCCATCTGTACTTGGAGTTTTTTGGTGCTCATTCGAAAGACTATTTTCTTGAGTTCCTCTCTATCAATGGGTTTAAGTAGGGCTTGATTTTCTTCCTCAAATATAATAGATGGTATAACAACAAGAACTTATTTTTGAGCGTCTTCATATTGCACCATATTTTCCATTAATAGTTTAGAAAAATAATCCATTGAATGAAAATGAATACCTAGAATTGTATCAAAGGAGTGTTCATTATCATATTGAAGAGATTCCATGTTGTTTGTCTATCTCCTAGCACAAGCAACCCGATGGAAAATTTTGGTATTTTTATTACCATCTAATAACAAAGTGGTTCTTTCTCTCTATTTCTAGTAGGTATCCTCTTGGTTGTCAATGTCCTCAACCGCTTTATGCAATGCATAATCTTCTTCTTGTAGTTGCTCTATAATTTTTCCTTCCCTAAAGTGTTTTTGAACCTCATCCTTTCTGTCCATCAATGGAGATCTTTAGACCTGAAATTCTGTCTTGTTCGCTCACCTCCATTGTTTCAATTGATCCTTGACATAATGAAGCTACTTGTGGAATCTAAAAAATTGATGTCCCATATGTTGGGCAACCCTCTTCCCACCACTATGGAATTTTATTTCAAATTTCCTCTTTTTGTAACCATATATTTTCAAATTTAGATGGTTTGTGATATTACACTATTTTTATCCCCCTTCCAACAAAATAGGAAAGTGATCTGAAACTGGACCTTCCAAATTTTGAAATTTTATATTCCATTTCACAAATACCTCCTCTAAAAACAAAAAATAGTCTAAATTCACCTTCCTGTAGTAGACACTAAAATGTGGTAAACCCGATTAAGCATCCACAAACAATGATCAAATTGACATCATATGGCCCCTTGGGCAGCCCTCAGGAGGCTCACAGTGGTTCTAGCCACTCCGAAAAGGTTTTTGGAGGCTACCGGCCCAATTTTGGGAGGTTTTGGCCCAAAATTCACCACCGTACCACCCTGGGATGGTGGTATATTCCCACCATCCCACCCTGGGATGGTGGTGAGCCATCGTCCCAGGGTGGGACGGTGAGCAAGTTTGACCCAGAAAAAGTCAAATCTGGGACATTTGGCACCCATAAACTGCCATTTAGCATGCCATATGGAGCATGCGGGTCAGAGGGCACTGAATCCTTATGACACACTTCTTAATGGAGGCCCAAATTGGATATTCTCTTCCACACCCATTGCATGCCTCCCGTTTGACAAGTGGCACCTCCTGCCATGCATGCCCTTGCATGCCTTTTTGCACATGAGCCCCTTTGGGCTATAAAATGGATTCAATATCCACACAAAAATATAATATAGATAGGAGTTCTAGGATATGCAATGGAGTGCTTCCGAGATTTCCCCTCACCTTATTGCACCTTTTTGCCCTCGAAATCTCTCTTTTGCCAAGGAGGTTACTGGGTGACTTCAAGAAGGTAATCCGAGCATAACTTTTCCATCCGGGTGAATTTCTTCACCAAATTCGATGAAAACACACCTTATATTGTTTAGGAACATCTTCTAGTGATTTTGGTAGCAAAAAGTGGCCGGAATTGGTGGGTATCCCCTCCTAGGGTGCCCCCCAAATAGTTGTAGTCACCATCGCCCCCCCTGGGATGAGGGTAAATTCTTACACAATTTCATTACTATTTTTAATTATTAATTTTCTATATTATCCCATTATTCTACAGTTCAAATTTCAGGTGATTTGGAGTTAAATTGAAAGAGTTATAGCATTTTTAAGTTTTTGCAAGCTCGTAGGGCCCATCCAGGCACCCCAATTTTATGCAGGTGGATCTGGGACCCAATTTGAAAATATAATCATATGGGTTGTCTTGAAATGTCAATTTATGCATACTTTCAAAATTTCATGAGTTTTGGATATGTTTAGGTTCAGGATTTGCTTGTCTTCTCTTTCGTAGGTTGCAAGCGGCGACGCAAAATCGAGGGGTCTACAGATGCAATTTATGATATTTTTTTGGTGATATCCTCTCAAAAAATCCTATTTAACATATCTAAAAATTTTCAAGTCATTTGGACATGTTTTGATATATTTTTAATATATGCGCTATTTTGCCCCTATGGGGATTGCATGTTTTCACCATACACCCTTGCTATTTGACCCCTTTGGCTTCCTTGTGTGTAGGTGCAGGTTCTTATAAGGCATTGGGAAGGAATATCAGACATCATATATTAAATATACAAGCAGCGGTGGCATTGGCTCGCCCACCTCGATTGTGGGTACGAGGAGAAACATTGGATGTGCACCTTGATTCCTTGAAAGACTTGATCTTTGGGCACCCAAATATTGTAACAATTGTATCACATTTTGAGCCCTCAAGGGGACTACTGTGTAACCTTGGATCTGATCCACCAAATATTAATAAGAAGAGACTTGTTTTATTTCATTCTTTATTGCTTGGTATTGCTTCATTTTCATATGCATGCTTCCTTTTTGATGCTCATGAGCGATATGGGGTAGATACACATATTTTTTTACATAATTTGGTGCACCAATTTTCCCTAATTCAGTGGTGATCATGGTGGGACCCTTGTCCCTTATGATTTGGGTGAAAATCTGACCTCAATTTTGCAATTTTTGCCCTTTTTGTGTTGTAGGTGCTCCCCTCCCCACCCTGGAATGGTGGCAGAGCCTTTATCTAGCACACCCTAGGATGGTGGCTTCACCATCCCACCCTAGGATGGTGGTGAGGCTTCTAATCATCCCACCCTAGAGCGGTGGTGAAACAGAGAGATTTTTGCCCAAAAATTCAGAATTTGGAGAGCTCAAAATGGACAAAGTAAGTGCCTAAAACCTCTGTTTTTTTGCTACATTTTTAGAGACTATCAAAAATCAGTTTTCTTGCTTCATTTGCTTGCATAGAAAGGTTAAAAGTTACATTTTTTCTTTTCTTATAACATCACATAGCAAAAGGAAGAAGAAAAATCGAAAGAAATTTGAAGTAGCAATGCATCTTTGTGGCTTGATTGCTTGTGGCTTACCCAATGGGTAAGCTAGCATTTAGGGCTTGCATCTATAAGTGACATTTGTAGGTTCCTTTTATCCTAGATTTTTGAAATTAAAACACACCTATTGCATGCATTTAGTGAATGATCATTGAATGCTTCTTTGCTTACTTTCTTTGGGATTAAAAGGAACCACACACACTTGCACGTTCCACTATAACATTGGTAAGGTTGGATTTCATCACCAACCCCCAATTCAGACTGGTGACGTTGGATTTCACCTCCTTCCACCAGCTTGCCCATATATTCCTTAAATAGAATAGGGCACTCTCTCAAGATGGAATAGGTCACTAATGTTCAAACTGCCTCCCACTATTGGAAACATTGTTTCAGAGTGGAAGAGCTAGGCGAACCCCCCACTAGGATTTAAGCGGTGTACCCTAGACTCTTTTGAGAAATCATGTTTGGCACTAGTGTCCCTAGTCACCACTTTGGTTGAGTTCCCTCATTCTAATTCCACAACAAGAGCAAAGAACAACAACAAATCTAAACACACTGAAACCAGTTTAGGACACACATTTAATCAGTAAAAAGATAATCATATTGTATGCTTTGTGTGTTTCTTTGTTATTTGGGACAAAACCCTAACCCTAATTTTTCAAAAAATAGGGTTTCAAAAAAAATCATTAAAAATCTACTTTTTGATTCTGCATCCAATGCTTCAAGAATCATGCAAAATGGAGCTATAACGAAAAAGTTATTTTGGTTTTATTTTTACTCTATTTTCAACCCCAAAAATAGCAAAAAACTGCACTAAAATGGTCATATAGTGGGCTAGACAACTCCGAAAAGTGCCAAATTTATTTTTTTGTCTTAGTTAGCCCCTAGGGCACCTCTCCTAGAAATTTTGAGTCCTAACTCTTCACGGTTCAAAATTTCCCAAAAAATCCTAAAAGTGGGCATTTCCCCACGGGCCCCGGTGGGCCAAATATTTCAAAAATACAAATTTTTGACCCAAAAATAAAATTTTGGAGACCTAGCCCATTATGATCAGCTCGTCGCACTGATCGTTTTGATATATAACACTTATAACATTTTTGGGAAAGTCAAAATTTTCTAAAAATGGCCGACGGACCCCCGTTTTACCAATTTGGTCCAAAGGCGGTTGAAAACAAGACCTCCAATTTAGTGAGAGATTCAAGCTCCATAGCCAATGAATATCTCCAAATAATTCTAGAGGACATGCCCATACCTGAATGACATCCTAGGTCCTATCATAACAACAAAATCATCCCTAGGGGGGCAAACCTTCGAGATACCCCTACTAGGGAAGCACCCATAGGTCCTCTAGGAAAACTCCCTGATTGGGATACCTTGATAGAATTCTATATAGAAAATAATCTGCCCATTGAGGGGTCTAATAGATCAATATCATGGGTTCACACCCCAGCTTACTCTATACATCAATCAGAATATGAACATGAGAGTACACCATGGCCTAGCCTGGATGAGCAAACCACCCCATTTGATCGAGCAAGTCACCCTCATACTCCTCACAGAGAGCACTCAACATCCACACATCATGCTTCTATGCAGCCTAAATATATAGAGCTTACATCCAAAACTGAATATGAGGCTTTCCTAATAGATGAGGGAGAAGATCCCAACCATCTACCTACTCCTCGTGAAGAGTACTTGGTGCAACCATATGGTGGCTCTACATCATCGGACTATACAGAGCCAATTCATAAATCAGAGTCTCAAGGTAATGTGATCCTTAGGGAGCATGGAAAACAAGCATTAGACCCTACTAGGGGGGAAAGACATGATAAACCCATCCATATTTCAAATATGAGGATACACAAACCCCATGCAATGGAGCAACCAGATCATACTCATCAGGCAATTAGGCCAAATATTAATAGGCAACAACATACGGATCAACTCCAGTTGGCTCAACAACAAGTACATCAACAATGGGTGGACTCACAATGAGCACACCTACAAGAGTTGTATCAATGAAAGATACAAGAACAACAAAAGATACAACAAGAGCAATTACATAATGCAGTACCTAAAGTTGTGCTTACACCTAGCACCTATAGGATGCAACAACGGGCAAGATGCCCAATACAATCTCAAAATCTTCCCCCTCGACCATGCCAAACTCGCATTCAACATCAAAGGCCATTATCTAGTTATCATCAAAAGCCTCATACTCCTCAATAGTACCAAGATCAATACGAGGAGGAATCATATGAAGAGTCCCAATGGGAACATCGAGATCAAATAGATGCCTACCACGAACCCAATTATGATGAGGTACCTAATGATCATACTTATCATCCACCTCAACATCAAAAGTGACCTCCTTCATCTAATAAAGGGTGACAACAGGATGATCATATTATGTCGTCAGGGCCATACAAAGTGCTAGCTGATCGGTTGAAGGCATTAGAAAAGCCAGATCAAATTTTGGGTTATCAAAAACCCACACTAAAGCAGCTTAGTAATCAGCCTGTACATCCATCAGTGTCATCACTGACATACCCATCGAATTTCTAGATGCCCAAGCTTGAAGATTTCAAAGATGATGAAGATGCAGAAGAGCACGTGACAAGCTTCATTCTTAAGTGCTCTCATATTCAAGATTATGATCCTTTGATGTTGAGAATCTTCATTACAACATTATCTGGAGATGCTTTAGAATGGTATAATCATCTACCACATCATAGCATAAACACCTTTGAGCAATTGGCCGATGCATTTTTGGGATGTTTTGCCTCTAGCGCTAAGAAAAGGATAAACTTGACTGACTTGTCTAGCCTTCATCAACTTGATGATGAGCCAGTCATGGAGTATGGTAATAGATGGAGAAAGGTGATGTTAAAACTACCTTTCACCCTACCCACAATGGAACTCATCCGAATGTTTACTAGAAGTTGTTCAAAGCAGATTTCACTTCTTTTACAATTACAACGATATCAAACATTCGAGGAGGCCTTAGCACAAGCCCAAATCATTGAGGACATCAAGGTCCAGGAGGGTGATGTACGACTCCACAAAGGGGAACAGCCAAACAAGAACATTAAAGGTGGTAACACGCAGCAAAATGTAGCCCCAATCAATCAAGTGGTTCTAAGCATCCCTGAACCCTTAAACCAAGCTCCCCCACCGCAATTACCAGTGCAACCTAATTACCAGGCTCAGCCTCCGTTGGCCAAAAACCATCTACAACAAAAGCAAAGACAATATACTCATTTATCAGAGCCCTTAGCATCAATCTTCAATCGATTGTATGAGGCACGAGCAATCACGCTTCCCGAGATCCATCCATTGAAACCTAACAAACGTAGATCAAAGGCACACAAGAAAGATCTATACTATGTTTACCATAGACAAAGAGGTCATGACATCCAGACATGTTATCCTTTTAGAGATTTAGTTCAGGATATGATCGAGAGGCGAGAGCTTCCAGTGGGCAATCCTCTTGCTCCTAGCAACCAACCGATAGGAGACTTCCAAGACCTCTGGCCCATACACGAAGCAAACACAACATCTGCCAACCACTTTGAGCAACCCAAAGGTAGCATACCTTCCCCACCATCCACATCACAACCAATGAATCATAGTGAGAACTCTAATGATATCACACCTTTCTCACCTTCATTGAGTAGCACACACACTGGGGGTGCCTAAGGTATCATGCCTTCCCCCTCGCAAAATACTCAAAATTCAAAAACAATTTAAAACACCAAAAATCCAAACAAATCATAAAATGTCAAAATCCATAAACATTCAAAATAATCAAAATTTCAAAAATATTGCAAAACATTAAAACACAAAAACATTTGGCATGTACCCTTGCATACTTTAATTGCTTTGCATTAGGTATTTTTCAGCCATTATACTTGCATTAGGATAGGTCCTATTTAACATCGCATCAATCACAATAAATGTTGGGGGTATATAAGGTATTGCACCTTCCTCCTAAGAACACAAAGTAAGCAAAGTTACAAAAGGCTCCAAGGGTGTCTACAATCCGCTTGGTCAACCTAAAAATGCTCCTAGACTATCTACGATCATCTAGGTCAACCCTAAAATCCCCAAAGGCATCCATAAGCCCTTTGGTCACAACCAAATACCCCTAGGTAGTCATAGACACTTTCTAAGTGTCGTTGACCGTCTAGGTCACCCAAAAGGCTCCTAGCAGGTTTTCACCATCTAGGTCAAGTAAAAATGCTCCTAGACTATCTACGATCATCTAGGTCAACCCTAAAATCCCCAAAGGCATCCATAAGCCCTTTGGTCACAACCAAATGCCCCTAGGTAGTCATAGACACTTTTTAAGTGTCGTTGAACGTCTAGGTCACCCAAAAGGCTCCTAGTAAGTTTTCACCATCTAGGTCAAGTAAAAATGCTCCTAGACTATCTATGATCATCTAGGTCAACCCTAAAATCCCCAAAGGCATCCATAAGCCCTTTGGTCACAACCAAATACCCCTAGGTAGTCATAGACACTTTTTAAGTGTCGTTGAACGTCTAGGTCACCCAAAAGGCTCCTAGCAGGTTTTCACCATCTAGGTCAAGTAAAAATGCTCCTAGACTATCTACGATCATCTAGGTCAACCCTAAAATCCCCAAAGGCATCCATAAGCCCTTTGGTCACAACCAAATACCCCCTAGTTTCGTAGACACTTTCTAAGTGTCGTTGAACATCTAGGTCACCCAAAAGGCTCCTAGCAAGTTTTCACCATCTAGGTCAAGTAAAAATGCTCCTAGACTATCTACGATCATCTAGGTCAACCCAAAAAGCCCCAAAGGCATCCATAAGCCCTTTGGTCACAACCAAATACCCCTAGGTAGTCATAGACACTTTTTAAGTGTCTTGACCATCTAGGTCACCCAAAAGGCTCCTAGATGGTCTACGATCATCTAGGTCAACCCAAAAATCCCCAAAGGCATCCATAAGCCCTTTGGTCACAACCTAAAAGGCTCCTAGGTGGTCTAGAACCATCTAGGTCACCCCTAAATGCTCCAAGGGTGCCTATATCCCGCTTGGTCAACCTAAAATGCTCCTAGACGATCTAGAACCATCTAGGTCACCCCAAAATGCTCCAAGGGTGCCTATATCCGCTTGGTCAACCTAAATGCTCCTAGACGGTCTAGAACCATCTAGGTCAACCAAAAATCCCCAAAGGCATCCATAAGCCCTTTGGTCCCCCAAATGCCCCAATGGCCCCAATAAGCCCGTTGGTCACATGTATATATATATATATATATATATCAATAAAAAATTCAAAAACATCATCAAAACATCAAAATACAAAAACATTGCATCGCATTGCACTTTCATACATATATACCAATCCAAATTTCAAAAAGAAGGGCATTATCAAAATTTCAAAAATTCAAAAAAAATATTGCATTCTCATCAAGTTGCATACCATTGCATTATCACTTACATTTAGGCATAATCATCATTTACACTTTGCATTTTAGAGTGGCTCATACATGTCTAGCACTAAGATGGTACACTAAGTACAATTCACAATCAATGTTGTCAAGGTCATCATTCACCTCATTCCATAGTTACTTATCATTTCCATCTACATTTCATACATTCCCATAGTCATGTCCATTCCCTTCACTTAGTCATTTGTTTTTAGAATGTCATTAGGGTTTTCGATCACTTAGCCATATCTAGTTTCTTCTCAAATTTTGTAGAAGGCTAGCGAGATTTTTAGGAGGTAGAGTCTTGCTTAGATTGTGCCTCGTATACATCAAATCCCAACACATTTTCACACTAATAAATCCAAGTTTCATGAAAGGAAAGATGAAACCCACAAAGTGGTCTAGGGTACCTTGAGCGAAAAGTTTATCCTGCTCATCCCCTTGTGCGAATGGTTCAAGGATGCTGAGAATTGGCCAAAGAACAAGCTCTTCCTTACCCAATTCCCAAAAATAAATAGTGGTTTTCACCACTATCAAAAATCCCAAACACCCTTGATCCCTAAAGTCGTAAGGACCCTTGATCCCTAAAGTCATAAGGATTCATACTACACGTCCCTGAGAAGGATGGGTAGTCATCCCCAAGGCCTAAAAGATCAATACCATTCCAAAGCAAAATTCCCAAACACCCTTGATCCCTAAAGTCGTAAGGATTCATACTACACGTCCCTGAGAAGGATGGGTAGTCATCCCCAAGGCCTAAAAGATCAATACCATTCACAAGAAAAAAATCCCACAAGCTCAACTTTGAAATCAAAATTCAAAATCAAAATTCAAAATCAAAATCCTCAAAAAGCAACAATAAAAAATAACAGTGGTTATCACCACTCCCCAAATCCCTTGCTCAAAGAAAATCAAATACAAAATAAATAGTGATTATCATCACTATATATGAGAAAGTATCCCTATAAAATTGAATAAAAGAACAGCGCCTGAGCTTGAATCCCTGAAATTCTCAGCATTTGAAAAACCATTTAGGTGATCCTCATTACGGGTTTGGTGGATAGCCTATCCGGCAATGATGGTATCCTAAATGCATGATGATATGTCTACCACATTAGCTTTGCATGTGTGTAGACCAATGTTTGCATGTGGACGAGCTAGCTTTTGGTCACCTATACTACCTAGTGGTCTAATCCAACTAAGTACAGAACTCTAGATTGTGGCATTCATAGAGTGATCCTCATTACAGGTTTGGTGGATAGCCTACTTGTCAATGGCGGTATCTTTATGCATCTCGTAGGAATGAACTCACTTGCACACACAGGGATATTGAGTATCTTGGTCATCCTAACAGATTCATACCTTGTCAAAAAGTCTTGCATGGTTAGTATACAACTTTTGATCAGTTGACTAGAGTGTTTGAGTCTCATGAAAACCTCATAGGCCTTCTAGAACATTCATTTTATTCATTCCATTTTATCACATGTATGTCAGTTTCCATTTGCACAAATCCATTACATAGTCTCATGACAATATTCCACATGAATTGATGAATTCTATACAGTCTATGGTGCTAACATAGTATGTCATATAGTGTTCATATTCCATCAATACACATCAATAGATCATCCATTTCATTATGCATACACACATTGCATATCATCAAATAACATCATAGTACAACACATGCATCCATCAATGCATCCATAGATCATAACACATAATGCATCTAACGCTCCAAATTATCATAATTGCAAATCAAGCAAACATTTTTGTAACATCAACTAGGGCATTATTGGTATCATACCTCCCCTAATCAGCAATCAAACAGTTAAGCAATCAACCTCAAAAATCCCCAAAGGTATCCATAAACCCTTTGGTCACCCCAAATGCCCCAATGGCATCCACTAAGTCCATTGGTCATAATAACAACATGTTTAATCCAAATCAACAATGGATAACTTAATCAAGTTAATCGTGTTCATCTTGTGAATCATTGCCAAAGACAGTCATGCACCCCCTTTTCTTGGGGCAAATAAGCAAAAGATCAAAAGCAAATTCAAGCAAACTAGTAAGCTTATCTCCTATTGCCATCAAGGCTAGGATTTGATTTAAGCTTATCTCCTATTGCCATCAAGGCTAGGATTTGATTTAATCTTATCTCCTATTGCCATCAAGGCTAGGATTTGATTTAAGCTTATCTCCTAATTGCCATCAAGGCTAGGCTAAAGCGTAGACTTGAGCTCGTCTTCCAACTGCCACCAAGGCTAGGATTAGACTTAAGCTTGTTTGCCAATATGCCAAAGAACACCAAAATCAAGTTCCTTAACTTGTCGAAGGCATTAATTCCAAGAGGCATACCCTTTCCATGGTTGGGGCATCCAATGTTGACGAGGTATTCTTCTATGAAATCTCATCAAAACTCAAAAATTCAAAAACAATTAAAACAATTAAAACACAACAAAAACAACACAAAAAGCTAAAGAAAAGATCCAAAACCCACCAAAATCAAGTCAATTGGGTCAAGTGACTCGTCGCTTTTCTCATTGGTCATTCCCTCATCGACTCATCGCTTGAGGGGGTAGTCATACTCAGTCCAAATCAGCAAGCACACACTCAATTATGCGAATTGCATTCGTTCAACGAATCTTCGATAAAGACAATCATGCTCCTGCTTGGGGCAGAAAACAAGCACACAATATCACATCATAACGCTTGACATTACTGGCATCATGAAGTCATGGGCCTTAGCCTTTCATGACGGACAATTTTCAAGCATAGGCACGCTCATTTAATGAGTCAGAAGCAAGGATTCAAGAACACACACCCTTTCCATGATTGGGGCTGTAGACACCAAAACAGCACCAATCCGATTATGTGACAACAAGCACTAATCACACTAACACACATAGCCCCCAGGGCAACCCCCAGAGGTTAAACAGTGGTTCTAACCACTCACATAGCATTTTTGCAAGTCAAAAACCAATTTGGCATCTTTTAGAAACTTTATTTCTCATTCGTCCCACCCAAGGACGAGTGCGAATTTTACTCGTCCTACCCAGGGACGAGTGCTGACTGATACTCGTCTCACCCAGGGACGATTGCCAACGCTCACTTCGAGGTGGGACGATTGTAATTTTTGATCAGCAAAAAGTCAAATCTTGGCATATAACAACTCAGAACTGCCACTTAGCTTTTCCTACATGACATAGGAGTGCGAGTGAGTTCTTTTGACAACTCATATCCGCCAATTGACTTTCCCTTCACTGCATGGGAATGAGAGTAAGATTTTTAAGACAACTCAGATTTGCCACTTAGCTATCCCTTCATTGCATGGGAGTGCAAGTGAGTTTTTCTAAAACACACAAAGACATGCACAGAGGCAGTTAAGAAGCCCTTGATCCAGAAGAAGTCTTCTTTTCACACAAAAAGCATTCATGCAAAGAAATACTTTTGCATGTTAATTCAAAGAGACCCCTTGGGTCTATAAAATGGTGAGTTTCCTCACCCAAAATAGATACCGAGCAGGAGCATTTTGAGCGACGAAGTGCTAATAATTCACTTACTTGCGATTTGTGCCCAAACCCCATTCTTTTGACCACAATATTCTACCAATTTGCCGACAACACATCACATCAGGTTTCGGACCCATCTCAAGCGGATTGGTGTCGAAGCAAAGTTTCATCCATAGGTGGTTTGCCTTCGGGCACCTCCCCGCTTTATTTCTTTTATAGTATTTTAGCTAGTTTCATGTTTATGCTTTTGTCAAGTTTTCATTTCATTTAGATTCATTTTAGTCATAGTTAGATTTATCTTTTATTTTTCATACACAGGTGCTACTGATTCTTTGTTTTTTTCTTTGAACGCAGATTTGCAGCATTGGAGCAGCAAGGAATCGAATTTTATCAATGCAAGCGATGACAATGTTTTGGTTCGCCCATGTTATATGTGGGCACGCAGAAGAGGAATTCTGAAACAAGTTGTAGAGATCAATATCTAATGCTCCTATCCCCTAAAAAGGAAGGAGACGCATTGTAACACGAATTGAAAAGAATATCAATAAAAAAAGGCCATAGTTTATATTGCTTTTATATCTTGTGTTCATTCATTTGTGTTCTTTCCTTTTAATACAATTTTGTTTAGTATTTCCTTTTTGTTTCCGGAATCTCATGTTTACAATGGCGATCACGGTGAGACTTTTGTCCTCTATTTTTTTTTTAGGTTAACTTACTGATCTAAAATTGCTTGTTTTTTAATAGGTACCTATTTTTCAACATCGGACTGTTATTCGTCTCTACAAGTGACGATTACAGAATTTGTACTCGTCTCACCCTAGGACGAATAAACTATTCGTTCCACCCTGGGACGATTACAGTTCTGTTATTCGCCTCACCCAGGGACGATTATAATTTTGTGCAATTTTTAGAGCAAATCAGAGACATCCTGTTAGGCAGAGAAGAGGTAGGGGTTTTTATAGCTTCTGTCAAATTTTTGTTTTTCTATTTTCTAGTTTTTGAATTTTGTATGGCTTAGGGAAAGATTTCTTTTTCGTTTGCCTATTTCAATTTTGCAAAATTAAAATGAACCCCACACATCACGTCGTATTTTAAACCAAGGCGTTGGTCGTAAAACCCCAACCCTTGAGCAAGACCAAAGGTGGATTCCATTATCACTTTGGCTTGATATATTTCACCTCGATCGCGACTGTTGCTAGACGTAAATCCTGATGAAAGCTGACCGAGTGTAGCTTGGGGTGATTCCCAGCATGCGAGGATAAGTATTCTATGGTAGGTGTCATAAATAGAGCGATTCCTCTTCTGTATCGCCTATGTTCCAGGTATTATCTGCTCTCACGTACCTATAGTCTCCCTCATGTAAGGGCGGGTATATAGAGAGGTTGGTATATCGGTCCGACAATGGTATATTGAAGGGGAGACCAGTTTGGGAGTCATAAGAGCCTTCATACTTGCATTTAAAAGTTTCACAAAAATCTTCAAAAACAAAACAAACAACAAAAACACACTAAACCAGATTTAGGGCACACTATTAATCTTTAAAAGAGATAATCATTGCTTGTGTGTGTATGCTATTTTCTGTTTAGACCAAAAACATCATAAAAAGAAAATCACAAAAAGAACTTTTGCATTTTTTTGGTTAGCATTATCATGGTGAATACTCGTAGCCAAGCCCAATCATGGGTAGAATCTGTAGAACATGCACCAAGAGAGACAAATCGTCTCCGATATAGCATTGAAGACTTAGCCATTCCGACTCACCGGCGGGGTACAATAGTTAGTTCACATCATGCAGAACATGGCTCTAGAGCCCCATCATTGAGAGGCACTCCAACCCATACAGTCATAGAACAGGGTTCTAGAGGTGCCTCAAGGAGTGGCTCTCCAAATCAAGCCTTCAATAGACGAGACTTTAGAACCCCCTCTCTAAGGGGAACTCATGAGCAACAACAAGAATCTTTTCAAGAAAATAACTTATATATACCACCTGGTCTAAGCACGAAGCCTCCCTTCGAAGCTCATTATGGATGGCCTAGTGATGCAGCATTGTGTAATGCTATGGAACAACAAAGGGTTCAAAAGGAAGGACCACATGATTTTGTGGTTCCTAATTTACCCCCAATTAATGTCAAAAACAGTAGACCATATCTAGAAAAACAAGTTCTCTTGACAAGGCAAGATAATTCTACCCGCACTTTTTATGCATATCATAGAAAGAGAGAGGAGGATCACTATATTCCTCCAGGTCAGTTTCCAGTGCCAAAACGATGCATGTCTGCACCTGCATTATATCCAGATCACTTATTGAGACCAGAGTTTCAAGTCAATATGGCCAACCTCGACAGAGGGAAGCAACATATAGGAGTCTCAGAGCATTATGATCGACACCGATATGTAGGAGAGGCATCTAGGCCTATCAAACAAGATACAACAGAACAAAGTAACTTGGCATTTACACAACTAGCCACCCACCAAGCACAAATCATGCGGCTTCAGCAAGAACAACAGGAATTAGAACAGTTGTGTCGCCTTGATCAAGAGCGCATTCAGCGTCAGACTGCTGAAAGGTTTTACAACTATGCGCCTGAGAAGTCCCCAGTACTTCATGCACAGCAATCTGAGATGTATGTGAGGCACAACCCCTTAGTGCACGATAGGTCTCTGTGACTTCAACAAGCACTGCCTCCAAGACCTCTTAGACCTGAGCGGGAGGCCATTCACCGTGACCATGATGGGTATCTTCCATGAGCACCCGTCCATGTTTACAGGCCTAGGCCAAACACTCCTCAAGAATATTATGAGGATTATTACCAAGAAGAAGAGTAGGTTGAAACACCCTATCACGACAGAAGGGATGCTAACCATTTAGTCATTCAAAGGCCTCAAGTTCCCCGCAACCCACAGCAGGAACAAACTAAGGAGGAGGAAATTATATCCTCCAATGCCTACAAAGTGTTGTTAAAACACTTAGAGAATATGGAACTTAAGACTGGTGGGCCTCAAAAGCCTACCTTACACCAACTTCGTAGTCATTCGATACATCCATCAGTGCCAGCACCTCCATACCCCAAACATTTCAAGCTGCCCCAGTTGGCACTCTTTAAAGGGGATGAAGATGCTCAAGAACATGTGACTCGATTTTTGAGTCAATGCTTTGGTATACAAGACAATGATGCATTGCTATTGAGAACATTCATAACCACATTCGCAGGGTCTGCCTCGGATTGGTTTACCCATCTACCGAAGCATAGCATCTACAACTTGGATCAACTAGTTGACGCATTCTTAGAATGTTTTGCTTTCAATACAAAGAAAAAGGGGTCACTCAGTGATCTAGCTAGCCTCAAATAGTATGAAGAGGATTCTATGGTAGCATATGGGAATCGATGGAGGACAGTGCTTTCAAAGTTGTCCTACCTCCCCCCTATGTCCGACTTAACTCAAATGTTCACAAAGAGCTGTTTGTGAACGATCTCTATACTATTGCAGCTGCAGCAATACGCCACTTTGGAAGAAGCTCTGGTGCAAGCTAGACGTATCGAAGAGATCAAGATACAGGATGGCGAAATTTCCAAGCCTAAGAAAAAAGAGTGGAACAAGAGCACCAAAACAGGGAATACGCAACAGAAACCCACCGCGGTCAATCAAGTTGCTATTAATGCCCCTACGCCTGCCCAAGCAACACAGCATTCCAAGGCTAATTATCAGGCGGTGCCTCACAATAAATATGAGAAAGATAACAAAAATTAGGATCAAAATCAGCAGCGTCACCCCAAGCGACAATTTACACCATACATTGAGTCTAGAGATTCCTTGTTTGACCGTTTATCAGTGGCAAACTTGATTAATCTGCCAGATATTCCAACAATTGATCCTAATGCACCAAATACTAAGGGCTACAGAGAGGATATTTTCTATAGATTCCACAGAAGGAAAGGGCATGACCTTAATGTCTGTTTGTCGTTTAAAGGTTTAGTGCAAGATCTTATTGATAATCACACATTGGTAGTGGATAATCCCATCGCACCCAACAACCAAAAAAATGGTGTTTTCAAAGATCCTTTACCTACACATGATGCAAAAACAAAACCTCTACATGTCAATGAAGTGCAATAGAGTTACCCCATGGAGGGGTATGTTGGAATGATAAGTATTGTGACAAGAAACAAGAGACACCCAGGAGTTGTCCCCACGAAAGCCACTAGGGAAGCTTCATCCACGTCACAACATCAACCAAATCCTACATAGTTGCCCCCACCTAGGCTAGTGGTCACGATTCGATCTAGACTTACTCAAATTCTAAGGACCACATCGGCTAGGCTCTCCATTTATGAGCTTATTCAACAATCAGCGCCCCATCGGGAAGCTCTTATGGAGATATTGAAGGCAATTGAATTGCAACCCCACTAAGTGGATTTGTTCAACAATTTTGTGGGGCATGTTAAACAGTGTACTGAACCAGTTATTACCTTTAGGGAAGATGAGCTAAAAATGGTGACTGGAGATGTAACGGATCCACCCTCGCACGTTATTGCGCGGGTCAACGGGACTCCATACAAACGGGTGTTGATAGACACGGGTTCGTCCAGTAACCTTATTACAACCGCTGCACTGAAACATTTGAAACTACCAGCCTCTCACATTGCACCTTCCACTTATACCCTTTGATCATTTAATGATACGATATGCTCGACAGTTGGCACAATTGTCCTGCCCATACAAGTGGGACAAAAGACCATTCATACGTTGTGCCACATTTTAGAAGGTGAGATGGCTTACAATATCTTGCTTGGGCGGCCTTGGATCCGGTATATGAAGTGTGTCCCTTCAATTGCTCATCAATGTTTGAAATATACATTTGAAGGACAAGTACACGTGGTCCCCATAGATTTGGAACCTTTTAAGTATTGCAATTCAGTGCAAATCATGCCGTAGTCGACCCTTCCTTCAACGCACGTGGATTTCCAGTTAAATCCATCTAAATGGGGTTCGACTAAGCAAGAATATCCATTACCAAATGAATAAAATTCCAAGGCAGGTTCATCTTCTTCATCCTGTCCTCCCACAATGACGTCACCTACGGTGGCCACTCCAATGGACAAAGGAAAGAAGCCCCTGGAAGCGGAACCACCTTTAGTCTCCAACATCTCTACAGAAGAGACGCCTAATAGAATGGAAGCTGAGACACCTAGTTCACCCCACATGGAGTGGACTCAAGGATAACTCCCACTTGATTCCTCTCAATTGCCAACGATTACTATTGAGATGTCTAACATAGGCATGGGGGAGTATATAGTGCGCAATGTTGTTGCAACACCCACACTTCAGTCTATGCAAGACATGGGAAGACCTCGACTCCCCATAGGCTCCGTGGTTCCTTTAGGCTACCCACCTAATCAAACAAACTTTATTTTTGGGGGCCTAGATCATGGTGTTGAACCTTCCCGACAAGAAGAGGAAGATGAAGATCCCTTTGTGGAAGATGTCAACTATCTGGCTAACCCAGACTTCGCATTATGATATCTTAGCCAATGTAATTGGCATGGATATGGGTTAGGCTGGTATGAATAAGGAATGCGTGTTTTGTGTCAACCAAGATACCAAATGCCTTATGACAAGTCAGAAGTAGGGTTTAATCACCCTTTGCCCCTCGACATCTTGCTCGAAAACATGCAAGGCCTAGGGATAGGCAACAAGGATGGGTTGGCATCAGATCCATATGCTAATCCAAATACAACTTATACATTGGGGGATTATTTCCCATTGCAAACAAATAACCTTGTTGACCTCAACAACCCTTTACCTACGGCTGAACAAGGAGAAACCTCATGGACTCACCCACAAGGGGAAGATGGAAAAGACCACGAAGGGTCTTCTGAAGATGAGTCGGAGGATGATCATTCGCATGAATATCAAATGAATGATGATCAGGAAAGCTTCTTGAGGATGTTCCCATTGAATGATCCTAGTGAGCATAGGTTACAAGATCCTTTGGACATAGATGATCGGTTGGAACACTTACACATAGATACACGACCTAGGAGGCATTTCAACCTGGCGTAGTTATAGCAATTACTGCACCCCCCACTCCAGGAATACAACGAACATCTTCCGCCTGGAGACCCTATCAACTCATCAGTGCCTAGGGTAGACCCTGTTTGTAGGACCGCGTATAGGGCTGATCCCTTTGTGCCAGTGCCTACAGAGCCAGATTCGCAGCACCAAGAACATCCAGAATGTCAGAGTTGTCACATTTGCGGTAATGGAGATTACAATCATTTCATCAACATGGTCTCCATTGATTTGACCGCCCCCATCCATGATCCAGCCAATCCAACACGATTATTGCATCTAGACATAGAAGCTATTGATTTGGATCGCGCTGACACACCACCATCTCCATCAGAGTATTGGCCTTGTGGTGGGATGTTCCATTTCACTCCAGGTCGGACTCAGGATGTCTTCCATGCTGAAGAGGAACTTGATGTTCCTAATGACGATCTTAATTCAGCAAACGATATCCATCTGATCCCAATTCCACACCAGTTGGAATACGGATCCCATATGTCGATTGAAGCAACGACTGATGTAGACATCGACATAGATCCAATGAATCCATGGATTCTCAAGCTGGGGGTAAGTCTTTCCCCCGAAGAGTGAGCCAATTATGTTGCCCTTATTAAGGAAAAGAAGGAGGTTTTTGCATGGTCATACAAGGATATTTCGGGACTAGACCCACAGCTAGTCACGCACAATTTAACGCTTGATCCAACAATCAAGCCAATCAAGAAAAAACTACGCAAGATGCATCCAACAGTGGCCTTTAATGGTAAAATATGAATTACAAAAGTTGTTGGATGTCCAGTTTGTCATCTGTGTGGATTATCTACCATGGTTATCTAACATGGTTCCCGTCAAGAATCCCGACGGGAGGATTCGCATATGCATTGATTTTCAAGATCTTAACAAAGCGAGTCCTAAGGATGATTTTCCTTTGCTAAGCATCGACGTGTTGGTAGACGCTACAGCGGGCCACGAAATGCTTTCCCTTATGGATGGTTTCTCAGGATACAATCAGATTCGTATTAATCCTAAGGACCAACTAAAAACGGCATTCACAACGCCTTGGGGGACATTTTTCTATAAGGTCATGCCTTTTGGCCTTAAAAATGCCGGAGCCACCTACCAACATGCCATGACGTACATCTTTCATGATTACATGCACAAAACTTTGGAAGATTACATGGATGATTTGTTGGCCAAATCTCTTTTGCACCCAGATCACATCGGTGACTTGAGCAAGGTCCTTGATCACCTCATTGAGCATAAAGTCAGATTAAACCCCAAGAAGTGCGTCTTTGGCGTTACCTCTGGAAAGCTCTTGGGTTTTATAGTCTCCAAATGAGGAATTGAGGTTGATCCAAACAAAGTCAAGGCAATCCTTGAAATGCATCCCCCAACCACCATCAAGCAGCTCAAGAGTCTGCAGGGAAAGGTTGCATCAATCAAGCGCTTCATAGCGCAGTTATCTGACAAATGCCGACCCATGAATAAATTATTGCATAAAGGGGTCACATTTCATTGTGATGACGAGTGCCAGTCAACCTTTGATGACATTAAATAGTACTTGGATTCGTCACCAGTATTGGCACCACCTAGACTAGGAGTGCCGTTCTATTTATACATCTCAGCCATTGAGGTAGCACTGGACGCCATGCTGTCCCAGAAAAATGAACTTCACAGAGAACAGGCTACATACTATCTTAGCCGCACCCTGGTCAGTTATGAACTTAACTATGCATATGTTGAAAATATCTGCTTGGTAGTGGTGTTTGCTACCAAAAAGCTATGCCACTACATGCTTAGTAATAAGACGTATGTTGTGTCTAAGGAGAATCCATTGCGATACATGATGAGTCGTACTTATCATAGTAGCCGCACGGAAAAATGGATCATGTTGTTGACGGAGTTTGACATAGAATTCATTGGACAAAAATCTATAAAAGGTCAAGTCATCACCGATCAACTAGTTGAGGCTCCTCTTGAAGACGATCAGCCTCTGACTTTTGAACTACCTGATGATGGGGTCTTCCATGTTTCAGAGTCACCCGATTCTAATGAGCCTGAGTCACAGGCTGACATAATCCTATTCTTTGATGGTTCTAAATGTGAGCAAGGGGGTGGTGCGGGAATTGTATTCTTCACTCCGCAAGGTGCTCCAATGCCCTTGTCATTTAAATTAGACTTCTTGTTAACCAATAACAATGTAGAATATGAAGCCTTGCTCATAGGTCTTCAGACAACAATCACCATGAACATTAAACGATTGAACATATTTGGTGATTTGCTGTTAATTGTCAATCAAGTAAAGGGGATATACCAATGTAAATGTCCAATTTTGAAGTCTTATAAAGCCCTTGTGGATAAATTCTTGGCACAACTTGAATGGTATGACATCGAGGCACTCCCTCAATCATCAAATCATTTTGCGGATACTATGGCCTCCTTGGGGTCCCTTATTTCGCAAGCCCTTCTGGTGAAATGACAACCATTCAGGTTAAAACATTGTCGCAATCTACGATGGAGCATGCAAGCTCTGATCTAACGCCAGGAATCCACATGATCCAGATTGAACCATCTTCGGATAAGTTCTCTCAAATTCGAGATTGTTTGACTAAAGCCAACTGGGGGTCCTTGTTCTCCCCGACCCCTCTTACTAGCAACACCACGTTATTTTTACAAGTTCTTTCCTGCTTAGCTTTTGTTTGGGATAAACTTCTAGAGGGATTGGATGTTCATACTATCGAGGTTTTTGATCAGCAAGACTAGTATACACCCATTCGAGATTACCTCAAGCTAGGTACTCTCCCACTTGGATTGACACAAGCCACAAAAAGATCATTCAAACAGAAAGCGGCAAAGCATGTCTTATTAGGAGACATTTTGTATCGTCGAAATTATGAAGGAATCCTCCTTCATTGTTTGGACTAGCAAGAGTCCGCTTGGGCGATCACCCAAGCTCACGATGGTACATGTGGTGGCCACTTCAGCGGTATGGCCATCACAAAGTGCATTCTTCGCATGGGTTATTATTGGCCATCTTTAGAGCGAGATTGTTGCGTATATGTGAAGAAGTGCATGAAGTGTCAGCACCATGCTAATTTGAAACACGTACCTTCTCAGGCCTTGCAATCGATTCAATCGGTTTGGCATTTTTCACAGTGGGTATTTGATCTAATTGGGAAGATCTCCCCTGCGTCGTCTGGTCATCACACATTAATTTTAACAGCCACAGAGTACTTTACAAAATGGGTGGAAGCAATTCCGTTGACCACTATGACTGGAGCCCGCATTGCGGAGTTTATTTTGCATAACATCATCTGTCATTTTGGTATTCCATCCAAAATAGTCTTAGATAATGGGACGCCATTCAAGAATAAATATGTGCATGCTTTGACCATAAAGTACAAGATTCAACATAGCTTTTCGATACCCTACTATCCGCAGGCAAATGGGCAAGCAGAGGCATCAAACAAAACGCTAGTTGCCATTCTCAAAAAGATAGTTGCAGACAATCATAAGGACTGGCACATTCAGATCCTGCTTGCCCTATGGTCTTATCGCACCAGCATTCGAACGCCCACTGGGGCAACTCTATTTTTGCTGGTGTATGGCTCCGAGGCAGTCATGCCTTTTGAGTTGGAAATTCCTTCCTTGCGCATTTCAATGCAAGAGTTCATCGATGATGACACTGCACGGTAGGCCCGATTAGATAAACTGACGTTGCTTTATGAACGACACGTTAATGCTCTCGAGCATTTGCATATCTATCAAGAGCGACTTAAGAAAGCATACAACATGAAAGTCCACTTCAGGGAATTTTAGGTTGGTGACTTGGTCTTAAAAGAGAACCAACAAAATTCTAATTTGCCGTCCCATCTTCGGGATAAGTTTGCAGCAAACTACTTAGGTCCTTACATCATTGACAGTAGAATAGGACCCGAAACATACCGGCTTGCCTCTCTTGAAGGAATCAAGGAAACAGAACCCTTAAACATCATTCATTTGAGGCCATTCCATAGCTAGAGAGCCATAGTCCAACAAAAAGCTCCAAGGATTCTCACAATCGCTTGGTCAACCCCAAAAGCTCCAAGGATTCTCACAATCGCTTGGTCAACCCAAAACGCTCCAAGGATTATCACAATCGCTTGGTCAACCCAAAAAGCTCCAAGGATTATCACAATCGCTTGGTCAACCCAAAAGCTCCAAGCGTTACCATAACTGCTTGGTCAACATAAAAATTCAAAAACCAACAAAAACAACACAACAATCAAAATTACAAAAAAAGTTTGCATTCTAATTCCATGCATTCTCATAAAAATCAAAATTCCAAAAACATTTCCATTCCAATTCCATGCATTCTCATAAAAATCAAAATTACAAAAACATTTGCATTCCAATTCCATGCATTCTCATCAAAAATTAAAATCAACAAAAACAACGCAAAAACAATCAAAATTACAAAAACAATTGCATTCCAATTCCATGCATTCTCATAAAAAAAAAAATACAAAAAAAAACTAGGTTACATTAAGCATTGCATCCATACATTGCATACTTCGCTAGGTCATACATGTCAAAAGCACCATAGGCTATCATTACTTGACAATTTCATCATTTTCACCTCAGATCCATTTTTATAAACACCTACATCCAGCATACCACCCTTTTATTTTAACATCGTCAGTGTCACCTAATGTATATAGGGTTTTCGTCATTCATATGTCTTTAAATTTCTACCCAAAAACTATACACAGTTAAGCAAATTTTACACAGGAAAGTTTTACTTGGATCCCACCTTGGTACGTAGCATCCCAACACAAATTAACACACATAAAATAATTCCTAAGTTGTGTGAACGAAAGATGAAACCTGCACCGTAATCCCGGTTAGCATAAGCGAAATGGCTATCTTGCTTATCCCCCTGTGCAATTGACCCTAGAAATGCTGAGAGTTGGCAAAAGGACAAGCATCCTCCCTACCCAATTCCCCATGAATCCCAGGTCCTCACAAGTTGCAAAACATCAAAAATTTGCAAAACGTCAAAACACTACAATTTGACATCCTACAGTGCACACATCAAAAGGCACAAACAATAGTGATTCTCATCACTCCATATTCAAATCCCTTGCTCAAAAAAAAAAAAAAAAAAAACAAGACGAGTACTATCATCAAAATAAATAGTGATTTCTTCACTATACAGAGCAAGTATCCCAATACCCTTGAAGAAAAGAAGGGAGTCGACCTTGAATCCCTAGAATTCTCAGCATTTCGACAAGTCATGAGGCAAGCTTCAGTACTGATTTGGTTGATAGCCTATTGGTTACTAGTGGTAAACCTCTCGCATGACGATATATCTGTCACATTAACTTGTGTACAGATCAATGTTTGCATGTGGATGAACTAGCTTATGGTATCCTAGATAACATCGCAGAAAAATCTAACTAAATACAATAAAGGAGTTAGTGGAGCTAATTAGGTGATCCTCGATACGAGTTCGGTTGAAATCCCATCTGGCACTGGCGGTATCCTGATGAATAACACATAAATGAACTCAATTGCACACACAGGGATGTGAGATAACTTGGTTAAATTCAAGTCAGATTTAGACCTTGTTTCGAAGTCTTGTGAGATAAACGAACAGTCTTGGCTAGTTAGTTAAAAATATCTGCATCTCAGAAAAGCTTAACTACATTTTCAAACAACCGATACATTTCATTCCATACATCACCATAAAAAAAAAATAGACAAAATACAAAAACAAAGTTTTCACATGCACAAGCATTCCACACAGTTATCTCATTACTATAGCAAGTCACTCCAATTTTGTACAGTCTACGGTGCATCGACAAAACCATCAACAATTCATTTTATTCATTCCATAAGCATACATCATACCAAATAGAATCATCACATTCATAATCGCATATGCATACATCAATGTAAAAACAAGCACATAAAACTAAATCACGATAAATGATTAACACCAAAAAATCATCTATATATATATCACAACAAAATTGCCCGCAGGCTACAAAACTGGTCCTCAGACCTCCCTCCCATCATTCAAAATCCCAAAACCCCCATCCTAGGGCATCGACCACCATGATCACGCAGGATCGGTGTGATGAGAGCTACCCCCTGCGGTATCAGTCCTCTGAGATCTCTCAGGGCGACTGCTCGCCCCTGCGTCTCGACCACTCGCACTGCCCTCCTCTCGCTGCCTATGTCGAGATGATGTTGACTTCTCCATCCTGCTATCTCTTGTCCTGTATGATGAGCCACTGATCGAAGGCTCTGGTATACGCCCACCCAGGTGGATAATCTCAGCCTCCATATCTGACAGATGCCGCCCCCAATCTTCCTCCTATCGCCTCAAATATGCCTCTCGTAGCCTCCACTCGGCCTCTTGCCTATGGTAATATGCGATGGCGTCATCGCGCTATGCTAGCTGCACCCGTAGGAGATCCCTCTCCCATGCAGCATCCGTATCCTCCGCCTGCTAGTGAGTCGCAGCCCCTGCGATCCCCTGCCCTGCCAACTATGTCCGTAGGTGATCCCTCTCCTACATTATCTCTACAAGCTCTCCTGTCAATTGCGCTACCTCAGCGCGCAACCCCGCCTCTGTCTCCCCCGATCCAGCCTACTCCGGAGCATCCCGCATCTCTGACTGCTCATCCTCCTCAATGTCATCTCCTGCCCCTGCCACCTCCACCATATCCACATCCGCAGGAGCTCCCCAACCATCTCTTGGTGCCTCTGCACCCTCTCCGCCTCCCGCTGCCTCAGCTCCTCCCAATGGCCCCTCACCTCGCCACTGTCGCAACGTCCACCACTCCTGATACTCGACCGTCACTCCGACATCATCTACGTCCGGAATGTCCAGTATAGTATCAGACTCCTCCCCCAATGGCTCGAGGATCGGAGCAGCTAGGGTCCTCTCATCACTCCGATGCTGGTAGACTACGGGCTCCCTATGCAACCCCTGGCGTACCCCAAACTATCGCGTCACTCGAAGGTAATGGAAGTACTCATGCTCTATCCCATGCCGACCAATCACCCATCTCCCCCTCCGAACCCGTCAAAGCCACTCATCAGCCTCTGGCCATGCGGGACAATCCCGATATGGCCGCCATATCACATCTCCGAGAGTCAGTCGTGCCAGTGCATCTCTGTAATGGTCTACGTCTCTCGCAAACCGTCGACTCTAGCCCCGCTCCTCTGATCGATACCATAAGGCACCATACCCAATATCCCTATCCACCATTTCAGCTCGAGTAGTCTAGGGCAACCCTCGTGGTCGCTCTATGGCTATGTGTTGCCATGCCCAGCACTGCAACAAGAAATTGCACCCCATCCCCTTCCGCCTTCGACAGCGGACCTCGTACAACTCATCATATAACTGCGCCAACAGTGTCTGACCCCATCTCATAATAACCGGCTCTGTCATCGGGCAATCCACCAACTGCCATACTACCTCCAATAGGTTCCATGGGAACCTCGCTCCTGATGAGTTTGGTAGGAGCATGTTGGAAATGAGGCTCATGAGTACCGCATGCCTCACTCCCAACATCCCCCTCACATACCAATACCGTACCAAGATACCCCCAATATGGCAATCCAACTCCGCCCTCTCCAACGAGGTCATCCCATACTCATCCGCTCCATATCCAAAGTACCACGTCAGTACTGCAGTCCTCTGACCCTGTGGTGTCGTCCGAATAGGAACCTCGTCTATCGAAATCTGAAGAATCTGATACACATCCTCTAAGGTGACAGTCATCTCCCCTATTGGAAGATGGAAGGTGTTCGTACGAACATCCCACAAGCCAATCAAAGCTGTAATGTATGCCCGATCTGCCACAACTGCATCCAACCGAGCCACATGCTTGAGCCCTAAGGCATCAAGCCATTCCCAGTCATCATCAGTCAATGCCTCGCGGGCATTAGAAAAAATGGTCGGTACTCGATGTCGACTCTTCACCACCTGCACATCACAAAAAACAACAAACATCAAAAACATGCATCACATTACCATCACATGTACAAAAATGCATAACTATACCATACTATTTTTCATTCACATATACAAAAAAAAAAAAAAAAAATTCATCCATTTTTCATTTCATCATCAAAAATGACAAAAAATTGACATGGTTTACCTACGGTTTTACCTAAGTTACCATTTCAAAAAAAAAAAAATTCATCAATTTTACACCTTTAATTTCATCAAAAACGACAACAAATTTGACATGGTTTACCTACGGTTAGACCTAAGTTTACCATTTCACAACAAAAAAATTCATCAATTTTACATCTTTAATTCCAAAAAATTTAATACAAAAATTTGACATGGTTTACCTACGGTTTTACCTAAGTTTACCATCTTAAAAAAAAAAAAAAAAAAAAAAATCAGTTTTCATCTGACATTTCATCAAAAACAATAAAAATATGGGCATGGTTTGCCTACGGTTTCGACCTAAGTTTTACCATTCACATAGAAAAACATTTTAACCATGGTTACCCTAAGTTGTTACTCTAAGTTTCATTTTGGGTTTATCATCCGGTTTTCCATCTAAGTTTCCATAGGTTTGCATCCATGTTTCCTTTGGTTTCATTCATTTACCTTTTAATTTAATTAATTAGGGTTTCATGTTTAAACACAACAAAAAAACCATAAAAAAAAAAAAACAAATTTGCATTTTTCAACTTCACAACCGAGGAGATAGTGCACTTACTGGTCTCGCCTCGGCTCCGCCACTCGATGACCCGGTCTGTGCACTCATGGTGGTTGGATAATCCGGCAGCGCTTCGCATCAAAAATCTACCTCCTCCTCCCAGAGCTCCAAATCACAATCGCTGAACAGTGCAAATGAGCCAAATCCGTCATTTTCGCATATTTATAACTTTTGTCAGCCGGTAATCATCCTTTACCAGGATGAGTGCTTTTCTGCGCGCTCGTCCCACCCCAGGACGAGTACCATCGGAAACGCGCTCGTCCCACCCCGAGATGACTACCAACCTGGCACTCGTCGCCCCCCGGGACGAATAAAATATTAAAAAAAAAAAAAAACAAACAAAAAACAACAAAAAACATCAAAAACAACCACAAAATAAAAATGACAAATGCCCACAAAATAAAAAAATAGGTCAAAATAGTCGGTGAACTGCTCGAGCATGCTTAGCGGTAAACCATCTAAAGGCACCCTTGCACACGTCATCTTGGGTCAAGCGACTCGTCGCTTTTCTCATGTTGGTCATTCCCTCATCGATTCGTCGCTTGAGGGGGTAGTCACACTTAGTTGCCAATCAACAACATTATACCCAGTCTTGGAAATGACACGCATTCAAAGGATCATTGCAAAAGACAATCACACCCCTACTTGGGGCAGCAAACAAGCAATCATCACAAACTGATCATATACTTGGCATTCATGAATCATGAACTCAAGGTTCCCACAACAAAAGGTTGCGCCCTTTGCCTCTTCATGACTGATCAATGTCTAAGTTCAAGTAATACCTCATCGAACCAATTTAATGCTTGATTTTAGTTCCTTAGCTCGTTAGAAGCAAGGATTCAAGAATGTGTGCCCTTTCCATACTTGGGGCATCAAGAGTTGGTTAGGTTACTGAGAAACCCTAATCATTAGTGCTTTGGTTATATATTTTTGCTCAGCACTGCACCATGTGCAACGCTTCCCAAAAAGGGGCATCTGTAGACACCAAAATAGCACCAATCCGATTATGTGACAACAAGCACTAATCGCACTAACACACACAGCCCCCAAGGCAGCCCCCAGAGGTTAAACAGTGGTTCTAACCACTCACATAGCAATTTTGCAAGTCAGAAACCAATTTGGCACCTTTTAGACACTTTATTTCTCATTCATCCCACCCAGGGACGAGTGCGAATTTTACTCGTCCTACCTAGGGACGAGTGCTGACTGATACTCGTCTCACCTAGGGATGATTTCCAGCGCTCGCTTCGGGGTGGGACGATTGTAAGGTTTGACCGACAAAAAGTCAAATCTTGGCATATAACAACTCAGAACTGCCACTTAGCTTTTCCTGCATGACATAGGAGTGCGAGTGAGTTCTTTTGACAACTCATATCTGCCAATTGACTTTCCCTTCACTGCATGGGAATGAGAGTAAGCTTTTTAAGACAACTCAGATTTGCCACTTAGCTATCCCTTCATTGCATGGGAGTGCAAGTGAGTTTTTCTAAAACACACAAAGACATGCACAGAGGCAGTTAAGAAGCCCTTGATCCAGAAGAAGTCTTCTTTGCACACAAAAAGCATTCATGCAAAGAAACACTTTTGCATGTTAATTCAAAGAGACCCCTTGGGTCTATAAAATGGTGAGTTTCCTCACCCAAAAGAGATACCGAGCAGGAGCATTTTGAGCGACGAAGTGCTGCTAATTCACTTACTTGCGATTTGTGCCCAAACCCCATTCTTTTGACCACAATATTCTACCAATTTGTCGACAACACATCACATCAGGTTTCGGACCCATCTCAAGTGGATTGGTGTCGAAGCAAAGTTTCATCCGTGGGTGGTTTGCCTTCGGGCACCTCCCCGCTTTATTTCTTTTATAGTATTTTAGCTAGTTTCATGTTTATTCTTTTATCAAGTTTTCATTTCATTTAGATTCATTTTAGTCATAGTTATATTTATCTTTTATTTTTCATACACAGGTGCTACTGATTCTTTGTTTTTTTCTTTGAACGCAGATTTGCAGCATTGGAGGAGCAACAAGGAATCGACCTTTATCAACGCAAGCGGCGACAATGTTTTGGTTCACCCATGTTATATGTGGGCACGCGGAAGAGGAATTCTGAAACAAGTTGTAGAGATCAATATCTAACGCTCCTATCCACTAAAAAGGAAGGAGACGCATTGTAACACAAATTGAAAAGAATATCAATAAAAAAAGGCCATAGTTTATATTGCTTTTATATCTTGTGTTCATTCATTTGTGTTCTTTTCTTTTAATACAATTTTGTTTAGTATTTCCTTTTTGTTTCTGGAATCTCGTGTTTACAGGGGCATCTAAAGTTGGTTAGGTTATCGAGTAACCTTAATCATTCCACATTTTGGTCATCTATTTTTGCTTAGTGCTATACTACACACAACACATCTAAAAAATGTGCATCTATAGACACTAAAATGTGGTAAACCCGATTAAGCATCCACAAAAATGATCAAATTATCATAATATGGCCCCTTGGGTAGCCCTCAGGAGGCTGACAGTGGTTCTAGCCACTTCAAAAATGTTATTGGAGGCTACCGACCCAATTTTGGGAGGTTTTGGCCCAAAATTCACCATCGTCCCACCTTGGGATGGTGGTAGTTTCCCACCATCCCACCCTAGGATGGTGGTGATCCATCGTCCCAGGGTGGGACGGTGAGCAGGTTTGACCCAAAAAAAGTCAAATATGGGACATTTAGCATCCAAAAACTACCATTTAGCACACCATATGGAGCATGAGGGTCAAAGTGCACTGAATCCTTATGACACACTTCTTAATGGAGGCACAAATTGGAGATTCTCTTCCACACCCATTGCATGCCTCCCGTTTGACAAGTGGCACCTCCTGCCATGCATGCCCTTGCATGCCTTTTTGCACATGAGCCCATTTGGGCTATAAAATGGGTATAATGTCCACATAAAACACACATATGATATATATAAGAGTTCTATGATACGCAATGGAGTTCTTCCAATATTTCCCCTCACCTTATTGTACATTTTTGCACTTGAAAACTCTCTTTTGCCAAGGAGGTTACCGGGTGACTTCAAGAAGGTAATCCGAGCATAAATTTTCCATTTGGGTGAATTTCTTCACCAAATTCTATGACAACACACCCTAGACTATTTAGTAACATTTGATAGTGATTTGGTAGAAAAAAGTGGCCGGATTTGGTGGGTATCCCCTCCTAGTGTGCCCCCCAAATAGTTGTAGTCACCATCGCCCCCCCGGGACGAGGGTAAATTATTAAACAATTTCATTACTATTTTTAATTAGTAATTTTCTATATTGTCCCATGATGCTACAGTTCAAATTCAAGTGATTTGAAGTTAAAATGAAAGAGTTATAGCATTTTTAAGTTTTCATAGGCTCGTAGGGCCCATTCAGGCACCCCAGTTTGATGCAAGTGGATACATGATCCAACATGAAAATCTAATCATATGGATTGTATTAAAATGTCAATTTATGCATACTGAACAAATTTCATGAGTTTTGGATATGTTTAGGTTTGGGATTTGCTTGTCTTCTCTTTCATAGGTTGTAGGTGAGCAGTGCAAAATCAAGGGGTATACAGATGCAATTTCTGATATATTTTTGGTGATATCATCCCAAAACATCCTCTTTAACATCTCTTCAAATTTTTAAGTCATTTGGACATGGTTTTATTTAGTTTTAACATATGCACTATTTTACCCCTATGGGGATTGCATGTTTTCACCATACACATTTGGTATTTGACCCCTTTGGATTCTTTGTGTGTAGGTGTAGGTTCTTGAAATGCATTGGGGAGGAATATAAGACCTCAGGGATCAGACATACAAGTAGTGGTGAATTTGTCTTGCCCACCTCGATTGTAGGTACACGGAGAAACATTGGATGTGCACCTTGATTTCGTGAAAGACTTGGTCTTTGGGAACCTGATATTGTAACAATTGTATCACATTTTGATCCCTCAAGGGGACTTTTGTGTAACCTTGGATCTTATCCAAAAAATTAATGAGAAGATACTTGCTTTAATTCATTTCCTTTTGTTTGGTATTCTTTCCTTTTCACTTGTGTGCTTCCTTTTTTATGCTCATGAGTGATATGGGGTAGATACACATATTTTTTTACATCATTTTGTGTATTTTTGTTTCCTAATTCACCTTCTATATGGACCCCTCCTCTTATTAGTCCTAGTTGGTTCTAGGGAATTTAATATCCACCAAGTGTAATGCCTGGACTTGGGCAATCATAAGTCAATCCCCTAGGTCTAAAATTAGGGTTCCTCCTTCTTGATATCTAGAGGATAATTTAGCATTAAAATCCCTAGTAAAAATATAGTTTAAGTCCTCCCTTGATACTCCCATGTTATACACAAATTTCCATTGATGCATCTAACCATCTAGGTTTTGAGCCCTATAAAAATTTATGATTAAAACCTGCTGTCACATTGTTCTTAAAATGCGATGTGAGGACACCTTCCAAGCTATATGTTATATTGTCATCTAATAAAGAGTGTTCCACAAATTAACTATCCCCCTTGAGACCCCTTGGGCAACCATTTCCATATGAACAACACCCCTCCAAAGTCTATATACTATTTTATACATAAGATCCAATGACATTTTTATCTCCTGGATAAGAAAAAAATTGTTTTACATTTTTTAAAAGTATTCGAATAATAAATTTATGGGTTCTACTATTTAAACCCCTAAAATTCCATGATTGTATAATCATTGGTTACCTTAAGAGCAGTAAAAATATATTGGCCTCATTGATCCTCCAGTGATCAGTTTGTCTCCTTGAACTGCTATTAATTCCTTAATTGGTTTTTTTACCCACTCTTTGAGAGCTGATATTTTTTTATCTCTTTTTCACCTTAGTTATCTCTATAGTTGGAATTTCTCTATTATTTTTTGCTATACCCATGATGACATCCTTAATTATAGGCTACTCTTGGTTATGCACTATCAATGCCCCTAGAATATTTGATTACGATAACTCACTGCACTCAATTACCTGCTCTAGGATAGGAGGAGATGAAAGAGGGGCTTGAACATAGTTGTTATTATTATTATTCTCATCCACTCCTTCCATGAATTTTTCTTCTTCCTAGTCCACTAGTGTCTTGAAGATCTCATACCTATTGGGGGGTTTGAGTTTAATTTTCTCTTTACCATTTTTTCTTTTGCCTTACCCTTATTTTGGGTTGTTCAAAACCATCTCCTTGTGCTTATTTACTCTAAGAAATGTTGGTTTTTTCTTTATTGATTTTTGACTTACCCTCCTTAGGAATATTTGACATTCGTAGAGGAGCCTTCATTTTTAAGTTCATATTATTTAGGCAGGATTGGGTCAAATTCCCATATTTGTGGTAAAATCTGCACCTGAAGGGTAATGCCTCATAGTCTAGACTTCCAGTTGTTGAATCCAAGATAGTATTGCAAGTTCGAGTTCAACCTCTTCCTGTAAAGACTAGCTAATATCCATTTCCATGCATAATCTAGCATAAACGGTTGTGTTTCCTTCCATTGTGTCTTTGGAAACATCCAAATGTCTTCCAAGAGAATTATCGATAATTTCCAATACCTGCTCATTCCAAAACTCCATTGGAAGTCCATATAAATGGATCCAAACTAGGATAGTAGTTGGTTCAATTCGAGCATCAAATCCCACTCTCTAGGGATGAACAAATAATCCTGTTGGACCATGATTCCTCTTTTATGATTCAAAATCCCTATTTCTATTGGTAAGTGAAGAAAAAATTACAACAAAATATCCATTGCTAATAAACCACAAAGAATACTCACTAAGAGCCTCATAGTTTTTTTGGACCCAAGAATGCAAAAAATTTAGGGTAGGATGAATACCCACAAATTTATAGATCAAACCATGATTGGATCTATATGAATTTATTTATTCTACCATACTTTTCTTAATGCCAATATTTGGCCTTGATTCTGACTATGGCAAACATCCATTAACTCGTTGATATGTTGATCTATTTTTGGTAGCCATAAAAAGCATTTTTAATGTAGTTTTTTATGCTTCTTCAATCTATGTTTGAGATTTATCCTTTAACAAATCTGCAAAATATTTGTGTATCTCTAAAAAAGGATTTGAAGGTGTCCCTATTGGGCCCTCCTGGGTCAATAATATTATCTTCAATTCCATAACAACCAAAAATCTCTTCGGCTACCCAACTGATGCCCTAGTTTTCTCTTCCTGAATGAATTGAATTCTTTTCTACACTATGACAATTGAGAGGGGTTTAAAAATTAAAATTAATGTTATAAACAAAAATGGATGTGGGGATTGAAAAAATAATATTTTTGATCTTCACCATATATTATTTGATGCAATCTCTTGGATATGTGAGCATATCTATAAAAAAGGAACCCAGGTAACAGATAATTTAGCTAATCATGGTGTTTATCTTTGTCTTGGTGAAATTCAAATTTCAAAAGACAACTGGTCTAGTGATATTTTATCTCTTAATAAAAATGATATCAAGGATCACTTTGAGCAAGATGATGAATATATTTTATAGATTTTATATTGTTTTTCTTGTTTGGATTAATTATTATATTTGTCTTGTGATTTATTTAACATTCTTATAGATTATATTATGTTTGTAACCTTAGGAAGACATGAATACACAATATAATAAATATGAAATGAACTACAATACTAATATATGGAGGAAGGATTTGTTTAAATACTCTTAACGGAGAGATAAATCACATCACTTTATTTATTAAAGAACAATATACTTTTACAAAGAATGATAAAACATTTTATTTATATCAAGAATTACTTGATCCTTAAGCTCTTTTATTTTTTCTTAAATATATTTAACTTAGAATCATAATACTATTTACAAAAATGATAGGCTTAGAGAGAATAGCTCCACATATAAAACTATTAAAGATAAGTGATTTTTAACTTTCAAAATACCATAAGCCATATTAAATTACCCTCATAGAGGATCTTGTTTACATGATATATGGTTATCCAACCATACTCCAGTTATTGAAGCATGATATACAACCCTATCCCTTGCAAGATTCAAACCTAGGACCTTTATTTCGAGTTCCAAAGTCTCCACCATTGGACCCCTTTTAAATAGAGAATAACCTATAAACATAAATATTTAATTGGTATATTTAATTTACAATATTTCTTTCCCTTTTGAAAAGCTTTGGTCTCCAAATCTTTAGAGCAAAATAATTGATATAATATCCATACAAAATAAAATGAGTGATATGTTGCGTCAAATTCATCCACCTCAAATATATTTAGATTGTCATTGATTCTTATTTCATGTCAACCCTTGGAATTGTTATTCATGGTTGTCATTTATGCAAATCCTTCAATATTCATTTGATTTCATTAAACACTTAATCAAGGCTTTCTTGGTAATGTATATTTTGATAGAGCTTAAAATTTGAAGGATCTTCATCATGCTTCACTTTGATTTTTTCTTCCTTTAAGCAATAGGACCTTGTAACAATTTGTAATATTCCAATAGATAATTTTTGAAGTTAATGGTGGTCATAAGTTCTACTCCCATCAAGGATCTAACACAAAAATATTTCTTTTATACTAACTTGCCTTGTTTTTGCTTTAAAGATTTGAAATTTAACATTGATCCTACATCTAACATGCTTGCAACTACAAGAAGAAATGAATATACAATATAGAAATGATGGAAGAACCTCTTATTAAATAAAGTCCAAAAAATTTGTAAGAAGAACCTCTTTTTATATTCTCAACTAAAAGATAAATAATATCCTTTAATTTATCTTTAAAATAAATGATAACAAAAATGGAAATAATACTACTTGGATTTGTCTCTTGTGTCTATATACATTGAATTAGAATTATAATACTACTTTTAAAAATAACTGGCTTAGAGGAAATGGGTCCACATACAAAGTCAAGACTAGAGTATAAACTAGCCCTATATTAAAAACTATGGAATTTAATACAAAACAACCCATATAAACATAAAAAAAAAAAATTATTATATTTTGGTGTACAACATGGATAATTCATAGAAAGATCTTATAGTAAAGTAACAAGTTGAAAATAACTTCCAAATCTATAAAAATACAAAATTTTTAATTTTAATATTTAAAAAATGGTCCGCACACAAAAAGACAAAATTTTCAATGCTTTATAGTTTTAAGTCTTTATTTCAAAAATATATGTATCAAAATGTTTCAAAAAAATCTTAGCTTATGTAGAATTTAGAGGATAAAAATAGTACTTGAAATTGTCTCCATCATGATCATAATGTGTTTGCATGTTTAGCAATTGCTATCTTTAAATTTATTTTAATATTCTATTTCATATTAAATTATTGTATATGAAGAAGATAATTTTATATAAAATCAATAATATAATAAAAATCTACACTAAGAATGCTTCAGTTAATATTTTAATGGATTTGTCAAATTTTAAGTGCATGTCATGCTTAAAATTATATAAATGAGAATCAGTGGCCCAAAAAACCACAAAAGTGGGACTCATTGACATGCACTCACCCTTTACAAAAATAAAAAATAAAACATAACAAATGCTAGTGCGGAGTGAGAATTTCCTTCAAATTTATTAATTTCAATATTTAAAATAATTAAAATAATAGAGTAAGTATTCTTTAAAAAATTGAGTACTGACAAAGACATGTCAATAGAACCGCTAGTAGAATATAAGGATGCCCCTATTGGGGAAGTAATTTTTTTGTGTGTATTAAAAAGGTTTTTGTATTACTTATAAGCAAGTAAGAATGTTATATCATCGACACTACCATGTAAATAAGGATTTCATACAAAGTTTTACAAAAAAGCAACAACTATGTATTAAATATGTTATGCTAATACGGGGAAATAGGAATCTATGACTTTCTTCTAAGCCAGTACATACAGGAATCAAAGTTGTTGGCATCCATATGAGGTGTACGATAGAGATTTTTCCTAGTTTTATATGGCCACCATCATGGAGGATCTCCATAACAAGTCAAATACCTATGGTCTAAAGCCCAATTTGCCTTACATTTGGAGGGACAAATTTCCTCAAGATCTAAATTATTTGGCCAGGAAGGATTTAGTATTTTATAATAAAAATGCTTAAGTTGTATTTTTTCTTTGGTGTCTTTCCTTCTTTTAGTGACTTCATATTTTTTTAAACTTAAGAAGCTCTCTTTCATGGTTTTTGTTTGTTGGATTTGCTTTCTATACCCCTTAAAGCTTTCCTAAGGAGGTGGCTTATGTCATGGCTTCTTAAGAAATTATTTTGATTGCCAATTCCTGCCTTAATTTTTCATGGTCGACTTTTTTTTTATATTGAAGAGAAGGATCAAGCTTAGCTCCTATCTTTTTAGGGTGAAGTTTCTAGGAGAATATGTTTTTATTCTAAGGGAGAATTTCATTTCACCCTATTTTAGTATAAATTACCTTCTTGATATTCCTAATGGGTGCTTTAGGCATTGGCAAAATAATTTAAAGGTATTGAGTTGGCCAATGTAACATGACTTCTTTGAGGAGGAAAGGATTTAGGTAGCTCTGATATTTTTCATTGTTGCTGGGAAGCTTTTTGTTGCATATTTTTGTAACTCTTCTTTGTGATATTTATGGGCTAGGCCATGTTTATCTTTTTGATTTGTTTGTTGATCCATGTTATGACTTTTTTGGTAGTCCTTGTTGCTTCTTCGTAAAAAGTTCAAGGAACCTTTCAAACCCTTTCCATTCCATCAAATAAAAAATCCCAATTTTCCTTAGAATATGTGATTTTATTTCATTCTTGAGGAGCATGAAACTCTACTATTATGAATCTAGATTGAAGTGCATATATCTTGTCAATCACCCTTTGTAACTTCCAATCCTAATAGGTCTTGGTAGGTGCCTTTAGTTGATTAATGGTTACTTGTGGGTCATTTTTCACCTAAACTACAAACCACTCGATCTTAGTAGCTTCCTAAATGCCACAAAGGATACCACATACTTATGCTATATTTTTACGGAGGACACCAATATTCGCTACAAAAATAAGGGCATGAGTACCATCTAAGAGTCTTTTTATGCCTCCCATGCTTTCCATTCCTAGATTACCTCTTGACACGCCATTAGTGTTGATATTTCCCATACCTCTAGGAGGGGCTTTCCATGGTTCATCCCTTCGAATAGTAGGTTGAGGACTATGTGGGTACCTACATCTCCATTCATCTAGAGGGAGTTAAATCTTGGAGAGTAAATTATGTCACTATTGATATACTATGGAGGGGGTCTTCAAAATATGTAGGTTAGTTTCCTTGATATTAGTTGCAATATTTTTACAAATATGTTAGACATTGTGGTGAGTTGCTTTAAAATTATTTTATTCGTTTCTTTCTATAGATTCTCAAGCATTAGAGAGATGCTAACCAAGGTCATCTATTTTATAGAGTTTTCTAGTCCATTAACCTTGGGCCAAGTCCTCCATGTCTTTTCAAGGGAGGTGAATTAAAGGAATATTAGATCCAAAAATGTTACCAACCATATTCATAATTGAATGGCTAGTGTATAGAATAAAACATGTGGTCTCAGGTCTAGTTCTCTACACAATAGAACTCACATCTGAACAAACCAAAAAACCATGTTTTATCAATTGGTATCCAATAGAACCCTCTTTTAGAGTACAATATAGATAAAGAGTCTCACTTTAGGCCATGTCAGCAGTTACCACATCTGATTAAATACATCCCTAAGTGGATTATCCCTGTGGTGAGTGAGAGATGAGTATCCTAGAGTTGTAGTATACATGTCGTTAGAATGTGAGTCGTATCATAGTCTGTCTTTGTCTTTCAACCAAGATAGTGACTGACTTCTAATAACCTGATGAATAGCCTCGTTGACAAACTCTATTAATACGATTGACCAATATATTACTAGAATCCAAACTCTATCCTTTGAATTCCTTTTTCCATAGTTTTTATAATAGTATGATATCTTTATTCATCATTGACTATGGAGTTTTTCCATGTGTCTCACTATGCTAGAAATTGTTGAGACAGTGGAGGTGCACCATCCCAAACATATATTCAAAAATTTGCTTGATGGTCATTCCCCACTATCCAAAATAGTTGTGGTTTGAATATTATATCCCATATCCTTAGTACCTCAAGAACTAGAGATCCACGTCAAGGAAGCTTATATCTAGTAAAGAATTATAGATCTCTATTGTTTGCATACTTGAATCTCAATATATGTACCCATAACTCATTAGGGAAAATAATTAAATTATAATATAATTTTGCTACCAAAGCCAAGTTATTTTTTATCACTGATCGGAGGCCCAAGCCTCCCTCTTTTTTTGGAAAATAAAGTTGATCCCACTTAACTAGGGTCCACTTACACTCTACTTTTGCCCCATTCCATAAGAAAATTTGATTAATTTTGTCCAAATTTCTCAACACATCCTTAGTAATACATAGGATCAAAGAGACAAATATGGGAATAGATTGTAAAATAGTTTTGACCAAAGTGAACCTACATGCAATAAAAAGCCACTAATTGGTCCAAAGTATTTAGCCTACTATGTATATTATCTATCAGTCACCCCATTCCTCATTTTTCTGTTTGACCACCTTTAATGGAACTCCTAGATGATATATTAGAAGAGATGCTCGCTTGAAATTCAATATAATTAGAATCATGGTCTCCACTCTAGTAGTACAATGAAAGAATATGATTTTAGAATTTACCTCATTAATAAATTGGTTTGTGGTTGCCAAAAATAGATTAAGAATTCTTGTGAATATAGATGCTTCCAATGCAATAACATGGCCCATCAATATCGAGTCATATACAAACTATAAATGAGAGAGAGAAGTGGTTGTTGATGCACATCTGATTCTTTGAATGGATCTGTTATTCCTTTTCTTAGAGATGAGAAGACCTAGACACTTTGAAAAAATATTGAATAGATAGGGGGGAAGAGGATCCCCATAGAGTAGTGCCCTAGAAGTAGTAAATAAATGATATGGACTATTGTTTATCAAAATAATATAAGATATTGAGGAAATAGTACCTCTAATCCAATCCACCCAATACTAGGAGAAGCCAAACTTCCTTAAGACCTATAGGAGAAAATGCTAGTCTACCCTATTATAAGCCTTAGAGAGGTCAAACAGATAAATATGGATGGGGAGCTCTATGCCTACATGGAGTGAAGGGCCTCTGGACCAAGCACTATTTTATCTACAATTGATTTCCTTCCCACAAATCCTCCTTACTCTAATAATACTATCATAGGGAGGAAGGATTTCAACCTTTGAGCTATCACTATCATAAATATTTTTAGGAGAACATTACATGGCGCTTAGGTATGAGCATAATGTAGGTTTTGTTGATTTATTTCAAAACTGAATTTGTCATTTGCACTTCATCTACCACCACAAGTAGATCATCTTTGAGCAAGTCCTAGAATTCTTGGAAGAACTCGATGGGGAAGCCATCCAGTCTAGGAATTTTTTCTTTTTTCATATTGAAAACCACTTCCTTAACTTCTACCATAGAAACCAATGTTGTCGGTACCTCATAATCCTCTTCCTTAATAAGGAAAGTTATTTATTGTAGAATTATCTCGTAAGACCTAGGTTCTAGGGGACTACAAATAAAAGTTTCTCAAATTAGTTAGTGGTAATTTTATTCATTTCATCCCAAGAGTAAACTAGATCATCTGTGTTGGTCTTTAGGGAAGGTACAAAGTTTGAAACTCATATTGAGATAAGATATTTATGGAATAAAGTAGGTTTTTCATCCCCTTGGTAGCTTTTTATGATATATTAAAGGAAATGCAACCACAAGTTCTAAAATGAGAAAGCAATATATATATTTTAAATTTACATGGTAAAACTAGTAGCCACCATGAATCTAGGTAGGTTGTCTAGATTTTATGTCTTCCACAGTATTCTACGATGTCCACCCCAAAATCCACCACATATTTCTTCATGCATTCTGCCCCTATAACCACCATGCTACAATAATTTTAAACCTTTTACACTATTGAAAGTACCAGGAAAGGGATAAGCACTCAGTCTAGCAAAAATGAGCAAGCAATGTTAACTATATGATAATGGAAATATAATATGTAGGAAAACTATATGATAACTTTTGTAATAACTCATAAAATAGCCATTACTAAAAGCTCACAAAAATAGTACAATGTGATATAATGGAGGTCTTAAACACTCCAAAAATTCTTGTATGATATACATTGTATCTACCTTATCTTCTCATCACTATGCTCTACTATTCTATATGCTTCTCTCTTGCATTATCTCTTTGGACTATATATATAAAGATATGAACCTTGGACTTTCACCTACCTATGAATCTTCATATTCCTATTCTATTATTCATGTACATGTGGAATACATGCACATTTACATCATTGCACACTCTAACATGTGCATGTTTTTACATTACATAAAGTAACTACTCAAACATTACTCTAAGACAAACTCCTTGTTGTACTTACAATGGCACTGAGAGGGGGGTGAATCAGTGTAGCTTTTTAATCAAGAAATAATAGCTCTAAAAATAGCAGCAGTTAAAACTTATAAACAGATATAGCAAGAACAGCAAGAGAGCATCACACAACACAAGATTTTAACGAGGTTCACCAATGTGGCTACTCCTCAAAAATGACTGCTTGGACTACCATCCAAATCCAGCCTTTGCAAAGCAACAACTTTTACAAATAGTTTACCAGCACCCACTGGAAGGAGCACCAACCCCTGATTTTATCTGACCCAGCAGAAAGGAGCACCAACCCCTGATTTACCAGCACCAACTGGAAGGAGCACCAACCCCTAAATTGCCAGCACCAACTGGAAGGAGCACCAACCCCTTATGCCAAGCACCAACTTGGACTTCAAATCTGAAACTTAGAAGAATGACAGTGAGATACCTTTGCCTTTAACCAGACCCTGACTGATCTGCTTCACTATTTCGTCTTGTGCGCACTCTGCTCTCCCTGCGCTATCACTTCGCACAATCTGCTGCTAAACTGTCGAACGTTCGTCTTCTCCCCTTCGTGCACTCTGCTTCCTTTGTGATCTTTCACACTTAGAATGATTCGACGAAATGCACTCTGCACACTACGATCGAATTTTGCACTCTGCTCTCTACGATCGAACTTCTCACTCTACGCACTATCTACGAACGTCGCACTTCAACAACACAACCAACTCTTCAAAATAGCCTTCCTTTTATAACCACATTTTCAAGATCAAAACCTTAATCTTAGTCGGTTGTAACCCTGATCTTAGTTGGCTGCACAACCCTAAACTTCGTCGACTGCAAACCCTAATCTTCGTCGGCTCACATTTAACTTTGTCGGCTTCAACTGCCTCTGTAACTCTTCTGTAGCTTTTGTCGTGAAACTACAACATGTCGCGATATCGTGACACCTTTGCCTCCATACACTTTCTTTTGGCTTTTGTCATGATATCGTGACACTTCTACCTTTGTCGACTTCAACTAAGCTCTTGTCGCGATATCGTGACACTTCTATCTTTTCAGCATCAACATTTGCTTTTGTCAATTTACGACACTTCTCCCTTCATCGACCTCCTTTCTACTTTTGTCATGAAATCGTGACACTTCTGCCTCCATACTTCACATCTTTGGCTTTTGTCATGAAATCGTGACACTTCTCCTGTTGAAGACCTGCTTTCTATTTCTATCATGAAATCGTGACACTTTCTCCAACTCTACCATCTCAATCTCAAAATCTGTGACACTTTCTACATCTGTTTGCTTTCTCTTCAACCTATCATGAAATCGTGACGCTATCAACTTTTCGTACGTTTTCTTTGCAACCTGTCATGAAATCATGACGCTTTCAGCTTTCATACATCTTCTTTGCAACCTATCATGAAATCATGACGCTTTCAGCTTTCATACGTTTTCTTTGCAACCTGTCATGAAATCATGATGCTTCTCACTTTCATACTCTTCTTTGCAACCTTGTCATGAAATCATGATGCTTCTTAATTTCGAACTCTTTCTTTGCAACCTATCATGAAATCATGACAGTTCTCACTTTGAACTCTGCAGCATGTCACGAAATCATGACACTTTTCATTTTACTTTCTCTCTCCTCGAACTTGTCATGAAATCATGACAGTTCACACTTCAGACTCTCTCTTCTGCAGCACGTCACGAAATCGTGACACTTTATCTTGCTTCCACTTTGTCTTCTGACTTGTCACGAAATCATGACACTTTTTCGTCCGTACAACTTTCCTTGCAATATGTCACGAAATCATGACACTTTTCCTTCTCTGCCTTCCTGCTCTCTTCAAGTCGCGAAAATGCGACATGTCACGAAATCATGACACTTTTCAACTTGCTCTCTTTCTCTGCCAACATGTCACGAAATCATGACAGTTTTTCCACTTGCCTTTTTCTCTGCCAACATGTCATGAAATCGTGACAATTTTACCACTTGCCTTTTTCTCTGCCAACATGTCGCGAAATCGTGACAGTTTTTCCACTTGCCTTTTTCTCTGCCAACATGTCGTGAAATCGTGACAGTTTTTCCACTTGCCTTTTTCTCTGCCAACATGTCACGAAATCGTGATAGTTTTTCCTGCTTCTTCTCTCTCTTCCAACATGTCACGAAATCGTGATAGTTTTCCCTGCTTCTTCTCTCTCTTCTAACATGTCATGAAATCGTGATAATTTTTCTAGCTTTTTCTCTCTCCTCTAACATGTCGCGAAATCGCGACAGTTTTTCTTGCCTATTGTATATGTCGCGATATCGTGACACTTTTCTTACTTGTCTTTTTCTTTGATCTTTTGCAAATGGGCCACTATGGTCTTCTTGGAAACTCACAGTCCATGCTCTGAATAACCTTTGAACTTCTGTCCTCTGCATCTGACTGACTTCTGAACTGCCTGTCCACTGCATCATTAGATCTAACTGACTGTGTTGACAACAATTACAATACTCCTACTGCACCTTGCTCAACAATCTCCCCCTTTGGAATTGTTGGCAACACCTGTGGAATTTCCTGTAACTCTTCTCCCCCTTTGTCAATAATACCAAAGGGCTACTGTAGACTCCCCCTGAGTCCATGCACAACATTCTCAGGCACAATTTGTTGCACTTAGCACAAATTATGATCATGAGCAAAAGAATAGTCAAATACTCAAATGCTCCCCCTGAGAAAGTGATCCCTGTAGCTAGTCACTTCTTGGGAAGTGTGACCACTCCCAATTTGTTTTGAAGGTACTCAAACACTTCCTTGGGCAATGGTTTTGTGAAAATATCTGCTACTTGTTCTGTGGTTGGGACAAAATCCAATTTAACCTCTCCTTCTGCAACTTTCTCCTTCAAAAAAGTGATACCTGATGGCAATGTGCTTTGTTCGTGAATGCATAACTGGATTCTTGGAGATGTTAATTGCACTGGTGTTATCACACTTTACTGATATTGGCTCACTAAAATTAATACCAAGATCTTTCAGAGTTTGTTTCATCCACAAAACTTGTGTACAACATGTTGTTGCTGCAATATATTCTGCCTCAACTGTAGATAAAGAAACTGACTCTTGCTTCTTCTTATGCCATGCAACCAATCTGTCTCCCAGATAGAATGCACCTCCACTGGTACTCTTTCTGTCATCTACACATCCAGCCCAATCTGCATCTGAATATGATATAAGGGTGAAGTCTTTACCTCTTGGATACCACAACCCATACTCCATAGTACCCTTGAGATACCGAAGAATCCTTTTTACTACTGTCACATGAGTCTCTTTGGGACTGGCCTGAAATCTTGCTACCATGCAAACTACCTGCAGAATATCTAGTCTGGTAGCTGTTAAATATAGTAAGCTTCCAATCATTGATCTGTACATGGTTTGATCAACAGGTGGAGATTTGTCATCTTTACTCAACTTGCAGCCTGTTGTCATGGGAGTGCTAACTGGCTTATAGTCCTCCATTGTGAACCTTTTTAGCATCTCTTTCACATATTTGATTTGGGAAATGAATATGCCTTTCTCATTTTGATTAACTTGTAACCCAAGAAAGTAAGACAGTTCACCAATCATAGACATTTCAAATTCTTTCTGCATCTTATTTGCTAAGTCTTTACAAGATTCATCTTTGTTGCTGCCAAATATGATATCATCTACATAAACAACAAGAACAATGAGATGCCCACCTTCTGTTTTGACATACAGATTATTGTCCACCATACCTTTCTTGAATCCCTGTTGAGAGAGATAGTTGTCTAGCCTTGCATACCATGCCCGGGGTGCTTGTTTTAATCCATATAAAGCTTTCTTTAATTTGCAGACAAGGTTGGGATCTTCACTAATTTGAAAACCATCTGGTTGTTCAATATAAACCTCTTCTTCAAGTTTCCCATTTAAAAAGGCTGATTTTACATCCATCTGATAAACTCTGAAGTTCTTGTAGACTGCTAAGGCCAGAAACATTCCGATTGCTTCTAGTCCGGCCACTGGTGCAAAAGTCTCCTCAAAATCAATGCCTTCAACTTGTGCATAGCCTTTGCAAACCAGTCTAGCTTTATTCCTAACGACCTGTCCGTCTTCATTCAATTTGTTACGAAAGATCCATTTAGTCCCGATTATGTTTTTGTTCGCAGGTCTAGGTACTAATTCCCAGGTTTTGTTTTTCTCAATCTGGTCTAACTCTTCATTTATAGCCTTCATCCAGCCTTCATCTTTGCTTGCTTCAGCAATATTCTTGGGCTCAATGCTGGATAACAAAGAGTAGTTACTTGCTGCTCTTCTTCTTGTTTGAACACCAACTTTGGGGTCTCCAATTATTTGGTCTCTAGGATGATTTTTTTGCTAGCTGCCTATTTTGAATTTCTTATTCTCTTCTGCTTCTGAATCACAACTTACATCATCTGAGTCAATTTTTTGTATCTTTTCAATTTTTTTTCCCTCATCTCCTTCAATAACCTCTTCATAAATTGGGTAGTTCGTTTCATGGCTAATCACCCGTTCTTTACCTTCATCAAACTTAACATCAGCACTGTCCACAATTTTCTTTAGCCTCTTGTTGTAACATTTGTAAGCTTTGCTTCTTGGTGAGTAACCAACAAAAATACCCTCATCTGCTCTATCTTCAAACTTGCCAAGATTGTCTTCAGTTCTTTTGATATAGCACTTGCTACCAAACACTTTGAGGTATTTTGTTGTTGCCCTTCTTTCGAACCATAATTCATAAGGAGTTTTGTTTTCATGTGTTCTCAGCATGTATCTATTTTGGATATACACCGCAGTATGGACTGCTTCTTTCCAAAATCTGTCAGCTACTTTGCTTTCAGCCAACATAGTTCGTGCCATTTCTTGCATAGTTCTGTTCTTTCTTTCTACTACCCCATTTTGCTGAGGTGTCCTTGTTGCTGAGAACTGTCTCCTAATTCCATACTTTTCACAGTATTCTACAAACTCCTCTGAAATGAATTCTCCACCTCTGTCTGATCTTAAGCATTTGATCCTCTTTCCTATTTCATTCTCAACCTGGTTTTTGAAGATCTTGAACATATCAAAAGCTTCTGATTTCTGCTTCAAGAAGAATATCCATGTCATTCTGGAATAGTCATCAATGCACAACATAAAATACTTGTCACCATTTATGCTTTGTGTTCTCATGGGTCCACATAAGTCAGTGTGTATTAGTTCCAGCGGTTTGCTGGTGTAGTATTCTTTAGTTTTGAAAGTGACTCTAGTCTGCTTCCCCTTTTGGCATGAAGCACAGATGTTGTTTGTAGGTTTTCTGATGGTGGGAATATCTCTTACAGCCCCTTTTGAGGTGATTTTCACTAGATTATCAAAACTGATATGGCCAAGTCTTTTGTGCCACAACCAATTTTCTTCTTCCTGTCCAATAAAGCAAGCTCCTTTTGCAATCTCTGAAAGTGTATACAGGTTACCAGAAGTTCTTGACCCTGTTGCTATCAATTTTCCACTGTTGGTCTTCCTGACTTCACAACCCTGCTTCATAAAGACCACTTCATGACCTTTATCACAAATCTGACTTACACTCAGTAAATTATGTTTCAATCCATCCACAAATAAGACTTCTTCTGATTTAATCCTTCCATCATTAATTTTGACTGAGCCTTTGCCAACTATCTTGGCTCCATCATTATTTCCAAATTTTACTGATCCTCCTTCATATTTTTGTAACTTGTCAAATTTTTGTTTGTCACCTGTCATATGACTGGAGCATCCACTATCTAGTATCCATGGTACATGTTTATTCTATGCTTTGAAAGCAGTTTGAACGATTAAAGATTCCTTTTCTTCCTTCAGTCTTTCTTTCCCTTTCCACATTGTTTTGATAGTGGTTTTGGGCTCTTGTTTAGTTTTTCCCTTATCAGCAGCTTGTGCATGTTTTACAGGAAGTTTCTCATTTTGTCTCATCCTGTTTGGTTGAACTTTTCTTCCCTGAAACTGATTTGATGAAAAAATGCTTCTACAGTTTCTTGCAATGTGCCCAAAATTGTGACAGTTATAACATTCTACTGTGTAATTCATCAAAGGAGAAAAAGCATTTCTACTTGTGAAATTTCTTGGTCTAACATTGTACTTGCAGTCTGAGATTTTATGACCATAGCCATTGCATTTAAAACAGAAACCAGAGAAGGGATAATTGAACCTGGGAGATGGTCTTTGCCATGTTGTCGTAGGAGCCATAGGTCTTCTTCTTCTTTGATGTGTGACATTGGTGAAACCATTACTGTCAGTTCTCCTTTCCTGCCTGGCATTGTTGCTTTCTTTTGCAAGAGGCAATTTCCCTTGATCGACCTGTTTCTTATCTTCATTCTTTGTGGATTCTACATTTCTGGCTTTTGAACCACTTGATGATTCTCCTTCGATAAAACCCAGACCAAACCTGATGCCTGTAGGTCTTTGGTCATTTATGATTTTATCCAGTTTCAAAGAACTTTCTTCACGTTTGTGATAACAACTGATTTTCTTGTTCATCTCTTCTAGCTGCATTCTTAGACCAATAGTCTCTTCCTCTAGCTTGCTGCAATAGTCTATTCTCATGGTTATTTGAACTTCGAGATCTTCGATGATTTTCTTAGATTCTTCTATCTAAACTTTTAAGCTGGTTATGATTCCATGTGCATCCTCAAGCTTTCTTGATAGTTTCTTATTCTTTTTCTTTTCTATCTCCCACTCTTCAAGTGCAGATATCAACTCACCTTCTAAGTCAACTTCAGCCTCGAGATTTTCACCACAAACTTCAGAGGTCATCCCTTCTTCTTTTTCTGATTTAACTTCTTCAAAAGCCATAAAAAGAGCTTCATCTCTTTCTTCTTCAGACTCATCATCGGAGCTATTTTTTGATGAACTAACATTCTTGGAGATGAAACTTTTCTTTTTGAAGTTGCCTTTTCTGAAATTTGCTTTCATCTTCCAGTCACCTCTTTCTTGGTGGGATCCTTCATCATTTTTGTTCTTCTCTTTCAGTGGACATTTAGTTGCAAAATGCCCAACACCTCCACAGTTGAAGCATTTGAATGGAAGCTTCCCTTTATATTTTCCTTTCCCCTTTTTCAATTTTCTCACAAAGTTTGCTTCCATTTCATCTGATGTCTCTTCTTCCTCGGACTCTTGTTTAGTGTTTTTATTTTTAAGGGCCTTGAAAGCTGCTTCTCTGTCAGTAGGTTTAGATCTTCCTATCCTCATCTCATAGGCAGTTAAGGAACCATACATTTCATCTATACTAAAATAATTTAAATCTTTAGCTTCTTCTATTGCTGAGACTTTGGAATCAAATCTTTGAGGAAGGGATCTTAATACCTTTTTTACGACAGTAGAGTCATCGATATTCTCGCCGAGTCCTCTGATAGCATTGATGATTCCATTGACTCTCAACATGAATGCCTCAATGTTTTCATCATCATTCATCTTCAAAGCTTCGAACTGAGCTCGATGTGTCTGTAACTTGGCTTCTTTGATCTTATCATCTCCTTCATGAACACTCTTCAATTTGTCCCATATTTCTTTTGTTGACTGATAGTTCATGACCTTTACCAGTTCACTGTCTGCTAATCCACACAAGATGGCATTCTTTGCTTTCGAATTGTTTTCAAACAGTTTCTTTTCCTCTGCTTCTTTTGGAGGAATGATAGGAATTGAATATCCACTCACTACTGAATCCCAGATATCATATCCCAAAGCACAGAGATATGTTTGCATCCTGACTCTCCAGAATGCATAATTAGATCCATCAAACAATGGTGCTTTGTTTGATGAGAAACCTTCACCACCTGCCATTGTGATAATTCCAAGATCACCCTAGCTGGTTAAGCTTGTACAGGGACTTGGCTCTGATACCAATTGTTGTACTTACAATGGCACTGAGAGGGGGGGTGAATCAGTGTAGCTTTTTAATCAAGAAATAATAGCTCTAAAAATAGCAGTAGTTAAAACTTATAAACAGATATAGCAAGAACAACAAGAGAGCATCACACAACACAAGATTTTAACGAGGTTCACCAATGTGGCTACTCCTCAAAAATGACTGCTTGGACTACCATCCAAATCTAGCCTTTGCAAAGCAACAACTTTTACAAATAGTTTACCAGCACCCACTGGAAGGAGCACCAACCCCTGATTTTATCTGACCCAGCAGAAAGGAGCACCAACCCCTGATTTACCAGCACCAACTGGAAGGAGCACCAACCCCTAAATTGCCAGCACCAACTGGAAGGAGCACCAACCCCTTATGCCAAGCACCAACTTGGACTTCAAATCTAAAACTTAAAAGAATGACAGTGAGATACCTTTGCCTTTAACCAGACCTTGACTGATCTGCTTCACTATTTTATCCTATGTGCACTTTGCTCTCCTTGCGCTATCACTTCGCATAATCTACTGCTAAACTATCGAACGTTCATCTTCTCCCCTTCATGCACTCTACTTCCTTTGTGATCTTTCACACTTAGAATGATTCGATGAAATGCACTCTACACACTACGATCAAATTTTGCACTCTGCTCTCTACGATCGAACTTCTCACTCTACGCACTATCTATGAACGTCGCACTTCAACAACACAACCAACTCTTCAAAATAGCCTTCCTTTTATAACCACATTTTCAAGATCAAAACCTTAATCTTAGTCAGCTGTAACCCTGATCTTAGTCGGCTGCACAACCCTAAACTTCATCGGCTGCAAACCCTAATCTTCGTCGGCTCACATTTAACTTTGTCGGCTTCAACTGCCTCTGTAACTCTTCTGTAGCTTTTGCCATGAAACTACAACATGTCACGATATCATGACACCTTTGCCTCCGTACACTTTCTTTTGGCTTTTGTCATGATATCGTGACACTTCTACCTTTGTCGACTTCAACTAAGCTCTTGTCGATATCGAACTTCCCCTTTCAGCATCAACTTTGCTTTTGTCATGATATCGTGACACTTCTCCCTTCATCGACCTCCTTTCTGCTTTTGTCATGAAATCGTGACACTTTTGCCTCCATACTTCACATCTTGGCTTCTATCATGAAATCATGACACTTCTCCTATTGAAGACCTGCTTTCTATTTTTATCATGAAATCATGACACTTTCTCCAACCTACGCTGCCATCTCAATCTATCATGAAATCGTGACACTTTATACATCTATTTGCTTTCTCTTTAACCTGTCATGAAATCACGACGCTTTCATCTTTTGTACGTCTTCTTTGCAACCTATCATGAAATTGCGACGCTTTTAGCTTTCGTACATTTTCTTTGCAACCTATTGTGAAATCATGACGCTTTCAGCTTTCATACGTTTTCTTTGCAACCTATCATGAAATCATGATGCTTTCACTTTCAAACATCTTCTTTGCAACCTATCATGAAATCGTGATAGCTTTCACTTTTGTACTTTTCTTTGCAACATGTCATGAAATCATGATGGTTCTCACTTTGAACTTTGCAGCATGTCACGAAATCATGACACTTTTCATTTTACTTTCTCTCTCCTTGAACTTGTCACGAAATCATGACAGTTCACACTTCGGACTCTCTCTTCTGCAGCACGTCACGAAATCGTGACACTTTATCTTGCTTCCACTTTGTCTTCTGACTTGTCATGAAATCGTGACACTTTTTCGTCCATACAACTTTCCTTGCAGTATGTCGCGAAATCGTGACACTTTTCCTTCTCTGCCTTCCTGCTCTCTTCAAGTCGTGAGAATGCGACATGTCATGAAATCGTGACACTTTTCAACTTGCTCTCTTTCTCTGCCAACATGTCACGAAATCGTGACAATTTTTCCACTTGCCTTTTTCTCTGCCAACATGTCACGAAATCATGATAGTTTTACCACTTGCCTTTTTCTCTGCCAACATGTCGCGAAATCGTGACAATTTTTCCACTTGCCTTTTTCTCTGCCAACATGTCACGAAATCGTGATAGTTTTTCCACTTGCCTTTTTCTCTGCCAACATGTCGCGAAATCGTGATAGTTTTTCCTACTTCTTCTCTCTCTTCCAACATGTCATGAAATCGTGATAGTTTTCCCTACTTCTTCTCTCTCTTCTAACATGTCGCGAAATCGTGATAGTTTTTCCAGATTTTTCTCTCTCCTCTAACATGTCGCGAAATCGTGACAGTTTTTCTTGCCTGTTGTATATGTCGCGATATCGCGACACTTTTCTTACTTGTCTTTTTCTTTGATCTTTTGCAAATGGGCCACTATGGTCTTCTTGGAAACTCACAGTCCATGCTCTGAATAACCTTTGAACTTCTGTCCTCTGCATCTGACTGACTTCTGAACTGCCTGTCCACTGCATCATTAGATCTAACTGACTGTGTTGACAACAATTACAATACTCCTGCTGCACCTTGCTCAACACTCCTAATCTAAAGATATACCCAAGGTGGTACATTGGCATGTACCAAATAATGTAATATATTCCAAAACCCCCTATATTACATTATTTGGGTATTGAAGACTTTAGTATTCAATATGGTATTCATCCTGGTTTTGGAATTGGAACTCTTATTTTCTACTTTCTTCAATTTGCTCCCTATTTGTATCCTAATCAAGTAAATAATTAGTATCTTCATTTTGTTCCTTTCGTTTACTTTGAACTGCATTAAGCTTGAAAGTATTTTCTTTCATCTTTTCTTTTCTGTCATGCTTCCTCTTCTTTCTTTTTCTTCTTCTTCTTCTTCTTTGTTTTTGCATTTTTCCTAGTGATATATCTTCATCATGATGAGTTAGCATATCATCATAATAGTATTGTCTAGGATTACTATTTTGTTTCATTTTTTGAAGGAATTCAAAAACAATTAATGATAGATATATCATCATTCTGTTGATGTAAATATAACTATATTTTGAGTATTGCACCAAGATCTAAAAAGTACTCCATGTAGATAACCAAATTAGTGTCATAAAATTTTCTTCCTTTGCTTCCTTGAGGAACAATGATAATCTTTCCCTTTTTACTAGTGGACAAATATTTGTATCCATCAAAGGTATCTATAAAGTTTTGAGAATAAAATTTCAACTCATCGAATAGTTCCTCATTATTGAATGCATTTCTCACTATTTCATCCATGCTTCTTCTACTTTGATCTTTAAGGTGGAATTCCTTATAACTCCCTAGTATTGTATATTGAGAGTATATTTTAAAACCTTTGAAGTTGTCTACCTTATGACTCCCTAGTTTTGTATATGATCAAATACTACCTTTCAATTCTTCAATATTTTGAGGTTTGTTTTGTAATTTCCTGTAATCTTTCAAATTTTTAGATAGTATTCCTTTTGGTTCCCTAGTATTTGATAATATCCTTTCAATTCTTTATTTTTGTGGAATACCTTATCTCTACTAAATGTTTTGAATATGTCTTGATAGTAGGCTTAGATTTCTTTAGATTTTCCTTTGAGTTGAATCCCTAATGTTCAACTTCTATTTTTCATCTTATTTCTCCTATTAATAAATAAATAGAAAGCTAAAGATATTTTAATGCACCTTCAAGTTTTGATAAGATTCTATAGTTGAATTCCTTTTGTCTCTTCAATTTGTATAAGAGACTAGTACTAACAATAATTTCCAACTTTCAAGAAATTCTAGTTTTTGCTTCCTTTACCCTTTAATTCTCACTAGTTTAGTTTTCTAACTTTAAATGATCTAAATTTTGATGTAATACACCTTATATCTCCCTATTTGGAAATTTAGAAAATGATAATATTTACAAAATAGTGCTTTGTGTTTCAATTTAGAAAACCTTATACCTCCTAGTTTAATAATTTACAAATATTTTGATAATTGAATCTCAAATAATGCAATTTGAAATAGATCTTACAGATATAATCCCCTTGCTTTAATTTTTTTCTAAACCATAAATGATTAACCTAAGGTTGTGATTTCCTTATATATTCATGTAATAATTAGCTAAACTTAACCTTAGAAATAATGCACTTTATATCTCTTTGCACTTTATGAAAAGCAAATATTAATTCAATGTAAATATACCTTTGTTTGATGTGATGTGCTATGTGCTAATTGGTTTCTTCCTTGACTACACTTTCAAAGCTTTTGAATATTGTATTCTCCTCAATATTCAAGGTATGACACTATGTGTTAACTGCACTACATTCTATGGCACACTCTAGACTATCTTCTCCCTTCAATGCTCTTTGACCTATGGAATCTTGATATGCGCTCTCTTCTTAGATAAGGCTATTAATACTTCTCTATCTCCATTTGGAATGCATGACACATGGCATTTACGTTTCTCTTGAATGTATTTCTCCTTGTTAGGGGGTGCAGGGACATTATAGTATTTAGAATACATTAATTTAGGTGGTATAGGTGTTCTCTCCTTATGGATGTTTAAGTAATGATGTTTTATTATTTTCTTTCTTGAATGCAACATTAATTCAAACTTGGATGCTCTTCTCCTTGCACAAGCATTATATTTCTAAGGCATTACTAAGAATTTGTAGGTGCTCTTCTCCATGTGTAAGCATTATATTTCTAAGGCATTAATAAGAATTTTTAGGTGCTCTTCTCCTTTGTGCCAAATTGCATAAGATTCCTTTGTTTGGTATGGCAAGTGGAGGATCCTTCCATTGCATTTAACCAATATCTCAATGCACCTTATCTCCTTAATGATCTTTCCAACACCTTGCAAGTTTTTTGGCTTCTCTTGCAACAACAACATGCTTTCTCCAACATACGGTGGATCCTCTTCAATGTTATTTCAATGCTTTATTCGAAGTGGTTTTTCATCCAAGCTTCTATCCTCTTCCACTTGGGTAACACTCCTTGCTACTTGTATCTTTTGTTACATTATTCTCCTTGCAACTTGCACCATAGTTGTGTTATGTTGTCCTTGCTATAGGTGCTATATTGTTCTTAGTATAATTTATTATTGCAGGTTCCTTTTGCATTGTGAGAGATGCCTTCATGGGAATATGAAATTGTATTTGGTATCTTTAGACACCTTGAATAATATGATTTTTAACCATTAGTTTGCCCTTTTACCTTTGCTTCATAGCTTCTTCCTTAGATTGAATAATACTATCACTTGATGACTGCAACTAAATATGCTATAAACTAAGTGGTGAAGGGCTACTCCACCCAAAACTCACATAATACTCAATAACACAAAAAAATTCAAAATAAATCCAACTTCTAATATTCTTCAATGAAATGAAATTATAGAATCAGAAATTACAATGTTGCGACCATAGGGCCGATTTGATTACAAAGAAAATCAACCAGAAATATGTAAGTTGGAGCCACGATCTGTCATACCAGATAGCCTTTTGGAGATCCTTTTTCCCCTTCTAATAAATTCCCTAGGTCATTATGGAAAGCATAACTCCCCTTTTCCCACCTAAGAATATATTCATCTAAAATTTGAATTTTCATTTTCCCACCCAGAAAGATATTCAAATTTGAATTTCGATGGCATAGCTTCCTAGAACCATAAATTTTGACTCGGGTGTCCGATTGGCTATTATAATGTCATTGGAAATATTGAAAAGGGATATACAATAGTGAAATCATATAAATATCATTTCATTAAATTCCCATATTTTTTTGGGCCTCTAAGGTCTTAAAATTTTGTTTTAAAACCTTATTGGCGAGATTTATCAGGATTAAAACTTTAATATCTCTCAAACCGTCTAGGATATTGGGGTGATTCTTTCGCCATTGGATACATTTTAATATCTTTCAAACCGTTCAAGATATTTGTGTGATTATTTCAATCCATATGTTCCTATTTAGGATGACTTACTAAAATATTCGATGACTATTTTTCACATTTTTGGACTTTATACTGACTTACATCTCTCAAGTGTCATCATGGACTCCAAAACAACTAAATAAACCTATAACTGGAAGATAAAATGCAATTTTTCATTTTTTGGTGATCCAATATTGCCCTTACACCACTGGATGCTCCTGCATCAGACACCCAGGATAAATTGAGAAGTGACCTTCACTTCTCTAGTGTTGCAGGAAAACCAAGATGGTCAACCTCTATCTTAGACAACAATGATGAATCTTCAACAAGCCTTCCTTTCTACTTAACTAGATATTCTTCATACTATTTATTTCTTGTACTTTTTCCCATATAGCTATCCAAGATTTTTCTTTCTATTCTTTCTCTGGAGTATATGTTGGAATATTCCATCGTTATTCTACTAGTCCATCCTCATTGTCTCCTTCATGACACTCTATCAAGTCAAAAATGTTAGACAAAGGTGATATGTTAATTCCACTTGGTAATTCCACCTCATATGCATTTCTTGAATAATATTTATTTATGATCTTACATGGCCTCGACTTCTTTATTTTCAACTTTTTATATGTCTTAATAGAAAATATTTCCTTTCTCAATTGAACCATAGCTTCATCTCCAACTTCAAATTCCTTAAACCTCCACTTCTAGTCTACCTTTGCCTTGTAATGAGTATTCATCTTATTAATATGCTTTTTTAATTATTTATGTATGTTATTCAAGTGCTTTGTAAATTCCTAGACATAGGTTCTACTATTTTCTCATTTGTCTATATTTCTCAACTCATATGCATTCCTTGGGTTGCTCCCATATATAATCTGGAATGGGGATCTACCAATACTCTTGTTGATAGAATTATTGTAAGAAACTTCAACCTGTGGTAAAATAAAATCCCATCCCTTGGGCTTATCTCCTACTAAGCATCTCAATAGGTTTCCAAAAATCCTATTCACCACCTCTGTTTTTCCATTAGTCTACGAATGGTTTCCATAACTGAAATTCAAATATATCTTCAACTTATTCCATAAGGTCCTCCAAAAATAACCAATAAATTTGGTATCTCTGTCTGAAACTATACTCGTTGGTAGACCATGTAGTTGTACCACCTCTATGAAAGATAACCCTATAATGTGAACTACATCACTAGTTTTTTGGCAGGTAATAAAATATGCCATATTAGAAAACTTGTCAACCACCACAAATATTGAGTCATGTCCTCTTTGTGTCCTTGGTAAACCAAGAAAAAAATCCATGCTTATATCTTTCCATTATTTCTCTGTTACATGTAATGGATGATATAGCTTGGTGTTTTGTCTTACACCTTTGACCATCTGGTATACTCTACAAACTTGTACAAACTTCTTCACATCTTGCTATAATTGTGGCTAATAATAGCTCTTACTAACAAGGTACATGGTCTTATCTCGACCAAAGTGTCCAAACAACCCTCCACTATGCTTCTCCTTGATCAGGTTCTCTCTCATAGAACTCCTTGGAATGCACAACTGGTTTCTTCTAAATAACATCTCATCTTGGATTAATAAATCCAACCATTTCACTCTATCCAAAGTAACAAGTTCTCCAAGTTTCTACAAAATATGGATCTTTAGGGTACAAACTATTGATTTCGTCAAACCCAACAACCTCCACCTTCATCTCTATCAACAAATTTTACCTTCTAGTTAAGGCATCTACAACTCTGTTTGAATTTCCACTCATGTTTTTCAACACAAAAGTATAAATATGCAAAAAATAAACCCATTTTAAGTGCCTTTGATTTAACTTTCCTTGACTATTAAGATTCTTCAAGGCCTGATGATGAGTATATAAAACAAACCCTTTTGGAAAAAAATAGTGTCTTCATTTCTTCAAATCCTGAACCATAGCATAAAATTCATGATCATAGACAAAATATTTTTTTCTTGGCATCATTAAGCCTCTCACTAAATAGGTTATGGGCTTTCCTTCTTGACTCAAAACAACTCCTATGGTGCTACCACTAGCATCACATTCTACCTGAAATACCTTATTGAAATCTGGAAGTGCCAAAATAGGTTGCTCTATGAATTTCTTCTCCAACATATCAAAAATCATGCCTAATCCTATAGTCCAATGAAAATCCTTCCTATTCCCTTTCATTATCTCCGTTAGGAGTGCACAAATACTACTAAAATTATTAAACTTTATGTAAAAACTTTCTATACCATGGAATTATCTTACCTATGTAATACTCCTTAGTGTAGGCCATTCAATGATAGCCCTCACTTTTTTGGGTCCATTTTAAGACCTTTATTGGAGATAACAAATCCTAGATACACCAACTATTTCTTCATAAAACTATATTTCTTCAGATTAATTAGCAGCTTCTCCTCCCTTAGATTCTCAAACACTCTTTGAATATTCATCAAGTGCTCCTCCAATGTCTTACTAAAAATAGAAATGTCATCCAAATAAGAAATAACAAATTTTCCTAAAAATTATTTCAATACCTCATTCATAAGCTGCATAAATGTGCTTGACAACAGTAGGACTATTTTGAATTGGTGATAAAAACAAAAATAAAAAAACAAAAATAGAAACCAATCAGAACCCAAACAAAAACAAAAGATGAAAAAGAAAGAAGAGGTAAAATAAAATATTGCTAGATGGTGGAAAATAGTCTGCACTTATAGACCTTAGAAAATTACTAATTGAACAAGAAGTGAACCTTTTCTTTGAAAAACAACACCAAACATCTAGTAAAGAGTGGGAGTGTTTGTGTGAACATTTTGATATTATTAAGGAGAGATCAGATGAGTTGAAAAAATATCAAAATAATTGACATAGCCCAAATTCTAGGGACAAGACTACTATTCACCTTACCTAGATCTTGTTAGGAGTTGTGAGAGGTGGCTTTGGGAATAGGAGAGCATCGAGTAAATCCAACAATTTACCCTTGGGATCAATATTTTGAGGATTCCCTCACCATCCACAACTTTCTTGCAAACATAGAGGATAGGGAAGTAGACCTAGAATATAGCAAGAGATATCATAGGGTACCTAGAGTTGTGCGCTTTAGAGAATTGTGTCAAGACTTGCGTTTTGAACTACAGTTTGAGAACCCTAATCCAATTGTAAAATAGGATTTTATTGTCCAATTGATTACTCTGGTAACAAAAGACTTTGGATTTAATGAAGAGCATTATATGACTCCCGAACAACTCGAACCTATCAATGATATTCATAAGTTGTTCTAGGAAGACTAAAAATTTGTTTCAAAGTTTCATGTTCAGACCTAGAGACTCAAAAGGTAGATTTATTAAAATCAGTAAACCAGAAGTAGAGTGCCAAGAAAACCATAGTAAGAAATCTGAAAATTTTGAGTTAAAAGAAACTAAAACTACATCTTTAGATTCTACATCAACCAAGAAAATTGAAATTCTAGAACAAGATCCCAAGACATATTTGCTACCCAAACCAGAGTTTGATGATCATATCGATCCCTCATCTATCTTTACTGAACCTATACCTGAACCAATTCTTGAAATCCTATATTCAATCATGGCTGATCAAGGTAGTGAACAAGGGGAAGTAAATAGAAACCAAAGGCAAAGGACTAATGATCAAGGAGAAGTAGAAAATCAAAGGGGGGGTGGACAAAGAAATACTTTTGCCTTCCCAATTCCTTCTTCCGAAGATAGGCTAACAAGAGAACCAAAATCAGTCTCTATTGCTATTTTGCCTACTTTCCATGGGAAACCACATGAGGATCCCGATGCCTTCCTCTTTGAATTTGAAGTGGTGTGCCAAGCTTACTTTTACACCACGGATGAGCAAAAACTAAGGCTATTCCCTTCTACACTTAAGGATGCAGCCTTGAGATGGTTCATGGGTCTAGGGGAAAACATTTGCAACCGATGGGATGGAGAACGAGGATTAAAAGACATATTCCTTGAAAGATACCAAGACTATTGCAGGGTTCGGGATAAGAAAGTAGAATTGTTTCGTATGAATAAAAAATATGATGAATCCCTTGAGGACTACCTCGAGAGATTCTGATTTGTGGGATCAAGAGTAAACATTGAGTTGGATGAGGAAGTTCAGAAAGAAATTTTTCTAAAAGGGCTTAAGGAAGATGTCTTAGACATACTAAACCTTATGGCAAAGGGAGATATCCATCAGATGGGATTAGGAGAGATCATAAATATTTGTAAAAATTACTCAAGGAATAAACCATTAAGAAGTAATAAATACCCATCATCAGGAGGAGGAGTAACACGAGCTGAAATTGGTAATATGCTAGAAAATCTCAAAACTGATTTATTGAGCACATTGACATCATCCCTCGACCTCATGGATAAGAAACCAAAGGAGCAAAATATTGAAGAGATATATTGTCATAGATGCAGAAAGAAACATAATCTAAGGGAATTCCCTTTGAATGTTACAAATATTTCCAACATTTTTACCTATTGCAAAATCTATGACAAAAACCATAATACTAAAAATTGCAAATATATCTCAGCTATCAAAACCGCTATCAAAGAGCCTAAGGTCGAAGATGTCTACTTTATAGCTCAAATAAGGAATGGTCCATTTAATGGTCCACCCAATTGGTCAAACTCTAATTATTCCAACCAACAAAGACCTAATTATTGGTCAAATGCTCCAAATTGGTCAAATTAGAATCAATATAATCAAGATTGGAACATGCCTCCTTGGACACAATTCATACCCAATTCATATGGAAATTCACCTCCATGGATGGCAGGCCAAAATCAAAACACATCTAGTTGGAATATGAATGGCCAATACAATCAAACAGGACCAAGTTGGTCTCAAGGGCAGCCCCAACAACAAAACTTTCAAAATCAATTTAGGGGGCAAGTACCTCAAAACCAACCTCAAAATAGACTCCTTCCACCTCCAAACAACAATCCTCCTAAACAACCACCTTTACCAACTCAACCTGTGCCTAACCCCAATAATAATAAAAATACTCAATAGGTCTATGAAACAAATGAGGCATGTTCAATATCTATAATGCCTTGTCAACAAATTCAATTAAGATCTGGAAAAGTATTGGAAGATCATAGAGCTACCCTCACAGAACTTGAAGAACCTACCAAAAATTTGAGCAAAGAAAAAGGACAAGATGATAAATGTGAGGAAGGAATAGAAATTCCCCTAGAAGAAGTGTTGGATCAACAGAAAGAGGTTCAGATTTCTCAAAAAGAAATAAGAGCTCCATTTCTCGAAATACTAGCTATACCAAAAGAACCATCTAAACCAACTTTCGATTTTCTTCAAGAATTGGAAAATATCTCTATTAGAATTCCTCTTTTACAAGCTATTAAATATATTCCCATCTACTCCAAATTGGTAAAGAATATAACAAATTCACAAAGGAGAAAGAGGAATGAACCTAGGACTATTCAAGTTATAGGGCAACTATCTGAAATCATGACTGGTGAGAAATTGTTACCAAAATACATAGACCCTGGAGTACCTATACTCACAGTTCACATTGGTAGGACAACCTTGCATAATGTCTTAGTAGACTTAGGGGCTGCCATAAACATCATGACAAAGGAAACAATAGAATATTTAGGGGTACACATGATTCAACCGACCTCTATAGTGCTTCAACTTGTAGATAGATCTACCATTAAACCAGAAGGGAAACTAGAAGATATTATAGTTTTTATAAGTTCATGGGAATACCCTGTAGACTTTATAGTCTTACAACCAAAGAAAAAGTTAGGGGGACACCCCTTGATATTAGGAAGACCATGGCTTGCAACAGTTGATGCTTATATTAGTTGTAGATCTAGGAATATGACTATTTCAAATGGTAAGTATACTAAAAATCTTAGCTTATTTCCTGAATCAATAAAAGACAATGATTTTTCAAACCAATTGTGGTATGATTCTCCTGAAGACTTAGATGATCTACAAAATTTATCAATCAATATGCTAGGAGAATATTTTCAACAAGAAATTGAAGGGCCTTTAGCTTCACTTCTTGATGAGGAACAAGGTACTAATGAAGTTTCCATGACTAATGGTGAAGCAAGCATGAGTAACCCTCATCAGATGGTCCCTTACAATTATCAACTAAACACTCTTAAACATGAAATAATGAGTATAGATAATAATTATAAGCAAATAGATATTACATCTAGAAAAGCTTTAAATATAAGCAATGAGCTTACAAACATTCAGGAATCACAATTGATAGAAGTGTTAAAGAAGCATTGGATAACATTTGCATGGAATTATGAGGACATGAAAGGGATACATCCAAGTATTTGTACTCATCGTATTTTCATTCAAGAAGGTTGTCACCTAGTGAGACAACCTCAAAGGAGATTAAATCTAGCTATGAAGGACATAGTCCAGGAAGAAATTATTAAGCTCTTAAATACGGGATTTATATACCCTATATCTGATAGTCAATGGGTTTCACCATTGGTGATAGTTCCTAAAAATAATGGTAAATGGAGAATCTATGTAGACTACAGAGAACTAAATAAAGTGATAAAGAAGGACTATTTCCCATTGCCTTTTATAGATCAAGTCCTTGACACTCTAGCTGGTAAGAAATACTTTTATTTCTTGGATGGATTTAGTGGATATAATCAGGTCTCAATAGCTGAGGAAGATCAAGAGAAGACCACTTTTACATGTCCCATAGGAACTTATGCTTATAAAGTCTTACCCTTTGGATTATGCAATGCACCTGCTACATTCCAAAGAGTTGTTCTCGCTATTTTTGCTGATATGATTAATGAATGCGTAGAAGTTTACATGGATGACTTTATAGTCTATGGTGACACCTTTGAAGAAACTCTAGCAAATTTACAAAAATTCCTAGCTAGATGCATAGAGCAAAACCTTTCTCTAAGTCATGAAAAGTGTTTCATGATGATGAGAAAGGGAATTGTTTTAGGACATTACATATTCGAAGAAGGTGTTAAGGTAGATCCTACAAAAATACAAGTTATTCAATCCCTTCAACCTCCAAAAACTCAAACAGAGGTAAGAAGATTTTTAGGGCATGCAGGATACTACCGAAGATTCATTAAGGATTTCAAAAAAATTGCTTCTCCTATGCTTAAGCTCTTAACTAAAGAAAGTGAATTTAACTGGACTGAAGCATGTCAGGAAGCCTTTAAAATTATAAAAGATAAATTGATTACTGCTCCAATCTTAAGGGGACCAAACTAGAATTTACCCTTTCATATCCATTGTGATGCCTCGGGGTATGCAATAGGGGTAATACTACAACAAATAGAGAATAAAATACCTTATGCTATCTATTATGTGAGTAAAAACTTGCATGGAGCTGAGCTTAATTACACCATCACTGAGAAAGAATTTTTAGTTGTAGTCCATGCTATTAATAAATTCAAACACTACATAATAGGGTATGAAGTATTTGTTCACACTGATCACTCTACCATTAAGTACTTAATGAACAAAGCTACAGTAGGAGGTAGAGTGGTTAGATGGCTTCTTTTGTTACAAGAGTTTAATTTTACAATCATAGATAAGGTAGGAAAGGATAATGTCATTGTAGATCACCTATCTCGTATGCAAATATTTGATGATAATGAGTTAATCCCTGATAATTTTCCTGATGAACATTTGTTTTTTTCTCTATATTCACTCCTTGGTATGCTGATATTGTAAATTACTTAGTAATAGGAAAAATACCTCAAAACTATACACCGCATGAGCATAGAAAACTAATACGTCAGAGTATTCCTTATATGTGGATTAATGGAATCTTGTTTAAAACATGCCCTGACCAAGTAATTAGGAGATGTGTGCAAGAAGAAGATGTATATGACATCATTCGGGCAACACATGAAGAACCCTATGGAGGTCATTATGCCACCCAAAGGATAGTCAGTAAAATACTACAAACTAGTTACTTTTGGCCTACTATGAATAAATATACCTATAAATTTGTTGATAGATGTGATGCTTGTCAAAGAGCTAGTAAACCTATGCCTTCAATGGAAATGCCTTTGGTTTCACAAGTAATGTTTGAACCATTCGAGAAATGGGGGATTGAATTTGTTGGACCAATAGACCCTCCAAGTGTAGGTAATAAACACATACTTGTGTGTACAGACTATGTCACTAAGTGGGCTGAAGTTAAAGCTCTACCACGAGCACAAGTTGAACCAGTAGCCGATTTCCTTTATGAAAACATTATGCAATGCTTTGGAGCACCTAGAGAACTAGTCTCAGATCATGGATCCCAATTTCTCTCCAAATTAATTGCACATTTTGTTGACATCTATCAAATAAAACATAGGAAAACCTCACCATATCACCCTCAAGCTAATGGACAAGTAGAAGTTATGAATAGAGAACTTGAAAAGATCATTACAAAAACTGTAGTTGTTAATAGGGTTGATTGGGCCGAAATATTAAAAGAAGTTGTATGGGCATACAATACAACTTGGAAAACCACCATGGGATTATCACCTTATGAAATGGTCTATGGAAAACAAGCTATCATACCCATTGAATTTGAGATAGAAACTCTTCGCACAACAATACAACTTGACATGAATTTGGATCAAGCACAAAAGGCTAGATTGGAAAAGTTAAACATTTTGGATGAAAGGAGACTAGAAGCATTACACAGGACTGAATTAACCCAACAACAAAGAAATAAATGGCATGATAAACACATTATACCATGAACATTTCAACCAGGAGATTGGGCCTTGTTGTTTGACTCCCGCTACCAAGATTTCCAAGGTAAATTGAGGACAAGATGGCTAGGACCCTATGAAATTGAAGAGATGTTTGGGAATGGTACAATTAAACTTAAGCCCATAGATGATTCAACAAGAAGACTACTAGTAAATGGGCATAGGCTTAAACTTTATAAAAAGCCATTATCTAAGGAAGAATTCATACACCATCTTAAGCAACAAGCTGATTTGCAGTGTATCTCTGAACTACAACCAACAACTATTGAATAATAACTTCTCTCTCATAAAAAAAAATATTATGCTTCCTTTGTTTCATAATGGAGTTCCTATATTTGCAATACTTATATCTTATTTTCATCAATTTTCAGTCTCAATATTATTTCAAAAAAATATCCTAAAAGGATATTTCTTTATGAGCTTGTAGGAAAATGACTACCACATGTTGCATAACACCTTGTTTGCTAGATAAAATCTAGATGTTTTCAATTACTCAACCATCACTAGTGTTTTGAGAAAATTTTCATTGAAAATCAAGCAATATTTTGGTGTCATAAGTTATCCCTAGTCAATCAAGTTTTCTCTTGGACTACGCACATTATAACAAATAAAAACATTGTGAGATCTGGAAAGATTAACTCATGAGTTACTATTGTCATAAAGTGAATGGTTTCCCCTACTTATCCAACTATGTGCATGGTCTAGAGTAGCTAATGAATTGGCAAAAGGACAAGCTTCCCCTTCATCCTTAAAAAAAAAAAATCCCTTGCTCTCTATCTAAACGAGCAAGTATCCCAAAATTATCTTCTTGCTTCCTCAAAAAATAAGCAAGAATCCCAAAAAGCAATAAATAAAAATCCCTTGCTCCCTCTCAAAATGAGCAAGTATCCCAAGAAAATAATCAAATAAGGGTAAAGAGCTTGAATCCCTGGAATTCTTAGTGTCTCAAAAACCATGGGGTGATCCTCATTACAACAATGGGTTGAATGAAACCCACTTGGCAATAAGGTATCCTTATGCAGTAGTGCTAAGTCTGGACAAGACCTATGGATGCTCTTAGATAAGCTAGCTTGTTGGCATAAGTGACCATTGTTTTACTCAATCCTTACTCATAATGGGAAATGAATATTCACTACACACACAGTTGGTCCTTGAGAGGCTTGAAAACATTAGGACAACTTTAACATCATATTGATTTGTGAGATGAATAGATGAATTTGTTTGAAGTCACTAGGATGTTTGAGTCTTTGTGAAACAACTCTAGAATATCATAAGCAGGCAAAAGTTAGAAGCAAATTCCTATGGAAGTACTATAGTTCATTCCATCCTACAAAAATATGGTTTGTATTTCTTAAGAAAAGAAAAAGAAAGTAAACCCCAAGGGGCCCCCAAAACTTTGCACCCTTTAGAAAAAGCCATCAAGATAATATCAGAATATCTATTCCACTTTTTCTTAAGTATTAAAATTATCCAAGCCTTTGATAGAGATCTATTTTTGCATATATTGATGACTGATATCAAGCTTTATAATCATTACTTTTCTCTCACTTGGAAACTCCTTAATGAAATTTAGGAAGCACAATCACAAAAATTATAATAATCCCCCATAAATAAAACTCATTACTATATCCAATTCACCATAATATAAATAAAACACCCTTCATTTTTTTTGGCTATATAGCCAAAATTACAGTTTGGGGAGGAAGTAAGTAAATACATTCAAAATTCATAATACAGTTTGGGGGGAAGAATCAGGTAAAGTATTTTCTTAACTCTACAATTATAGTTTCTGTAGATATCTTCCGTAGATAGCTTTTGTAGATATCTTCCGTAGATAGCTTTTGTAGATATCTTTCATAGCTAGCTTATGTAGATATCTTTTGTAGATACCTTTTGTGGATGTTTTATGTAAATAGATTATGTAGTAATATTTCATAAACATATTCTGTAAACACTATCTGTAGGTAGCATTTGTAGCGCATCTCTTGAAAATTCTCTAAGTGTCGATATTTAGACTAGCCCCAAGTGAAATATGACACGTGTCAACATGGAATAAAAGAGAAACTTATTAATATTATTTATTAAGGTTTCAAGAAAAGAGAGGAGTAAAAGTGCATGAATATTTTACGAAATTCTCTTTAACCACTCTTCAAAATTTGCAAACCAAGGTATGGATTTAAGATTCAAAAAAATACATAGGGAATGATTAAAATTTGAATTCAAAAATTATGCCCAAAAAATCATGATAAATCAAAACCTTGCACAAAGATAATATGGATAGTACATCGGAGATTAAAATCCTAATGTGCGCGCATGTGATTGGCCCGAGTGGGACCACGTCAACATCGTAGTTGATCCCAGAGCATGGCAAGGAAATGAAGGGGTGGGTTCTCATACATGCAAGAATGGATGATAAGTCATGTGCAAATGGAAGAAAGGATTGATTAATGGTCCTCATGATGACGCATGGTAAAAAGTACATGGTTAAACTTCAAGGGACAAAAAATTAAAACAATGATACTGCTAATGCAAGTCAGGCTCGAACGAAAACCATAGCAAATAAAATCACATTTGTGTAGGGGTCAAAAATTAAAAATAATTTATGCACCTTTGTAATTGAAGCCATAAGGTGGAAGAAAAACATGGTAATTCGTTGGCACCAAAACTTAACCCTTAACCCATGTAAGGTGGCGGGTGGTCTGGCACCAGAAACATGAGCATATTGAAAAATGTTGACCATCCAAAACCATCAATGATGAGTGACATGCAGATTCATGCAGCCAATAATAAGCACTGCCATGGATAGAAAATGTTAGTCATTGATTTAGATTTAAACGAAGGGTTGTGATGAAAGGAAGGATAAACTGTGTTTCAAATCTGGAAGCTTTGCCATATCGCTTGTGATGATGTCTATTGTAGAAACGTAGTTTTAAGCCCAATAAAATGATGGTGATACATATACGAGCTCTAGGTTTTTGATTAAAATAAAATAGAGGGCTATGATTCACCAAGACACATAATTGCATGCACAAATAAATAAAAAACTAAATTTTTATTATTCCTTCCATAAAAGGCTCTCCAAGCCGTGATGAAAATGCTCTGCAACCTGAAACCTAGCCGAATTTTGTTCCATCTAGTTGAAAATGTGCACTGGAAGAGGAAATTACCATAGAAGAGTATAATTGTGAGAGGAAAACATGGGTAAAAGGATAGATTTTGAGAGCATCATTGTGAGGTGACATAAAAATTGGTAGAACAAAAGCGATAGAAGGTAAAGTTTTAATTATTTTAAATTTTATTTTTAGTCATGAATAGTCATAGAAGATAAGATATTTTACAACCTAATAATTCTACCATATATAGATATATAAATAATTCAAAAGGGATAGCCACCTCCTCACTCCCCCTTAAATGGAAATAAGCCATGATACTTATCATAAAATTATTCACACTAGAAGGGAGGATATTTATCTATGGGGGATATCATCTTAAAATGCTACTAAACCTGAAGTTTCAAGGATAAAAATATTACATCATCAATTTACCATATTTTTTGTTTCAGTATTTAAAATCTGTAGTTCTTCACATATAGCCTAAAAATATCTATGATAGCCCTAAGTTTCATTTAATTACACATCACAAGCTTATCAAATTATTGGTTTTACAAAAATCAAATGAAGTTAAAGTATCTTGGGAGACAATCATAGAAGAGTCTAACCTACTGGATTATTCTAAGTACACTCATAGTGAATCTCTTGAAAATAGTACATCTAGTGAGGAATCAGACCCTGAGATTTAGGAGGAGGAACCCGAATATCCAAAATGTAAGCATCGAACTAGGTTTGATAAACCTCTCCAACCTACACAAAAAACTTGATATGAAAAAAATATTCCTAAAACTCATGAAAAATGAGAGATGTCTGGATATGAGTCTAATTTACCGACACCTGAGCTAGCCATTGAGTCTCTATCTCATATGTGGGCATAGAACACTATATTGTAAATAAAAATTGATAATATCGGGGAAGATTTTGTAAAACACTCAAAGTTAGTTCAACATGCCCTTACTCTCTAGTTAGACTTGATCAAACAAATTACTTCAGATAGGGTGATGAAACCTGCTGAATTTGTCAACCAACCACCACCTATCGATGTATCCCCAAAAAAAAGATATACAACTGGTAGGAAACAATAAAAATCACTTAATTTTAGTAAAATCATTAACTTTAACAAGGTTCTTGATGAAGAAAGTTCACTGCTATTTACTAGTTTGCTACAACAAAATCGACCTCAAGGATTGGGTCCCTCCACTAAAACTAGAATCGCACCAAGAAAACTGTCCCTAAATATCAGGATACCTCCAAATATTGATGTGATTATTAGCAATGTGGTTGCATCAGTTGAACAACCTTCACCTTCCAAGATGTATAACATGTGTAGGGAGAGGAATCCATTGAGGTGGAACACATGAAAATGGTTATGGTTGAAACTCCAGATTATGAGCAGAAGGTTAAGGTACATGTGTAGAAGGTGAAGCATAAACAAAAATTACCACCAGTACGACCACCATCATCAAGAATTTCTTCTCAATGATTACAAGTTAGATAAACTAAAAAGAAAAAAATGATAAAATATTTACATGATTTTTAGACTTCATCTAATATTTGATGTCTATATATTTTTACTTTTGAAACATGTTGAATGGTTTGTTTCATGTCTGTAGAAATATTCTTTTATATATATATCTGGGCATAATGTTTTAAATAATATTTATTGTTACATTTGGAATTGTTTGTGTATGTAGTGCTTAATGATTTATGACTATAGTTTTAGCAGGGTTATCCCAATGAAATAATATTGAGGACTCATTTTTTTCCATAAATTATTATGATATTTTGCTCTTGTAGGAATTAGTTCTCTGAAAAGCTGCAAATAGTTTATTTTATTTGTTAACAATTAGATGTTTTGTATTTACTACTGAAATTATTATTTGTTTATGTGATATTGTTATAGGTAACCTTCAATAAAATAATTGTAGAAGTTATAATCTATTTGGTAGTCCCTGTAACAACCGTATTGATATAAAAATGATCTTTAAAGGACTGAAATAATTTATTTTCAACTGCAGAAATTCACTTGAAAACTGTGTTATATGGTCATATGTTTTGAGTTATTTTAGAAATTGTTGTCTCTTGTGATTGTAAATACTGTTGCAAATATTTTTTAAGGATGATATTTAATATACTTACATGGTTATCTTTGAATAATAATTTTATTTTAAAGTTTCATGTATTCACAAGGAAATTTTTGGAGGAAATATGAAATCTTGATTGTTTATTAACTATCTTATTTATTTATAAAAATCTAGAATATAATATCTAAAATATGTGTAGTATTTGTGATATTTTATCAAATTCTCATTTTCTCCACATGTATAAGGACATGCATATCTCTTAGTTTAGGGGAAAATGATGAGTATTTATTTAGCACAAATTATTTGCGATATATTGTGTAATTTGTATATATAAACCATGAATGCAATGTATTTTAAAAGGCTATTTCTATTTAATTATGTGTTTTATCAGTTAAAATTATGGATATGATTATTGTATGTATTTTACGTAAAATATGTACAAAGTTGTGTATGATTGGATGGGAGAATTCTAAAGAACGTTTCACAGGAATATGATGCAGTAACACAAGATTCAGATCAAACTCTGGACATGAAATAATATGGACATAAGGATAACTTATCAAGAAGTAGACATTGTTAAAGAACACAGTGTCCGAAGACTATTACAGAAGATAGTTACTGAAGTATGTTACAGAAGGTAGATGTTGAATACTGTTACTGAATATGACTTTCACCAAAATTTATAGAATATATTTGACCAAGTCAATTGACCAATGTTGCATGCCACATCAGTGACAACATGGTGCTCTTACACAACAACAAATGATTACAGTTAGCATAGTTGGTTGACTTGTCAAATATTATTCACAAGGATATTATAATTAATAAATTTGTTGTAAAGTTACTTTATAAAGTCATAAAATTTGAATATTGTTAGGTTGTCTAGATTCTGATGCAAGATTATTATGTCCTTCCCATGAATAAAGGGGCATATAGTTATGATGTTGTATCTTGTGAAATGTTTAATTTAGTGATGTTTTGTTATATTCATTCATGAAGTGCCACTTGGACCACTTAGGTTATTTATTGAGTCCAAGTAGGTTAGGAGATTATGTCAATTTAGATTATTTCTATTAAGTACATAGTTGTCGTATTATCAAGTCCACAATACCACATGGAAAAATATGTGGAAGAGTTATATTCAGAATTGTCCAAGTCATATTATATATTACATAGGGAGACCTTTGAAAAGGTCTAATAACGAAATGTAAAATTTTCAAAGTGTGTTAGTACAATATTTGAAGAAACACATGGTTATGTATACCTAAATTTCCAGTAATAAAGCAACACTTTTTATGGTAACTGTATCATGTATTGTGTCATTTACTGTTTGATTTATTTTATGTAATCATCATTGTATTTTCCCTACATTCATAGATTAGAGTAATGTTAGTATTAGTTATGCATCTTAGTTACTGAGATAAAATAGTTTAGGGGAGCAAGAATTACACTGTCCTCTAGGATGTAGGACCCATTCCTACAGTCAGTCCCCATTCTCTCGTCCCTATAATAGGTTAGAAATAGTTAGTACATAAAATTAAATTTAGAATTACAAAATAAATTAAATTACATTTTCATAGAGCATAAAGTAAAAATAGATAATCAAAATTAACTATTTGCATGAGGATCCTCACTAATAGGTAAAATCATCATTTTTAGGTAAATATCATATTTAATTTATTGCATATTATTTCAATTTTTGCATAATTTATGTTTACTACAATTATTATTTTTTGCAAAACCTAATACTAAAAAGTAATCTGAATCAAGCTTAAGAATTAATTATCATGTTACAATCTATATTGGATTTCTAATCTTTAAATCTAACCTTGATTGCCTTGGATTGATAAAATTAAATGTAAGCATTACTACTAGACACCTCTTCTTTCCTTCACTTAAAAATCTTCACTACAAAATATCCCTCAAGTGTGCAAGATGTGGCCCCATCCTAAAATTCTAGGATTTTACCTCAACATACCTCCATGGTATGAAGATACCTTGATACCTACCTGGTACAAGGATGCCTTAATGGTATCCCCATATTGTCTTACCAATATACACAAATGTAAGACCATTAGACCATAGTGTAGCGTTCTTCCTTTTATTCCATGAAAAGTAAATGCTATTCCCTAAACTTACAACTATATTTTGTATCCTTGGGAGTATCACCTTGGGCCTAAGCTCATTCACTATGAGTTTTCTAGGAATTTTCTAGTGCTTAAAGAATTAATGCTATAACATAGCTTGGGTTCCTCTATCCTAAGAAAACACCAACTTATGATAATAATACATACCTCCATGGGTAGGATACTTAGTCCATGATTACCTTCTTAGGACCTTACAAAAGCTTCCAGTTGTTTGAAAAATTTTGAGCCACCACCCAAATATCATAAGAAAAACAAGAAGACTCAAGTATTGGGATCATCTGGTCCAACTCTTAATGAAATGTAATCAAGAATATCTATTCTTAGTAAAATTTTCTCATGGAGAAGGTATTCATGTTCTAAATATATTATTAATTCTACAATAATCTAAACCAATCATTGTATAATCATTTAGATAGAACATATATGAAAAATACATGTTTATAGACTACATGAGTACAATCTACTCGAATACACAACATGTATCTTTGTAGTACACAAATGGTGGCTTTTCAGACATAATTAATACATATTCCTCATGTCTACTTCCCCTAGATACTTTAATTATTCCATGCTAGACATAATAATCTTTTTTGAGAGGTTGCTGAAGAAACTACCCTAGAAGTTGCTTGACCCCTACCTCGAGTTGTTGCTTAAGATGCTTGAGTGGTTCTCCCACAGCCACATTGTGCTCTAACAGTTGGTTGATATGAGATTAGCAAACCGTGACTCACCAATGCATGAAAATAAGCAATAAAAAATGTAGTCATGTATTCATCCCTTGTTTGGCGTATTTGTGCATTTTTTGTGTATAAGACTGCCATTGTTGTTGCTCTCTAGTTATTTGTTTGGACTATATCTGTTTGATACTTGCTTGCTCTACTATAGTAGCATCTCTTTCAACCTCTAACCTCATACTTTCATGTGCCCACATAACTTCTTGATCCAATTGTTGTGTTCTCAACAGTTGGTCTTTATCCCCTTGTACATATTTTCTAGGAAGCTCCTCTTACTATCAATAGCTTCTTCAAGTACTCTACTATATTCCTTTGCATCTTTCTTTGCATTACCTCCATGACCTGATCCAACACCTCTAGAATCCATCTTCTATTCTTAGAGTGTATATACTTGTAGTTCAACAAGTAGAATCAAAATGATCATAAGGCTTATTATGGGGATTACACTCATAATCAATAATGAAACCTTAATATAAGTGTGACCACATTGTACTTCATGGGTAGTTTGACAAGTTGAATTTTTGTTTGAGGGGGATATAAATTCTTCAAAAACCCTCATTTTCTCAAAATTTTTAGAATATTGTTTCTTTGGTTGTCACCAACTATCAATTTAGGGTGCATTTGTTAGTGTTCTATCCAATCATACCTTGATCATCCTCTATGGATATTTTCTCAAGAGTTCAATAATCTACTTTAGTTCTCGAGGTAATAATGCTTTTATTTTTTCAACATGTTTAATATCCTATCATGTGCCCCATTAATACGATATTATACAACATATCTCATCATTACCCTTTTGATGATTCCATCAGTCAATTTTGTACACAATTATTTATGTACTTAGTTCTTGGTATCATTTTTAAATCCAACCATTAATACTCTATTGAAAACTATCCAGGACACGTTTTCCTAACTGTAAAGTGTCATATAAAAAATTTACACATTATTATTTGATAATAATTCAAATTATGCAAATTTATTTACGGTTAGTCCTTTATATTTTTGGACTAGCTTATATCATCGTATATTTGATAATTTACTTACTCTAGCATCATAATTGATCCATGCAATATTTCCTAAGAGTTACCTAAATTCTAGGAAAAATATTATCCTCCAGGAGGTTCCTATGTGGTCTCATGATCTTTGAAGATCCCACTTTTGCTAGTTCTGTAAGTTCATCCTGACTGATGCCATTTATTACATCTCTACTACCTTAAATATCCTAGATTGGAATATTTTCCTTTTAATATAATATAGAGGGGATTTTGTGTTTAAAATAATCGTTGAAGGTTTATACCCTAGTTTATCTTGTGCGGATAATAATACCACATGTAGTGTGTAGTGTTGAAATATCATATTTAAATAGTGTATAGCACACTAATAAGCTCAACCACCATTCGGGTGGTCAAGTGGTATACTATTCTATAGAGTCAAGATACTTGAGGAGGTTGGTGATGTTTCTAATGGTGGAGGCATTTGGATGTTGACCATGCTTTCAAATGTGGAGTTTCTTCATCCTTACCTCCCTTCACCATTGCTGATATATTCAACTCCTTGTTGTGGCCAAAGACCATGATTGTATTTAGAGGTTTCTTAGTCTCTCTAACCAAAAATATAAAACATTATTTTGATTATCACCTGATATTATTTACACTCTTACCTCATTGTAAGGTGTTATCACAATTGTGTTCCCAAATGGAATCACATTTGTTATTCTCTATAACTTATCAAATGGATTTTCTTCCATATATAACATTCATACTGTACTTATCTATTCAATAGATCATCTAATTTTCAACTTTGGTCGATAACCAAGTTTATATTGCATCATGGGTTAAAAGAAAATATTCTTGAAATTTCTAAGAATCAAGTTAATTATTCCTAGGTTTATCCCAAAACTCATTCTAGAAACTCTTTTTTATTCATCATACAATGCTTAAGTAAGGAAGAGGTCTCGCTTAAAGTTATCGATGCCAAGTTTAGTCCTCAAGTACACCACTTAAAATCCAAAAGTTGTGGAGTATGCACTTAACTCTTCCAATATGATTCACTAGTGGTATAAGAACGAAAGAAGAAGACTTATACGTCAATATCTTCCAAGCACTTACTCTTTCCTTACCAATCATGTATTAGTTTAGAGTTCATCTATGTGAGTTATAGACTTACAGTCTAGAATTATTCCATGTTCCTAGAGTTTTAACAAAACCTATATCTTTTGCTAGCCTATATCTATAACTAGAATCCATTAGCTAGCCTGGTCTCTAATACCAAATGTAAAAGCCATCATTTCTAAACCAACTTGAGAGAGCAAATTTTTTTTTATCATAACATGTCTATCATCAACGTAGAATTCATAGCTAAGTATGTATAAGCTACCATAAATCAAGTGTAGTAAATAGCCAAGATATTTACGACATGGTCAGTGTAAAATATTTTGATAGGAATGGACAAAACCTATCTAACCTTACATGCCTTCATGATGTTTATTTTTTTAAATTGTTGCTCTCCCTATTTTAGTTAGTAAATTTAATTACTTAACTAATTGATTGTGGTTCAATTATAAACTAACTTTCTAATTGAATAAGCAATCATTTCTTTTGCAACAAAAACCATACATGCATTATTAACCAATACATAAGGGTTATCTTATTCATTAAAATACTATTTCTTCAAGCATTATATGTAATCATAAACCATTGCATCATAATTTAAAAGCCATTCATGGAGAAGTGAATGCAACATCATTGGATCTAACAAACATTGCTTTTCAACAAAAACCATTGCATCATATAAAGATTTACTAATCATATCATGGAAATGTAAATGCATCATCCATATTATAAGCTAACAAACAATAAGTGCCAATACACACAATAAATATTCATAACACCTTGTTTAACTTGGGAAAAACACTGAAGGGAAACAACTCAACCTCAAAATATGTATCCTCATATTTCATTAATCCTTTTCATATCAATTTACAATGATATAAAGAATCCTAAATATACTTTTTCAAACCATCATTAAATACATTGATATAATAGAATCCCATACATCCATATTTTCAAGTCATCATTACAATTGAAAAATATGAATGAAATGTTCACTAGATACATATACATTGAGAATGAAGGGAACCTCATAGTTCCCTCAAGAATGAATCTTACATTCATTCATAGATACTGTTAAACCTTTCAATCCAATATGGAATAAAAATTATCTAAAGTATTATTATACAATAAGAGACCTCGTAATCTCTTCAAGAATAGATTCCACATCTATTCTTTACAAATACCTTCATTTCTCTTAAAAAATGAATTTACTAGTGCAAGCATGCATTCATCATCGAATGCATTTCTAGAACATCATGCGTCCTTTACTCTGCAAGAGTGCATACTAAGAGGAAACCCCATAATATCCTCAATAATGGATTCCCTATCCATTATTTCCTAATGAATCTAGAAAGTGCTTTCATAACTCATATTTCATTGATTCTCATTTACTCAGGAATGGCATTTAAAAAAATGGATCAAACCATTCTATTTATTGTTTCCACAAAAATGCACCAAAATATTTCCATAATATTTCACTATAGCTCTTACAAATTTATCCAAAATTTTGTACTATAATCTCCTTTCAAGATTTCACTATAGTTTTCACTAATTTACCACAAATTAGTATCATAATCCTCTCACATGATTTCACTATATTTCTCACAAATTTTGACACAAATTTTCCTCCTAATCTATCAACAATATTAGACTAAATTTATCTCGAGAATATTTACACTATAAATTTTTTGTAAGGTCTTATTATAGAATTCTACATTTTTCCCCAAGTTTGCACTTTAATCTTTTCATAAGATTACATGGTAGCTCTCACCAATTTGTACTATAATGATTTCCACCTAAATTGTTACATTTAAATCTTTGATTTCCTCCAAATTCATTTTTATAGAACCAGCAAACAATTCTCCCATTATTTGTACTAAAATAAGTTCCACCTAAATTGATTAATTTAAAGCTTGATTCCCTCTAAACTCATGTTTATAGAACCAATACTAAATTGATTAATTTAAAACTTGATTTCCTCTAAATTTTTTTTATAGAACCAATACTTTATATCCAAAGGCTAGTTTGGAGTAGGGAAGTGGATAATAAGTAAGAAATTATCTCATTTAAAATAAGTATTATTTAATAAAAAATTAGAATATCATAACTAGTATTTAGTGCGTTAATCCATGTGACCACATCAAACAACCATCAAGAGACTTCAATCTGCCAACTCAAACCTATGCCCTAGCACTAGTGCCTAATTTTTTGGCTAGCATGACCACTACTAGGTGGTCACTTCAATCAAAGAGCCTTATCCTATTTGAAGTCTCCACATGCTCGTGCAGGATTTATATGGGAGTATCCTCAAGATGGATCCAAAAAGGGTTTTACCTTATAATATCCAACAATCTATGTGGGATTATCCTCAAGATGGATCCAAAAAGGGTTTTACCTTATAATAGCCAATAATCTAACTAGTAGTATGTAGTTAGCCAATCAAAGTAAACCATATTGTGGGTCATCAAATCAACAAGAGTCGATGGCACCACTACAAGATAATAATCCCAACAGTCTCTACCTACATAAATAAGGTTTAGCCAGGTGCCTATGCTACAAAGCCTTTTGAGCCCCAAACCTTATAAATGCTCATTTGGTCTCCCACATAATGAATGTGAGAAAATACCTTCTAAAAAATTAAATAAAAATATTAAATTTTCACCTAAGAAAATGCCTCCTAAAAAATTAAATCAAAATATTAACTTTTCACCCGATAATCATTTAGCGAATCAGACATCACTACATCTCAATTCAATGGTCATAGGAAATCAAAGAAAACAACATGGCTTAATGAATGTTAGCCAAGTGTATCTCAACCACCAGGTGGTGTGGCTTTCGACCACCACTTGGTGATCGACTGTTTATAAGAGTGTTTCTCCTTATAAACATCTTGAGGGCTAGAGCATGTCCCATGTGGGATAAATGATCCAATGCCATTTTAAAATTTCTTCGTTTATACAAGACTAAACACAATCCAACATGTATTGACTACACTAAAAATTAAATAAATGGGTCATGGACCCTTTTGGAGAGCTCCGAGTATTAGTAGAACATATTAAAAAATATATTAACAACATTACCAGGCAGGCTTGCGATGGTTTGGAGAAACTAGGTTACGAAGGATGTCTGACAGAGATTCTGTTACAGGTGTAATGCAACGCTAATGTTAGGAGGTCAATATATTCAAATACCCTCAATTTGGGTAATCCAAATATGGAATTCCAAATTTTAAATGAAAGCAATAATATCTTTACTGATAAGACTTGTTTTGAGGTATAGCAATACATTCATTGTTGATAGTAATTGTATTTTGTTTTGATAAGGATTTATACACATCCAACATAAAAAGGGATCAAGCATCCATGGATCATGCATTAGAGGATCACTTGATATGTATCAAATAAGACAATAGGTCAGCTAAAGAGCACTCATAGGATAAATTATTTCAAACGTAAATCATCCATATTTCATATACATAAATCATTTGAGAGTAATGTTAAATTGAAATCAATCAATGTATCTAAATATAATCAATTCGAATAGATTGGGTACAAAATGATACACAATTTCATTCGTCATTATAAAGAAAATAGAGAATAGCTTTTATACTGCTATAGAATTTATGATAGGGGACTTTAAACCAAACCTGACAGAAGAGCATTAGACTAGTTTTTCAATGCTTAGAAAATAACAATAGATCCGTTGGTACCAGCACAAATCAATGGCATCATTAAATGATCCTATTGTACCTATGGTATTCAACAAACAAAATTTTATTTCTATGCAGTTGGCATCAAGTAGTCCATTATAAAATTTGAATTCTGTAATGACTAAGGATTTTAAAAGGTTTAACAAATAAGAGATCACTCCTTAGCAAACCAATTACTCCTAAAGAAGATACAAGACTTCCATCAAAATATCATAAATCTATGCAAACCTTAACATGGTGTGAAAAAACACCAAATATGTGTCTTATGTGAAGCATACTATACTTCATAGAAAGGGAGAAGACAGAGGCCAATACACCCATTCAACATAAATATTAAATATCTACATCTTTTCTTAATTAAATTTTACCAAGAGAGATTTAATAGTGCCTAGTAGTGATCAATATGAAAACAAAAATGTATACTAACAATTTCGCAAAGTACGCAGTAAAGACATGTGCAATAACATGGACTCTTAATTTTTATAAAAGAATATAAGGAAGGAAACTATCCGACATGCTAAATTTTGCAAGTTGATCTCCCTATGAATTCTTTCTTAATCGCTTAACCTTCTTGAACTTCTCCATTAAATCCTCCCAGGCTTCCCCTCCATTCTTCCTCCTCCATGCTTGCTCAAAGGTTTCTTACCTCTAGTTAAATAAATGGAGGTATTTATAGACTTTTAGAAAGCTTATATATTCAAAATTTTCCATTTAAAATTTAATCTAAGACACTTAGGAAGGATCCAAGAAGTAAAGTTATGGAAAGGAAGGGTAGAAGGAAGGTTATAATAGAGATAATTTTATACCATGAGAAAGACTAGGAAGACCATGGTTTAATTTTCTCCATTCAAGTACTCCTTAGTTCAATTTTTCCTTCATCCAAGTACCCTCTTGGATCCATTTTCTTCATATTCTAGATTTCAGCCCCATTTTTCTACTTCTACTAGAGTTTGGTTACATTTTTCTTCCCCTTCTACAAGTTCTATTTTTTAATTTCCTTTTTATTTATTTTTGCCATTTTTGTAACAAAAAATAATTAAATACATACCTTCTAGGTATCAAAACAACTTAAAACCATAATCAATGTCAATTATTGACATCCTTCTTCTTTGATGGGTCTTTTGCTAGATTTATCAAGCATTTCGATCTTTGGTGGTTGTTTTTCTTGCCACCTTAAAAAATACCTGAAACCAAAAAATCATTAGAAAAATATACTCAAAACATCAATGATAATTAACTAATGATTATATTTGCTTCTACAAAATATAACAACCTATATTATTAATGAAACCTACCAAGGGAGGGTTGTGATATCTTACTCGATAATTTGAGGGTTTTCCTATTTTTACCTTACCTATATTAGGATTTGGTCTTATTATTCTATTCCAAAATATTCTTTCACAATTTTGTTTTTAATCATATATATCCTCTCCTGGCTCTATTATAGAAGCTTTTGACATCTGCTCATTTTTTGGTATTTCTTGTTAATGGCGGAGGTATTAACTTCTAAAATTACATTTTATTTACCAATTATTTCCTCATGAATGGTGAATGGTACTTCAAGAGAGTCTTAAAAATATGATAAGACACATTCCTTAGGCTCATCGAGAATGTTCTTCCTTAAATTAGGATTATTCTGAATAGATGGTTCCTTGTTAATATGTTGAAATTGTTGTATTGTGTCCTCTAAGTTTTGATCTACTTTTTCTTCATAGGCTAAAGCATCAAAATAATTGGTATTTCTTAAAATATTCTTCCTTATTGGTCTCCATTGTTTATTTTTTTTAATATTTCTAGATCTATTTTTTGGAAGTTAAAAACCATCTTCATCCATAAACATTTGTAAGTTTTTCTTACGACTTTCTACAAATGATTATGCAAGGCTCTTCTTAGGGCATGATCTCTCAATATGTCCCACCTCATGACATGTTCTACATCTAAAATATATGTTTTCATAATCTATATTTTGGATCCACATCTTATCCCCATATTTAAGAATTATTGATTCTGGTAAAGCTTAACCTATATCAATCATGACCAATATTCGAGCATAAATAGCCAAAAATCCATCTTTTATCATATCTAAAATCTAAAGGAATTCTCCTAAGTGTTTCCTATTACTTTGAAGGTATCTATTTTCCAAAATTTAGTGGGTGACCCAAACATCCTAACCCAAACTATAACTAGGGCTAGATTTACATTTTTAGGTGAAAAGCCTTCATACCAACGAGTAAGGAAGAATCCTACTCTTCCCATAAACCAAGGACCCCCTTTAGGATTCTTTCTCTTTCTTCCCTAGAAAATAAAATAGCTAGGAATAAACCTTTGGTAAGAAATGATAGAATCAATCCTAGAGACTTCCAAATCCTATCAATCCTTTTTCTCAAGGTTGAAGCCCCTAGTCAAGACCCATTAAATTTACCAAAAATTGCCCTATATTGTAGCAATGAGGATCTCTCTGAGGTGCGCTCACTAAAATCTACCACTAGATATTATTCTAAGAATTTACCTATAAATTGGTCCATGGAAAGAAAACTAAAACTCAAAATCTATTGAAATTTATCTAAATATCCTATAGCAAATATAATATTTGATAAAAATTTATAATTTTTGCATGCACAAATTCTAATAAAAGAAAGGAAAAAAACATAGCTGAAAAATTCTTTGTCTATATAGAATGTCTTGTCACACTAAAGTCCTAGCCCTTCATTGCTCTTCCCATAATTCTAGCTGACAAATATTTGCAATTTCATTTTTCATGACTTGAAAAATTTTCACTGCCCTTGTTCCAAATGGTTAACTCCATAGGATCGTATCTCCCTCAATATTGCTTGGATTTTTGAATATGACCACTCATTTTAAATATATTCAAATTTTGCACAAGTTGGTTCAATAATTAGCTAAATTGGATAACTCTTTGCAAATATATGACTTCTAAAATATGAGATGTTTTTAAGGAGAAAACCCTAATCCATCACACTTCACGACCTATAGGACATGAGTTGTTAATTGATGAGGAAAATTTACCTCAATAGAATATTAACTACCATAAATTCCAGATATAATGTCTTGCCTCACTGAATTTCTAGCCCTTCTTTGCTCTTCCCATCGTTCGAACCCTAGATAGCAAATATTTGTAATTTTGTTTTTCATGACTTGAAAAATCATCACTACCCTTGTTCTAAATGGTTGACTTCATAGGGTCATATCTCCCTCAATATTGCTTGTATGTTTGCATATGACCACTCATTTTAAATCTATTCACATTTTGCATAATTTGGTCCAATAATTAGTTGAATCAGATAATGCCTCGTAAATATATGGCTCCTATAATATGAGATATTGTTTAAGAGAAAACCCTAATCCTTTGCACTTCACAACCTATGGGACATGAGTTGTTAATTTATGAGGAATATTCACCTCAATAGAATATTAACCACTATAAATTCTATATAGAATGTCTTACCTGCTGAAGTTTTAGCCCTTTGCTCTTCCCATCATTCGAACCCTAGCTAACAAATATTTGCAATTTTATTTTTCACGACTTGAAAAATTATCACTACCCTTGTTCTGAATGGTTCACTTCACAGGTTCATATCTCCATCAATATTGCTTAGATTTTTTCATATGATCACTCATTTTAAATCTATTCAATTTATGCACAAGTTGGTCCAATAATCAGCTAAACTGGATAACTCTTCATGAATATATGTCTCCTAAAATATGAGATATTTTTTAGAAAAAATCTCATAAACCACCATCTTCATTGTGTTTACCATTATCTAATAATTAAGTGAAAGAAAAATTATAGTTATATTCCAAATCATAATAAAAACCATACCAAACAAATAATAATTATAAATAAGGAACAAATAAAAAAACTCTGGAATTTCAAATAAAAGAATGTTGATATTATTTTTAATACCATACCAATATATAAGATTACTTTGTTGTATTTTAGTCAAAAATAAGTCTATCAATTCGAAAGGACAATTGCCCAAAAATTTATAAGATATACTGCTTTAATGTTATCATACCATTTTATAAAATGGTGGGTGTGGATAGGTGATTTTATAGTTGTTCAATATGCAAATGAAATAACCATTAAAATCTTCCAATATGCAAGTTAAAATAGACATTGAAATCTTCACTTTAGATTTCACAAGAAGAAAATTGATATTAGAATGTAAAAGGTATGACAAATTTTCTTGAATTCACTCTAATTTTATACGGTTACCTGTATTTTAATATAATTCTAAAAAAATTGCATAAAGGCTTATCTTCATATTAGCATTTCTCATGACAATCTAAAATTCTTTCCAACTTTTTTTTTAAAGAATTTTCCAACTTTTTTTTTAGAATTTTCTAATATTTTTTTTTAGAATTATATGAGCAATAATGAATCCATTGTTAAAATTTACAATAGATGCAAAGTATAGCTTGTTAAAGTCTAAATTATTTTATCTTTCAAATATTTTATTAATAGAATGGCCAAAAGAATTAGGTAAGTTTATAATTACATTGTTTAATAGAAGATACATTATTTAGGTTTGGCATAAAATTTTTTAAATATATTGTAGATGTGAATGAGTCCCTTTGTTTTTATCGAATAAATTTCAATGCATATAAAATAATAAATGAATGCCTTTAAATCCAAGATATGTTAATATTTGTAGATCTAATATTATTGTCACTTTCAATATTATAAATAGGTATAGCATCAAAAATTGATCATATTCGAAGAAAATTTCAAAGAGACTTTTTTTTTAAAAGGATGAAGGAAAATATTTTTTTTCTCTTTATAAGTGGGATAGGGTTTGCAAAGGAAATAATACTAGAAAAGCATATATGCAGAATTGTAAACTTATGAGTTTTGTCTTAGAGGTAAAACTTGGTTGAATATTATTCATAGATCAAGGAAAGATTAGAGGAAAAATATTACTTCAAAAATATGTAAGTTTGTTGATGCAACAAAATTATTTAGGAAAATAACACTACCTAAAGAATTATTGAATATGGAACTTCATATAAAATAGTTTGCAATTGATCAACAAACATATTAGCATATCCAATAGTTTACAATTGATCAAGAAACATATTATATGGTCAATGAACAAGAGGAATTATGCAAATTTTTACTCTGATGTTTGGTTGAAGCCTTATCCTCTCATCCTTGATTTAAAATGGTAACCATCAAATCCAAAATGCCTAACTCATAAATTTTGAAAGGTTAAATATGTGAGGAACAACTCCACATCATGAATTTCTATTAGTAATATGGTTTAAGAGGAACTCAAAACATTACAAATGAGCTTCAAAAGATGCTTCAAGAGATTTATTTACCTATCTTTACATGAAAGGATAATTTGGTTTGGAATCTATCAAAAGATGGTGGATACTTGGTCAATTTGGAATATGAGGATCTAAAGCAATCAAAATTTTGTACTCTAAAAAATTTACCTTAGAAAAATGTTGGGTCACTAGAGAGTCTCCCTAAGGCCTCAACATTCATTTGGTTAGCCATTCAAAGTAATATTATTATAGGAGAGAATCTACAAAGAAGAGGATATTATGGACCTTTTTAATGTGCCTTGTGTGAAAAGAATTTAGAAACATTAGGCCATTTACTTTGAAAATAGGTAAAAAATTAAAAAATGTATTGGGTAGCTCCATAAATGTTGAAAGAATTGATGAAATATTGAATTGATGATTTCAAAGCGAAAGCATTATGTATTTTTTGGAGGATTTCTCTTGCTATCATTTGTTGGAATTTATAGCCTAAAATAAATAATCAAATTTTTATAAATAAATCTCAAAATCATGTCCAAGTTTTAAACCATATTATTACCTCTTGTAGAATGTTTACATATATGGTACTCATCATGGGAAGTCTCAAGTGCAAAAAATGAAGCGGTAACCACTTGGTTACAAGAATTGAATATATATGAAAGATCCATTTGAAACAATAACATTAAAAAAAAAGATCTAGATCAATCCATAGTAAAATGGAAATCTCCAAAATTTAGGTTTATTAAAATTCATTTTGATGGATGTTATCTAAGTAGTGAATAAAGAGTAAATCTGTAGCATCAGGAGTAGATATGATGGAAAAATATAGCAACAAGAGTAGTTCTGGAGTGAACAAGTGTAGATCTATTTTTTATGGGCTTCATTCACATTAGATATAATGAAGGAAATGAGCAATGGTGGGAGCATTGGTGGGTTGTGCATGATGGATTTTTTATCTATAAGAATAACTAGTGGTGTGGTGGGATCACAAAAGTTGTCATACCATGGAAATGTAGACCCTATTGTCAGCTTCGACCTGGGTGTGCATTTTTGGGAAAATATTGTGAGGAAGTAGCAGTCCAAGAAAGATATATCATGCCTTTTCAACCTCAAGCTAGAGAAGGGTAAGCTTTGTGTTCCCTTAGATATTCTAAATATATCCTTGGAAATGGGGGCATGCAACCTAGTTGGAAATTTTTTTATCCTCAATCTGATAGGGATTCCATTCGGTGTTGGTATTTTATGAAATGAAAACCAATATTTGGAAATTGTTTCACTCCCCAAAGGTTTTTTGTTGGCCAAGCTTAGTTGTGAAGAATATATGAAAAATATTTTATGGGGAGACCCTTGGTTCTATGGTAGAAGAGGCATCTTCTTGCACAAATGGATCTTGATGTTAACCCTAGCACCCAAAGTTTCAATATGATACCTCTTTGGATTAAGCTCCCGAGGTTACCATTTTAGTATTGGCATGAAGATATTCTGCTTGGTATTGCCAGAGGAATTGGGAAGTTGATCACAATAGACTCTGCTACTAAGAACCAATAAAGGATTATCTACACGAGAATGTGTATAAATATGGATTTGTATGTTGAGCATCCAAATTCCATTAAGTTGGTGTTTGATCTTTGGTCTTGGATTCAAGCAATCAAGTATTAAAAAAAATCCCATTCTACTCATCTTGTAATAATTTGGGTCATTCTTCTAGGTCTTGCTCCAAAAAGAAATTTTAGCAACATAAGGATTCTAGGGATCCATCCTCTTTGAATGTGGTTCATCCTAAACCAAATTTTTTTGGTAAAAAGCCTATTAAAAATCTTACTTTGAGGTAGAAATAATCCCAAGCCAAAGTCCCCTTAAAAATCATAAATCTTCTTAGGATGAGCTTGCAAACCCTTTGTAAGTAGACAATTTACTTGAATATGAGGTAAAAATACAACTAGGAGACTAGAATACTTTAATTTCAAAAGTGCAGAAACATCCCACTCCTATCCAGGTGGCTATAGTTTCTTTGGTGGAATATTTGGTGTTGATGGTTGAGGCCTAGGTAAATATTTGTTTTTCTAGTACTTCTTCTATTTATCCTCTTAAGAATTTAAATTTCAACTCATTATAGTCTCTTAAAGAGCTATTAGAAAATCAAGTATTTTCTCAATTTAGGGCAAGTGGTAAGGTTGTCTTGATATCTAGTCCTGTAGAAAATGAGGGCTTGAAGACTATATCCCCAGAGGGTCTATTCAAATCTTCAAGTAATATTTCCAAAAAGGAACTCTTATATCCAAATATGGGACTAAAGAAAAGAAAATAGTAAAAGGGTAATCTTGATGTGGGGGTGGAGCATAAGGTGGTCATACCATCCAATCAAGACAATAGAAAAAATGAGACAGAGGAGGAAATTGCAAATGGTTTTTAGACCACCCTAAGGTTAGGATCTGGATAAAAAACTCAAGAAAACTTAGACGAGATCCCTCTTAGAGACTACCTAAAAAAATCCTTTGGATGGGGGACAAAGCCCCATCCCAAACTCCACAAATGAAAGATGTTTCATGAATTATAAGAGGTCTTAATGGCATCTCGAAGTAGAGATTTTATCTCTTCCATATGCTAGTTCTTGTTCTTATTATCAAGTGCAGTTAAAAAAGGTTTGTTCTTGGAAAACATTTTAATATGTATTTATATTTTATTTTGCCAAGGTCATCGTTTGGAAAATTGGAAAAAATTAGGATAGCTAGAAAGAATGATGTTTAGCAGGTTTGTGTTGCAACCCTGTTACCCTTGTTGGATTTTTTAGTTATTATATGTTATGTAGTTGTCTTCTCTTTTGTTTCTTTTGAGTTCTTCATCTAGTATCTCTTTCTAAGGTTGAACTTGGATGGTTCTTAGATTGGCTTTATTTTGTGGTTCTATTAAATTTCTTTGTGGTTGTGATGTAAAAGGTTTGTGGACCCCTTAAAAACCCCTTCTTGCAACTTATCAAAGAAAAACATATCATTTTGATGGTGCTTCCAAAGGACATTTGCAAAGAATCAATGGAGGTGGTGTTTTTTGAAATAATGAAGGCAAAATTCTCCTCACTTACTCAAAAGCATATGGAAATTAAAATAAAAACTATGCAAACACTAGAGCACTTCTTACAAGGATTAAATTTCAATTGAAAAATATGGAAATATATTTAAATTGAGAGAGATTTTTTTTGAAAAATAATTTGAAAAACTTATATTAAAATAAATATCATTTACAAATTAGGATGAGACTTCTCCCAACCTTAGCCAAAGAGAGCACATGTTTACAACAGTAAAATAATATTTGCATTGGAGTCTAATATCCTAAACCACATTTCTACAATGGCTTTTCACCCGTTTACAATTGTAAAAGAAGATCTACACTGGAGCACAAAACTCCTAAACCAGATTTCTAAAATTTTATCCAAATTAGCTAAAAATTGGATTTGCTCACCAATCTATCTAATCCTCTCATCCTCAATAGCCATGTCACTATACCACTGAACCCTACCCCCTTTTCAATACCCATATTAGTTAGGAAGTCTGCAACTTTATTTAGATTTCTACTCACATAAAATAGAATCACATCATATAATTCCCTCCACAATTCCTTAATTTGAGTGACAAGAATCCTTAACCTCCATGTCTTCAAAGTAAAGTTCTTCATGCAATCCAGAGCTCCTACCATTATTTGAGAATCTGATTCTAGGATTATTTTCCCATAACTTTGTTTTAGTACCCAAATAGAAGAATATTTGATAGCTAATTCTTTCACTTCATTATTTATGGCTCTTCCCAGACTTTGCAGTTCCCAATAGAGAATTGTCCCAACATGATTCCTACACAAAACTCCAATTCTAGCTCTATCTGGATTACCTTTTGTAGCTCCATTAGTATTAATTTTAATTCAACCTTCTAGGGGTGGTTTCCAACTATATTTGTTCTTCCTTTCTTGAACTTCAACTTCCTTCGCCATTGTCCTTATAACAACCTGAGCTTCCTCTTTAGCATATACTACCACATTTTCTATGACTTTGCTCCAAATGATCTGCCAAACTCCACCTAAATATGAAAAGGTTTCTCTAAAAATTTTGCCATTTCTCTCCAACCACACTTGCCACCAAATGAATTTTAATCCAAGATCCCAACCAAAACAAATAAATTTATATTTAAATATACCTGTATTCCATATTTTCCAAATATTAATCTGATTCAAATCACCATTAACTTGAATTTTATAAGCTAAAAACTATCTCTCCCAGATCTTGCATGTGAATGAGAACTCAAACATCAAGTTATCAGATTTTTCCTCACTCTTGTAGCATAAAACACATTGAGATGGACCAATTATTCTCTTATATTTAAGATTATCAAAAGTAAGAATTCCATTATGCATGAACTGTCAGGCAAAAAAGTTTACTTTGAACCAACCGTTGAACCACCAAATATTTCTCCAATCCTTAGCTTGATATGCATGAGGATGAGGGTTTGGAAGGATCTTATCATATCCATCCTTCACTATGTAGACACCAAGGCTTCCATAGCCACAATATAATTCATCCTCCTTATCTCTACTTTTGATAAATCTTTCTACCAATATTTTAGTCATGATGGGTGTCAATTATAGAAGGAATGAAATTGGCCACTCATCCAACTTCTTAAACTGCTTAAACTTATAATCCCCCAAATAACTAGTGTTGAAATAACTTTCAATTTGGACCCAAATCCTAGTTTCCATGGCTGTTTTTATTGGTTGTAGTTATGGAAATTTAACAATGATAGGTGGATATTGATCCCATGAATTTGTACAAAAATGTGTCTTCTCCCCTCTTCTTACTTTCCAAAATAATACATATTTCACTACCTGAGATCCTAAATTTAGATCCTTCCACACTAAGGATCCATTACCATCCAAAGAGAAATGACCCACCTCATTTGGGTCTACCTATCCCAAATATTTACTAGTTAAAACTTTACTGAATAAAGAAGTTTTTTTGGAAATCCACCTCTAGCAGAGCTTTCTAGCCAAAGCTTTATTATTTAACTTTGATCTCCTCAGTCCCAGACCTCTTTTTACCTTGGGTTGGGTTACTTTCTCCCAACCTACTAAGGCCCATTTCCTCTCTTCTTTTACTCCTCCCCATAAAATGTTTCTAGCCATCTTGTCCAACTCTTTCCATATGATATGCGGGGTAGTAAGGATAGAAAAGTTATAAATTGGCATGACCTGAATGACTAACTATAAAAATTTTAATCTACCCCCATAGCTTAACCATTTGTGGGACCAATGATTAATTCATTCCTTGATACAACCCAAAATATTCCTCTAGATATCTATTTTCAGTTTTTTAAAATGCAAAGGGACCCCCAAGTATACCACTAGGAGATAAGTCCTTGTGAATCCCAAGATCTCTAAAATTTTATCCTAAAGCCTTTTATCAAGATTAGAAAATACCACTTTTTATTTTTTATCATTGATGACTTGGTTTGTGGCCCTAGGTAGACATTAAGTGTATCTCTAATCATTCTTGCTTCCTCGAAGTTGTCCACTCCCACCAATACTATGCCATCCACAAACTGTAGGTGAGTCAAAACTTCCTCACCCACCTTGATACTTGTTAGCAAAACTTGTTGTATTCTCCTCAATATGAGTCTACCCAAACCTTCAGCCAATATAAGATAGGAGGAACAAGGATCTCCTTGACAAATGCCTCGAGTAGCTCCAAATAATTGTGAGGGAAGACCCTTGATTAACACTAAGTATGTCAGAGTATAAATATAGTTCATGACCCATTATGTATAATCATAAGAGAAACCAAAGGTTGCCATCATCTTTGACAAGAATCTCCACTCCACCCTATCATAAGCCTTTGACATATCCAATTTTATGAGCATTCCCCTATTACCATATTGTTTCATTGAATGGATTGCCTCATGAGGTAGAACTACACCATCCAAGATCTGCATGCCCTCTACAAAAACCCCTTGCTCCAAGGAGATAATTCTATGTAGAAGAGGTTTTAGTTTCTCTACCATAACCATTGTGATTATTTTATGTATGACATTGCATAAGGCAATAGGTCTATAATATAAAATGTGCACCCCCTCCTCCCCCTTTAGAATTAAGGTAATGAAAGTATGATTTAATGCTTAAAGTGTTCTTTTAATACCTTTGGACTCCTCTATAATAGCCATTACATCCTCCTCCAAGTTGTCCCAGAAGGCCTGAAAAAACTCAATTGGAAAACCATCTAGACCAGGTGTTTTTTGGTGCTCATTCCAAAGACTATTTTATTGAGTTCCTCTCTATCAATGGGTTTAATTAGGGCTTGATTTTCTTCCTTAGATATAATAGAGGGTATGACAACAATAACTTCTTTTTGATCCCCTTCATATTGCACCATATTTTCCTTAAATAGTTTAGAAAAATAATCCATTGAATGTAAATGCATACCTGGAATTGTATCAAAGGAGTGTTCATTCTCATATTGAAGAGCTTCCATGTTGTTTGTCTATCTCCTAGCACAAGCAACCCGATGGAAAATTTTGGTATTTTTATCACCTTATAATAACCAAGTGGTTCTTGCTCTCTGTTTCTAGTAGGTATCCTCTTGGTTTTCAATGTCCTCAACCGCTTTACGCAATGCATCATCTTCTTATTTGAATTGCCCTATAATTTTTCCTTCCCTAAAGTGTTTTTGAACCTCATACTTTATGTCCATCAATGGAGCTCTTTGGACCTAAAATTTTGTCTTGTTCTCTCACCTCCTTTGTTTCAATTCATCCTTGACATAATGAAGCTATTGTTGGAATTTAAACATTGATGTCCCATATGTTGGGCAACCCTCTTCCCACCACTATGGAATTTTATTTCAAATTTCCTATTTTTACAGCCAAATTTTTTCAAATTTAGATGGTTTGTGATATTGCACTATTTTGATCCCCCCTTCCAACAAAATTGGAAAGTGATTTGAAGTTGGACCTTCCAAATTTTAAAATTTTATATTCCATTTCACAAATACCTCCACTAAAACCAAAAAATAATCTAAATTCACCTTCCTACTATGTGGATCCCTCCTCTTATTAGTCCTAGTTGGTTTTAGGGAATTTAATATCCACCAAGTGTAATGCATGGACTTGGGCAATCATAAGTCAACCCCCTAGGTCTAAAATTAGGGTTCCCACTTCTTGATATATAGAGGATAATTTAGCATTAAAATCCCTAGTAACAATCCAGTCTAAGTCCTCCCTTGAGACTCTCATGTTATGCACAAATTTCCATTGATGAATCCAACCATCTAGGTTTTGAGCCCCATAAAAATTTATGATTAAAACCTGCTCAACTATCACATTGTTCTTAAAATGTGATGTGAGGACACACCTCCAAGCTATATTTTCTATTTTCATCTAATCAAGAGAGTTTCACAAAGTAATTATCCCCCTTGAGACCCCTTGGGCAGCCACTTCCATATGAACAACACCCCTCCAAAGTCTATTTACTATTTTACACATAATATCCAATGATATTTTTATCTCTTGGATAAGCAAAAAAATTGTTTTACATTTTCTAAAAGTATTAAAATAATAAATTTATGGGTTCTACTATTTAAACCCCAAAAATTCCATGATTGTATAATTATTGGTTACCTTAAGAGTAGTAAAAATATATTGGCCTCACTGATCCTCCAATGATCAATTTGTCTCCTTGAACTGCTATTAATTCCTTATTTGATTTTCTACCCACTCCTTGAGAGCTGATATTTTTTTATCTCTTTTCCACCTGAGTTATCTCTATATTTGGCCTTTCTTGCTATACCCATGATGACATCCTTAATTATAGGCTACTCTTGGTTATGCACTATCAATGCCCCTAGAATATTTGATTGCGATAACTCACTGCACTCAATTAATTGCTCTAGGATGGGAGGAGATGAAAGAGGGGCTTGAACATGGTTGTTATTGTTATTATTCTCATCCACTCCTTCCATGAATTTTCCTTCTTCCTAGTCCACTAGTGTCTTGAAGGTCTCATACCTATTGGAGGGTTTGAGTTTAATTTGCTCTTTACCATTTTTTCTTTTGCCTTATCCTTATTTTGGGTTGTTCAAAACCATCTCCCTACTTATTTACCTTGAGAAATGTTGGTTGTTTCTTTATTTATTGTTGACTTACCCTCCATAGGAAGATTTGACATTGCCAAAGGAGCCTTCATTTTTATGTTCATATTATTTGGGCAGGATCGGGTCAAATTCCTATATTTGTGGTAAAATCTGCACTTGAAGGGTAATGCCTCATAATACAAACTTCTAATTATTGAATCCAAGAAAGTATTGCAAGTTCGAGTTCAACCTCTTCTTGTAAATACTGGCTAATATCCATTTCCATGCATAATCTAGCATAAACAGCTATGTTTTCTTCCATTGTGTCTTTGGAAACACCCAAATGTATTCCAAGATAATTATCGATAATTTCCAAAACCTGATCATTCCAAAACTCCATTGGAAGTGCATATAAATGGATCCAAACCAAGATAGCATTTGGTTCAATTTGAGCATCAAATCCCACTCTCCAGGGATGAACAAATAATCTTGCTGGACCATGATTCCTCTTTTCTAACTCAAAGTCCCTATTTCTATTGGTAAGTGAAAAAAAAATTACAACAAAATATCCATTGCTAATAAACCACAAATAATGCTCACCAAGAGTCTCATAGTTTTCCTTGACCCAGGAATGCAAAATATTTAGGGTAGGACGAATACCAATGAATTATAGATCAAATCATGATTGGATCTATATGAATTTATTTATTCTAGCATCCTTTGCTCAATGACAATATTTGGCCTTGATTATGACTATGGCAAGCATCCATTAACTCGTTGATATGTTGATCTATTTGCACTAGCCATAAAAAATATTTTAATACAGTTTTTTGTGCTTCTTTAGTATTTGTTTGAGATTTATCTTTTAACAAATCTGCAAATGAACTATGTATCTCTAAAAAAGGACTTGAAGGTGTCCCTATTGGACCCTCCTAGGGCAACAATCTTGTCTTCAATTCCACAACAACCAAAAAAATCTTCAGCTACCCAACTGATGCCCTAGTTTTCTCTTCCATAATGCATTGAATTATTTTCTTCACTATGCCAATTAAGAGGGGTTTACAAATTAAAATAATGTTATAAACGAAAATGGATGTGGGGATTGAAAAAATAATATTTTTGATCTTCACCATATATTATTTGAGAAAATCTCTTGGATATGTGAGCATATCTATAAAGAAGGAACCTAGGTAACAGATAATTTAGCTAATCATGGTGTTTATCTTTGTCTTGGTGAAATTAAAATTTCAAAAAACAACTGGTCTAGTAATATTTTATCTCTTAATAAAAATTATATCAAGGATCACTTTGAGCAAGATGATGAATATATTTCATAGATTTTATATTGTTTTTCTTTATTGGATTAATTATTATATTTGTCTTGTGATTTATTTAACATTCTTATAGATTATATTATGCTTGTAACCTTAGGAAGACATGAATACACAATATAATAAATATGAAATGAACTACAATACTAATATATGGAGGAAGGATTTGTTTAAATACTCTTAACTGAGAGATAAATCACATCACTTGATTTATTGAAGAACAATATATTTTAACAAATAATGATAAAACATTTTATTGATATCAAGAATTACTTTATCCTTAAGCTCCTTTATTTTTGCTTAAATATATTTAAATTAGAATCATAATACTATTTACAAAAATGATATGCGTAGAGAGAATAGCTCCACATATAAAACTATTAAAGATAACTGATTTTTAACTTCCAAAATACCATAAGCCATATGAAATGACCCTCATAGAGGATCTTGTTTACATGATATATGGTTATCCAATCATACTCCAGTTATTGAAGCATGATATACAACCCTATACCTTGCAAGATTTAAACCTTGGACCTTTATTTAGAGTTCCAAAGTCTCCACCATTGGACCCATTTTAAATAGAGAATAACCTATAAACATAAATATTTAATTGGTATATTTAATTTACAACATTTTTTCCCCTTTGAAAAGCTTTGGTCTCCAAATATTTAGAGCAAAATAATTGATATAATATCCATAAAAAATAAAATGAGTGATATGTTGCATCAAATTCATCCACCTCAAAGATATTTAGATTGTCATTGATTCTTATTTCATGTCAACGCTTGGAATTTTTATTCATGGTTGTCATTTATGCAAATAGTTCAATATTCATTTGATTTCATTAAACACTTAATCAAGGCTTTCTTGATAATGTATATTTTTATAGAGCTTAAAATTTGAAGGATCTTCATCATGCTTCACTTTGATTTTTTCTTCCTTTAAGAAATAGGACCTTGTAGCAATTTGTAATATTCTAATAGATAATTTTTGAATTTTATGGTGGTTATGAGTTTTACTCCCATCAAGGATCTAACACAAAAATATTTATTTTATACTAACTTGCCTTGTTTTTGCTTTAAATATTTGAAATTTAACATTGATACTACATCTAACATGCTTGCAACTACAAGAAGAAATGAACATACAATACAAAAATGATGGAAGAACCTCTTCTTATATATAGTCCAAAAAATTTGTATGAAGAACCTCTTTTTATATTCTCAACTAAAAGATAAATAATATCCTTTAATTTATCTTTAAAATAAATGATAACAAAAAGGGAAATAATACTACTTGGATTTGTCTCCTGTGTCTATATACATTGAAGTAGAATTATAATACTATGGAATTTAATACAAAACGACCCATATAAACATAAAAAAATAATTTATTATATTTTGGTGTACAACATGGATAATTCATAGTAAGATCTTATAGTAAAGTAACAAGTTGAAAATAACTTCCACATCTATAAAAATACAAAAAAATTAATTTTAATATTTAAAAAATGGTCCGCACACAAGAAGACAAAATTTTCAATGCTTTATAGTTTAAGTCTTTATTTTAAAAATATATGTATCAAAATGTTTCAAACAAATCTTAGCTTATGTAGAATTCAGAGGATAGAAATAGTACTTGAAATTGTAGATTATGATAATGTGTTTGCATGTTGAGCAATTGCTATCTTTAAATGCATTTTAATATTCTACTTCATATTAAATTATGCATTGTATATGAAAAAGATAATTTTATATAAAATCAATAATATAATAAAAATATACACTAAGAATGCTTCAATTAAAATTTTAATGGATTTTGTCAAATTTTAAGTGCATGTCATGCTTAAAATGATATAAATGAGAATCAATGGCACAAAAACCCCCAAAAGTGGGACTCATTGACATGCACTCACCCTTTACAAAAATAAAAAAATAAAACATTACAAATGCTAGTGGGGAGTGAGACTTTCCTTCAAATTTATTAATTTTAATATTTGAAATAATTAAAATAATAGAGTAAGTATTCTTTAAAAAATTGAGTACTAACAAAGACATGTCAATAGAACCGCTAGCAGAATGTAAGGATGCCCCTCTTGGGGAAGTAAGTTTTTTTGTGTATTAAAAAGGTTTTTGTATTACTTATAAGCAAGTAAAAAGGTTATATCATCGACCCTACCATGTAAATAAGGATTTCATACAAAATTTTACAAAAAAGCAACAACCATGTCTTAAATATGTTATGCTAATATACGGAAAGAGGAATCTATGATTTCTTCTAAGTCACTACATACAGGAATCAAAGTTGTTGGCATCCATATGAGGTATACGATAGAGATCTTCCCTAGTTTTATATGGCCACCATCATGGATGATCTCCATAAAAAGTCAAATACTTATGGTCTAAAGCCCAATTTGCCTTACATTTGGAGGGACAACTTTCCTCAAGATCTAAATTATTTGGCCAGGAAGGATTTAGTATTTTACAATAAAAATGCTTAAGTTGTATTTTTTCTTTGGTGTCTTTCCTTCTTTTAGCGACTTCATATTTTTTAAAACTTAATAAGACCTCTTTCATGGTTTTTGTTTGTTGGCTTTGCTTTCTATACCCCTTCAAGCTTTCCTAAGGAGGTGGCCTATGTCATGGCTTCTTAAGCAATTATTTTGATTGCCAATCCCTATCTTAATTTTTCATGGTCAATTTTTTTTTTAGATTGAGGAGAAGGATCAAGCTTAGTTCCTATATTTTTAGGGTGAAGTTTCTGGGAGAATATGTTTTTATTCTAAGGGAAAATTTAATTTCACCCTATTTTAGTCTAAATTACCTTCTCTTGTACCTTACTCAAGATTGCAGAGATTCCTAATGGGTGCTTCAGGCATTGGAAAAATAATTTAAAGGTATTGATTTGGCCAATGTAACATGACTTCTTTTGGGAGGAAAAGATTTAGGTAGCTCTGATATTTTTCACTGTTGCTAGGAAGTTTTTTTTTGCATATTTTTGTAACTCTTCTTTGTGATATTTGTGGTCTAGGCCATGTTTATCTTGTTGATCTATTTGTTGATCCATGTTATGAATTTTTTGGTAGTCCTTTTTGCTTCTTCGTAAAAGGTTCAAGGACCCTTTCAAACCCCTTCCATTAAATCGAATAAAAAAGCCCAATTTTCCTTAGAATATGTGATTTTATTTTATTCTTGAGGAGCATGAAGAAACTCTACTATTATGAATCTAGACTGAAGCACATATATCTTGTCAATCACCCTTTGTAACTTCCAATCCTGAGAGGTCTTGGTGGGTGCCTTTAGTTGATTAATGGTTACTTGTGGGTCTAATTTCACCTGAACTACAAACCAGTCGATCTTAGTAGCTTCCTAAATTCCACAAAGGATACCACACACTTATGTTAGATTTTTATGGAGGACACTAATATTCTCTACAAAAATAAGGGCATGGGTACCATATAAGAGTATTTTTATGCCTCCCATGCTTTCCATTTCTAGATTACCTCTTGACACGCCATTAGTGTTGATATTTACCATACCTCTAGGAGGGTATTTCTATGGTTCATCCCTTAGAATAGTAGGTTGAGGACTATGTGGGTGCCTACATCTCCATTCATCTAGAGGGAGTTAAATCCTAGAGAGTAAATTATGTCACTATTGATATACTATGGATGGGGGCTTCAAAATATGTAGGTTAGTTTCCTTGATATTAGTTGCAATATTTTTCCAAATATGTTAGACATTGTGGTGAGTTGCTTTAAAATTATTTTATTCATTTCTTTCTATAGATTCTCGAGCATCAGAGAGATGCTAGCCAAGGCCATCTATTTTATTGAGTTGTCTATTCCATTAACCTTGGGCCAAGTCCTCCATGCATGTTCAAGGGAGGTGAACTAAAGGAATATTAGATCCAAAAATGTTACCAACCATATTCATAATTGAATGGCTAGGGTATAGAAGAAAAAATGTGGTCTCAGGTCTAGTTCTCTACACAATAGAGCTCACATCTAAACGAACCAAAAAAATAATATTTTATCAATTGGTATCCAATAAGAACCCTCTTGTAGAGTACAATATAGATAAAGAGTCTCACTTTAGGCCATGTCATAAATTACCACATATGATTAAAGACATCCCTAAGTGGATTATCCTTGTGGTGAGTGAGATATGAGTATCATAGAGTTGTAGTATACACCTCATTAGAATGTGAGCCCTATCACAGTCTATATTTGTCTTTCAATAAAGATAGTGACTGACTTCTAAGAACCTGATGAATAGCCTCCTTGACAAAATCTATTGCTAGGATTGGACAATATCTTGCTAGAATCCAAACTCTATCCTCTTGATTCATTTTTACATAGTTTTTATAATAGTATGATATCCTTATTCTTCCTTGACTATGGAGTTGTTCCATATGTCTCACTATACTAGAAATTTTTGAGACAGTGGAGGTGCACCATCCAAAACATATATTCAAAAATTTGCTTGATGGTCATTCCCCACTATCCAAAATAGTTGTGGTTTGAAGATTGTATCCCCTATCCTTAGTACCTCAAGAACTAGAGATCCTCATCGAGGAATTTGATATCTAGTAAATACTTATAGAGCTCTATTTTTTGCATACTTGAATCTCAAGATATGTACCCATAACTCATTAGGAAAATAATTAAATTCTAATATAATTTTGCTACCAAAGCCAAGTTATTTTTTATCACTGACTGGAGGCCCAAGTCTCCCTCTTTTTTTGAAGATAATGTTGATCCCACTTAACTAGGGTCCACTTACACTCTAATTTTACCCCACTCCATAAGAACCTTTGATTAATTTTATCCAAATTTCTCAACACATCCTTAGTATTACATAGGATCAAAGAAACATAGATGGGAATAGATTGTAAAATGGTTTTGACCAAAGTGAACCTACATGCAATAAAAATCCACTAATTGGTCCAAAGTATTTTGCCTACTATGTATATTATCTATCAGCCTCCCCATTCATCATTTTTTTGTTTGACCACCTTTAATGGAACTCCTAGATAAGATATTGGAAGAGATGCTTGCTTGAAATTCAAGATACTTAGAATCATGGTCTCCACTCTAGAAGTACAATGAAAGAATATGATTTTAGAATTTCCATCATAAATAAATTGTTTTGTGGTTGCCAAAAAGAGGTTAAGAATTCTTGTGAATCTAGATGCTTGCAATGCAATAGCATGGCCCTTTAAGGTCAAGTCATATACAAACTATAAATGAGAGAGAGAAGTGGTCGTTTATGCACATATGATTCTTTGAAAGGATCTGTTATTCCTTTTATTAGATATGAGAAGATCTAGACACATTGAAAAAATATTGAATAGATAGGGGGAAAGAGGATCCTCAAGACCTATAGGATAAAGTGCTGGTCTACCCTGAGATAAGCCTTAGAGAGGTCAAATAGATAAACATGGATGGGGAGCTCTATGTCTACATGGAGTTAACGACCTTTGGAGAAAGCACTATTTTATCTACAATTGATCTCCTTCCCACAAATATTCCTTGCTCTGATGATACTATCATAGGGAGGAAGGATTTCAACCTTTGAGCTATCACTATCATAATTATTTTGAGGATAACATTACATGGGGCTTAGGTATGAGTATAATGTAGGTTTTGTTGATTTATTTCAAAACTGACTTTGTCATTTGCACTTCCTCTACCACCATAAGTAGATCATATTTAAGCAAGTCCTATAATTCTTTGAAGAACTCAATGGGGAAACCATCCGGTCTAGGAATGTTTCATTTTTCCATATTGAAAACCACTTCCTTAACTTCTACCATAGAAACTGGTGTTGTAAGTACCTCATAATACTCTTCCTTAACAAGGAAAGGGATTTATTGTAGAATTTCCTCTTAATACATAGGTTCTAGGGGGACTACAAAGAAATTTTTTTCAAAGTAGTTAGTGGTAATTTTATTCATTTCATCCCAAGAGTAAACTAGATCATCTGTGTTGGTCTTTAGGGAAGGTAAAAAGTTTGAAACTCATATTGAAATAAGATATTTATGGAAGAAAGTAGTGTTTTCATCACATTGGTAGATTTTAATGATATATTAAAGGAAATGCAACCACAATATCTAAAATGAGCAAGCATTATATAAATTTTTAAAATTTATATGGTAAAATCGGTAGCAATCATGAATTTGGGTAGGTTGTCTAGATTTTATGGCTGCCATAATATTCTACGATGTCCACCCTAAAATCCACCACACAATTCTTCATGCATTCTGCCCCTATAACCACCATGCCACAATCATTTTAAACCTTTTACACTGTTGGAAGTACTAGGAAAGGGATAAGCATTCAGTCCGGCGAAAATGAGCAAGAAATGTTAACTATATGACAATGGCAATATAATATGCAGGAAAAATATATGAGAAACTTTTGTAATAACTCATAAAATATCCATTACTGAAAGCTCACAAAAATAGTACAATGTGATATAATGGAGGTCTTAAACACTCCAAAAATTCTTATATGATCTACATTATATCTACCTTCTCTTCTCATCATTATGCTCTACTATTCTATATGCTTCTCTCTTGCATTCTATCTTTGGCCTATATAGACTGAGATATGAACCTTGGAATCTATGACTCTTCATATTCCTATTCTATGATTCATATACGTGTGGAATACATCCACATTTACATCATTGCACATTATAACATGTGCATGTTTTTACATTGCATAAAGTAACTATTCAAACCTTAGTCTAAGACAAAATCCTAATGTAAAGATATACCCAAGGTGGTACATTGGCATGTACCAAATAATGTAATATATTCTAACACCCCCTATATTACATTATTTGGGTATTTAAGACTTTAGTCTTCATTGTTATTCATCCTAGTTTTAGAATTAGAACTCTTATTTTCTACTTTCTTCAATTTTCTCCCTATCTGTATCCTAATCAAGTAAATAATTAGTATCTTCATTTTGTTCCTTTCGTTTACTTTGAACTGCATTAATCTTGAAAGTATTTTCTTTCATATTTTCTTTTCTGTCATGCTTCCTCTTATTTCTTCTTCTTCTTCTTCTTCTTCTTCTTTGTTTCTGTATTTTTCCTAGTGATATATCTTCATCATGATGAGTTAGAATATCATCATAATAGTATTGTCTAGGATTACTATTTTATTTCATTTTTTGAAAGAATTCAAAAACAATTAATGATATATATATCATCAAGTATTCTTCTGATGTAAATATAACCATATTTTGAGTATTCCACCAAGCTATAAAAATTACTCCATGTAGATAACCAATTAGTGTCATAAAATTTTCTTCCTTTGCTTCCTTGAGGAACAACGAGAATGTTTCCCTTTTTACTAGTGGACAAATATTTGTATCCATCAAAGATATTTATAAAGTTTTGAGAATAAAATTTCAACTCATGGAATAGTTCCTCATTATTGAATGCATTTCTCACTATTTCATCTATGCTTCTTCTACTTTGATCTTTAAGGTGTAATTCCTTATAACTCCCTAGTATTGTATATTGAGTGTATCTTTCAAAACCTTTGAAGTTTTCTACCTTATGACTCCCTAGTTTTGTATATGATCAAATACTACCTTTCAATTATTCAACCTTTTAAGGTTTTTTTTGTAATTTCCTATAATATTTCAAATTTCTAGATAGTATCCCTTTTGGTTCCCTAGTATTTGATAATATCATTTCAATTTTTGAGTTTTGTGGAATACCTTATATCTACTAAATATTTTAATATGTCTTGATATTAGGCTTAGCTTTCTTTATATTTTCCTTTGAGTTGAATCCCCAATGTTCAACTTCTAGTTTTTCATATTATTTCTCCTATTAATGAATAAATAGAAAGCTAAAGATATTTTAATGCACCTTCAGGTTTTGATAAGATTCTATAGTTGAATTCCTTTTGTCTCTTCAATTTGTATAAGAGACTAGTATTAACAATAATTTCCAACTTTCAAGCAATTCTAGTTTTTGCTTCCTTTACCCTTTAATTCTCAATGGTTTAGTTTTCTAACTTTAAATGATCTAAATTTTGATGTAATACACCTTATATATCCCTATTTGGAAATTTAGAAAATGATAATATTTGCAAAATAGTGCTTCATGTTTCAATTTAGAAAATCTTATACCTCCTAGTTTAATAATTTACAAATATTTTGATAATTGAATCTCAAATAATGCAATTTGAAATAGCTCTTACAAATATAATAACCTTGCTTTAATTTCTTTCTAAACCACCAATTATTAATCGAAGGTTGTAATTTCCTTATATCTTCATGTAAATTAGCTAAACATAACCTTAGAAATAATGCACCTTATATCTCTTTGCACTTTATGGAAAGCAAATATTAATTCAATGTAAATATAACTTTTTAATGTGATGCGTTATGTGCTAATTGGTTTCTTCCTTGACTACACTTTCAAAGCCTTTGAATGTTGTATTATCCTCAATCTTCAAGGTATGACACTATGTGTTAATTGCACTACATTCTATGGCACACTCTAGACTATATTCTCCCCTCGATGTTCTTTGACCTGTGGAAGCTTGATATGCACTCTCTTCTTAGATAAGGCTATTAATACTTCTCTATCTCCATTTGGAATGCATGCCAAATGGCATTTATGTTTCTCTTGAATGTATTTCTCCTTGTTAGGGGGTGTAGGGATATTATAGTATTTAGAATACATTAATTTAGGTGGCATAGGTGTTCTCTCCTTATGGATGTTTAAGTAATGATGTTTTATTATTTTCTTTCTTGAATGGAGAATTAATTCAAATTTGGATGCTCTTCTCCTTGCACAAGCATTATATTTCTAAGGCATTACTAAGAATTCGTAGGTGCTCTTCTCCTTTGTTCCAAATGGCATATGATTCCTTTGTTTGGTATGGCAAGTGGAGGCTCCTTCCCTTGCATTTAACAAATATCTCAATGTCCCTTATCTCCTTAATGATCTTTCCAATGCCTTGCAAGTTTTTTGGCTTCTCTTGCAACAACAACATGTTTTCTCCAACATACGGTGGATCCTATCCAATGTAATTTCAATGCTCTCTTCTAGGTGGTTTTTAATCCAAGCTTCTATCCTCTTCCACTTGGGTAACACTCCTTTCTACTTGTATATTTTTTTACATTATTATCATTGCAACTTGAACTTTAGTTGTGTTATGGTTTCCTTGCTATAGGTGCTATATTGTCCTTAGTCTCCTTTCTTATTGTATGTTCCTATTGCATTGTGAGATATGCCTTCATGGGACTATGAAATTGTATTTGGTATCTTTAGACACCTTGAATAATATGATTTTTAGCCATCAGTTGGCCCTTTTCCCTTTGCTTCGTAGCTTCTTCCTTAGATTGAATAATACTATCACTTGATGACTACAACTAAATATTCTATAAACTAAGTGGTGAAGGGCTACTCCACCCAAAACTCACACAATACTCAATAACACAACAAATTTCAAAATAAATCCAACTTCTAATATTCTTCAATGAAATGAAATTACAGAATCAAAAATTACAATGCTACGACCATAGGGTCGATTTGATTACAAAGAAAATCGACTAGAAATATGTAAGCTGAAGCAACGATCTGTCATACCAGATAGCATTTTTGGGGATCCCCTTTCCCCTTATAATAACTTCCCTAGGTCATTATGGAAAGAATAACTCCCCTTTTCCCACCCAAGAATATATTCATCTAAAATTTGAATTTTCATTTTCCCACCCAGAAAGATATTCAAAATTGAATTTCGGTGGCATAGCTTCCCAGAACCATAAGGTTTTAAAATCCATATGTTCCTATGTATGCTGACTAACTAAAATATTTGATGACTATTTTTCACCTTTTTGGACTTTAGACTGGCTTACATCTCTCAAGTGTCATCATGGACTCCAAAACAACTAAAGAAACCTATAACCGAAAGAGAAAATGCAACTTTTTCTTTTTTGGTGATGCAATATTTCACTTACACCACTGGATTCTCCTGCATCAGACACCTAGGGTAAATTGAGAAGTGACCTTCACTTCTCTAGTGTTGGAGGAAAACCAAGATGGTCAACCTTTATCTTAGAAAACCATGATGAATCTTCAACAAGCCTTCCTTTCTACTTAAATAGGTATTCTTCATACTATATGTTTCTTGTACTTTTGCCCATATGGCTATACAATATTTTTCTATATATTCTTTCTATGGAGTAGATGTTGGAATATTCCACCGTTATTCTACTAGTCCATCCTCATTGTCTCCTTCATGACACTCTATCAAGTCAAAAATGTTAGACAAAGGTGATATGTTAATTGCACTTGGTAATTCCACCTCATATGCATTTCCTAAATCATATTAATTTATGATATTGCATGGCCTAAACTTATTTATTTTCAACTTGTTATGTCTTAACAGAAAATATTTCCTTTCTCAGTTGAACCATAGCTTCATCTCCAACTTCGAATTCCTTAAACCTCCACTTCTAGTCTATCTTTGCCTTGTAATGAGTATTCATATTATTAATATGCTTCCTTAATTCTTCATGCAAGTTATTCAAGTTCTATGCAAAGACCTCAACATAGGTTCTACTATTTTCTCATTTTTCCATCTTTCTCAACTCATATGCATTCCTTGGGTTGCTCCCATATATAATTTGCAATAGGGATTTACCAGTACTCTTGTTGATAGAATTATTGTAAGAAAATTCCACCTGTGGTAAAATCAAATCCCATCCCTTGGGCTTATCTCCTACTAAGCATCTCAATAGGTTACCCAAACTCCTATTCACCACCTCTGTTTGTCCATCAGTCTACATGATGGTGTGTAGAACTTAAATTCAAATATATCTTCAAATTCTTCCATAAGATCCTCCAAAAATAATCAATAAATTTGGTATCTCTATCTGAAAATATACTCTTTGGTAGACCATGTAGTTGAACCACCTCTTTGAAATATAACCCTGTAATGTGAACTACATCACTAATTTTTTGGCAAGTAATAAAATATGCCATCTTAGAAAACCTATCAACCACCACAAATATTGAGTCATGTCCTCTTTGTGTCCTTGGTAAAACAAGACCAAAATCCATGATAATATCTTCCCATGGTTTATCTGGTACAGGTAATGGATGATATAGTTTGGTTTTTTATCTTACACCTTTGACCATCTGGTATACTCTACAAATTTGCAAAAACTCAACCCATTTTGAGTGCCTTTGATTTAACTTTCCTTGACTATTAAGATACTACAAGGCCTGATGATCAGTATATAAAACAAACCCTTTTGGAAACAAATAGTGTCTCCATTTATTCAAAGCCTAAACTATAGCGTAAAAGTCCTGATCATAGACAAAATAAGTTTTTCTTGGCATCATTAAGATTCTCACTAAATAGGCGATGGGCTTACCTTCTTGACTCAAAACAACTCCTATGGTGCTACCACTAGCATCGCAATGTACCTTAAATACCTTATTGAAACCTAGAAGTGCCAAAATAGGTTTCTCTATGACTCTCTTCTTCAACATATCAAAACTCCTGCCTGCTTCTATAGTCCACTTAAAATCCTTCCTATTCCATCTCATTGTCTCCATTAGGAGTGCACAAATACTACTAAAATTATTAAACTTTATGTAAAAACTTTCTATACCATGGAATGATCTTACCTCTGTAATACTCCTTAGTGTAGGCCATTAAATGATAGCCCTCACTTTTTTTGGGTACATTTTAATACCTTTAGTGGAGATAAAAAATCCTAGATACACCAACTCTCTTCACAAAACTGCATTTCTTCAAATTAATTAGCAGCTTCTCCTCCCTTAGCTTCTCAAAAACTCTTTGAATATGTAGTAGGTGCTTCTCCAATGTCTTACTAAAAATAGAAATGTCTTCCAAATAAACAATTATAATTTTTCCCAAAAATTATTTTAATACCTCATTCATAAGCTGCATAAATGTGCTTGGCACATTGGTTAGCCAAAATGGCATGACTAACCACTTTTACAAACCCTATTTAGTCTTAAAGGTTGTATTCCACTCATCTTCTTCTCTGATATGTATCTAATGATACCCACTCTTTAGGTAAATCTTCATGAAGTACTTGGATCCATTCAAACAATCCATAAGGTCATCCATCCTTAGTAATGGAAAACTATATTTGATTGTAATCTTGTTAATGGCTCAAGAGTCTGTACACATTTTCCATTCTCCATATTTATTTGGTGCTAGTATTGTAGGTACTGCACATGGATTCAAACTCTCCCAAATCAATCCTTTCTTCAATAGCTCTTGAACTTGTCTATTTGGCCCCTCATTATCTATAGGAGTCATTCTATGGGTTACCTTATTTGGTAAACTAGCTCTTGGTATCAATTCCATCTGGTGACTAATCTTCCTCACTGGTGGTAAATCTTCAGGTACATTATATGATACAATATCTTGGAATTATCCTACTAGATCTAAGACTTATACTAGTATATCTTCACATTTTTATTTATTAACTCGAGGAATCAATGCATAACACATATTTTAGTGCTTCATATCATCCCAAAATTTTCTACCATCAACTAAATAAATTCTTACACTACTATATATATTTTCTTCCACCTCCTTCAAGGGCTTCAACTTGTGGTGAACTCCATCCTTTATCAAGGAATAAGTTTTGGCATGTCCATCATGTACTGCATGTCGATAAAATTGCCATGGCCTCTCCAATAGCATATGAAAAGTATCCATAGGTAGGATGTCATATAGTACCTCATCATGGTAATTACCAATATTGAACTTCACTAAACATTTCTCATTGACCAAAGATCTATGGTCCTTTTGCAACCATGCAATCCGATATGGATGCAGATGTCTCCTTATATCCAACTATAATTTGTTAACCATTCCCTTTAAAACTAGATTATCAGTGCTACCATTATCAATGGTAACATTACAAACTTTACCTTTACATTTGCACCTTGTGTGAAATAAACTCTTCCTCTAAAATAGATATTTCTCCTCATTTAGAAAGGCTCTCCTTGTGACAAGAACTTCTCCTCCTTCTACCTCTTCAAAATTCTCAGATTCAAAATCTTCATATACATAGGCATCTTGTGCATTACCTTCAGGTCTCTTATTCATCCTTCCTTGATGTTGTGGACACTCGTATGCTCAATTTACTTCTTCTCCACATTAGAAACATGTTTCATGAAATCCTCCTCTTCTAGATCCTCATACAAACCTTCCTCTTCCTCTTTGATCACAATTATGTTGCTCATGGGGGTGGTAGACATTATCCCCTTAATAGTTCTATCATCCCCATTTTATTTTGATCTTCATTTCATCCTCTATATGGTATTCTGCTAGTCCTTCCACCACAACCTCTTTATATCTACTTGCTTTCAAATATTCTATTTAGCTTCTCTTCTACCTTAAGTGAAAATTGATAAGCATATTCTATGGTAGTCATTCTGAATAAACTTAGCTCCTCTTGAATAATTGGCTTCAATCCATTTATATAATGGGTTACCTTATCCTTGTTGGCCTCAAAATGACCTATTATGATCATGACCTTGTAGAACTCTTTTGTATACTCTTAGATATATTTACCTACCTACCTCAAACCTTCGTAGTCAACTAGAATGAACTCTCTTTAACTTTTCCACCATTTGATCCTATCTTGTTATTCTTTCTTTTCCTCTTTTATTTCTATCTACTTGTACTCCCTTCCACCAGATATTAGTGTGACCTTCTGTTTGGTGTTTTCATATTTGAACCTCTCAGGATATTCCACCTCCTCATACTCAAAGTACTCCTCCATATCATTGATGCAATCGATCAACTCTTTTGGGTTAAGATTTCCAAAAATGTAGAAACATCAATCTTTGGATTTTTTCCAATCTTGGATATGGCCTTAAATAGTCTAACTTGCTTAGGATCTACAACCTCCTATTCTTATTTGTGTTGTGATTCTTCTTCAGCTTCGTCTTCACTTTCATATTCTTTTCTTGGCTCAAACCCTTTATGCAGCTCCTATTATAGTGCTTGAACTTATCTCTATAGTGCTTTAAACCACTCTTCTAGAAATACAATATTTATCCCACCACCACAATTTCTTTGTAGAGGTATTCTAATCACTTTTCTCACAAACCTCAACCACAAGTCCTAGTGCAAACTGCTTCACTTTCAGTGATCTGTTTACACACTCAGGAACTACTACTCTGATACAACTTGGTGAAGGGCTACTCCACCCAACACTCGAAAAATACTCAATAACACATAAAATTTCAAAATAAATCTAAATTCTAATATTCTTCAATAAAATAAAATTATAGAATTAGAAATTACAATGCTATGGCCATAGGGCCATTCTAATTACAAAGAAAATTGACTATAAATTTGTAAGCTAGAGCCACGATCTATCATACCAAACTGCCTTTTTGGGATCCTTGTTCCCCCTTTAATAAATTCTCTAGCTCATTCTAGAAAGTGTAACTCCCCTTTTCACCTCCAAGAAGATATTCATCTCAAATTTGAATTTTCATTTTCCTACCCACAAAGATATTCAAATTTGAATTTTGGTGGCACAACTTCCTGGAACCATAACTTTTTACTCAGGTATCCGATTGGCTATTATATTATATCATTGGAAAGATTGTGAAGGGATATACAACAAAAAAATTAGTAAAGATCATTTCATCAAATTCTAATATTTGTTTCGGGCCTCTAAGGTCTTCAAATTTTATTTTTAAACCTTATTAGTGAGATTTCTTAGGATGGAAACTTTAATATCTCTCAAACTATTCAGGATATTGGGGTTATTCTTTCACCACCAATACATTTTTCAATTCGGCTCCTTGGGATAAATTTTGAAATCCATATGTGCCCGTTTAGACTAACTTACTAAAAATAATCGGTGACTATTTTCACCTTTTTGGGCTTTAGACTGACTTACATCTCTCAAGTGTCATTATGGAATCCAAAACAACTAAAGAAACCTATAACATAAAGAGAAATGTATATTTTCATTTTTTGGTGATGCAAGATTTCCCTTACACCACTAGATGCTCCTGCATTACTAAGATAGAATAACTTAGTTGTACCTGAATTTTGAGACTTTATTAGTCTTTTTATGTAGCTTTCTTCCTTGTCTTTAGTAAGGTGGCACCTTCTCTATTCCTTGGTGGTTGTAGTGCTCCTTTGATGGCTTCTCTTCACCAAGACTTGTTGTAGCTTTACTTGTGCTTAATGGTGGATTCAATGTTACCTTCTCTTCCTTGGCAACATTATATTAAGTTTCCTTGCTTGGTTAAATTTCCAATGATGATTCTAAGCTTTTTAATCATGTAAATACTATGCCTTTTGGATGGCTATGCTTTGCACTATTGTATGTTACAACACCAATATAGCCAAGTCATCTATATTTCCAAGTTTCACTTATTCATTGATTTATTATTATAAATAGATGTAGGTTGATTTATTTGGAATCATCTATCATATTGAAACTTTTTTGCGTATTTGCAAGGACTCATCCCTCCTTAGTGGCAAAGGATTTAGCCCTCCTAAAGTGACAAATAATATTTGATTTTCTTATTCACATTTTCATTCGTATTTTTTTTATAAGAATTCTGCTTCAAGTGGTATTAGAGATACTCCTAGATATTTCAAAGAAATTTGCAGTTAAGGTTTGACAATAAGGAGAAATTATTAATAGGGAAGATATCACTGGTCATCCAAGAGTATGCAGGCTGGTTTAGATATATATCCAAGCATAGGAAACACTATTTAAATTTACATGAAAGCAAGGAGAATTACCAAAAATTTGTGAACCCTAAAGGTTCTCTGTCTAATAAAATATGATTGAGTCCAGTATGATTAATACCTCACAAATTATTAATTTCTCTTAAAAAGTGTTTAAAGGAATCATTTAAAATTTTTCCATCCTTAGCATCCTTTAAAATTCCTCCATCCTTCGCATCCTATACAAACCTTAGTTCTATTTTTTCTTTTCACACTCAATGAAATTTATTCAAAGTTTTCGATGGATGAAGTAATTTTACTAGATTTAATTATGCTAAGATTACAAAAAATTATATTTTTTAAACCTAAAAGCTATACCTGGCATCTTCTCATTCGGTTTTGCGGTATATAATTTGAATTTTAAAGTCAAAAAATAAAGTATATGTGACATTTCAATAGCAATTATTCACTTTACCACTTATTTTCAAAACTATTTTAAAGGATCTATCCACATGTGCATAGTACTTAGGTGAATCCAACACTATTTTAAAAGATCCAATCTAGTACGTTAATTTTTTTTGTATTTTCAATGCTTTTTTAAAGGACCCATCTGCATGTGTGCAACACTTATAAATCCCACATGCAACAAGTGAAACCCAGTAAATAGTTTATTAACAATAGCAAGAACTATTAACAATTGACCACCAATAGCTGGTATGACCTCTCTTCGTGATTCATCCTGATCCATTTTTCACTACCACATTACTATAATCGTTCCCACATTTCAATTTTCCACTCATGTGCTTCCTCGTTATCGTTCCTCCCTTTGCTTACCACAACTATTCTATCTGCTTAATCATTCGTGTGGCTCATGTATGTCAATGTTAGCATTTCCAAATACGTCTGTCAATATTTATCTATCTCATTATTCACCATGGGTCTTTCGCCATCCTAGTTTGTGATTATATCCTCATTCATTGTGTATCCTGACCTTTGGTTACTGAATAAATATGTTATGTATCTTGATCGTTGGATACTAAATAAATTTTTACTGTGTTATAGTCATTATTGGAAGAATTGAAAGTGATCATAAAGTAAATTCATTCAAATTTTGAAGTGACCATTGTATAATTAGGATAATCTATAATCGTTGTTATTGGAGGGTTTAAAAGTGACTATTATAGTTAGAAAATTGGATCAAAGATAACCCTTGACCGTGGAATTATAAAAATTTCTCTTTTTTGTGAAAATTTGACAAACAAATACATTTTTTGCAAGAAAATAACCAATTTTTGATCCACTTGGTCCAAAAATTTTGGTCAACTTGGTCCAATTTTTTTGCTAAATTCTATAAAGCAAGTGCATGAGTGATAGGTGGAATCGAGGACCAAATGAAATACTACACAGAGAAGAGATTCCAAATGAAGGACCAATAAATTTGCCAAGAAGACCTCCATGAAGTAAAGGTATGCAACATAATTCTCTTTATGCATTAATGATTTTTAACCTCAACCATCATGTTACTAGTCCCATGGCTCCTTCCAACTCATCCAACTCATCTCAAGAAAATATCACAATGAGGAAATAGTAATCCCTACTGCATTCAACCAAGAATTACAAGCATGTTTGACTAAAATAACTCCTAATATGAACAATATGTCAATAATTCTCATACGACTAGTAGATATTCAAAACCAAGAAGCTCCTTCCTCCCCAAATAATTACCATAGACAATAATAACATGGGTCAAGATATTGAGAAATTTTATCAATATGCAATATGACCTATAGGTGTTAATGTTCCATGTACTGATATGCTCACCTTTGAGGTTGGTGATCCATGTGGGTGGTTAGCTAAAATTAAAGGTATCCTACACTTATATCATATATCTAAAGCCAAAAACGTTTCTTAGACCTCTTCCAAATTGGGTACAGAAGCTTACGAATGGTTCTCTTGGAAGCAATGTCAACATAATCGTCCCATATTATGGCCTAAGAGAGATATTTTCCTCAAGATATTTGATAAAGGTAGTTCTTCTTCCTACATTGTTCACCTATTAGGTCTCAAACAAACTGGTTTTGTCCAAGATTATGTTTCAGAGTTCACAAGTCTTCTCACGTACATGGAGTAAGTAAATGCTTTGGTGGTGGTTTCTGCCTTTTGACATGGTCTAAAATAAAACTTGAAGTGGACTTACATAATCCTTACACTTTGGATGAAACTATAAGAATTGCTAAGAATGCTAAAAAGAAATTTTAAAATTGGTCATCTTCAAGATGAGACTCTAATACACGTCCTCAATATTGCAATAATTACTTCGACAAAAATGAACAACCATCAAGGTATTTTTGCTATAAATATCATAATCATCATCCAAGATATCAAGCATGTGTACCAAGATAAATATTTAAAATAGAATATGATAATAAGGATGAAGAATATGAAGCAGAGGATGTTAATCAACTAGAATCACCCATGTATGCAGAACAAATAGATAATAATGAAATAATACCAAAAGAGGATACTATGGCTATTTAAGTACATGCTCTTATGGTATTAACAAGTCACCATACAATTAAGGTACCAATATTTATTAGGCATAAAAAAATAAATGTATTGATTGATTTAGGTTGTACTCATAACTTTATTGACATCAAGACTGCTAAAGCATTGAACTTGCACATTAATTTTTCCAATCAAGATAATTTTCAAGTATTAGTTGCAAATGGAGGAAATACTCAATGTATTGGTAGAACATCTTCAGTTTCAATATAAATGGGAAGTTACACATGGCAGGGAACTCTCTTTGTTATGATTTTAGTAAGTTCAGAAGTTATTTTGGGTGTTGAATGGCTAGAACAACTCGATATTGTTAGTTTTAACTTTCAAAAACTATTTGTGGAATGGAAAGAAAATGGGAAGACTATTCGACTCCAAGGAATTAAAACTCCACCATCATAAATAGTGAGTTCTCACAACATGGAAAAAATATTAAGGAAAGGAGGCTATGGATTCATAGCTCAAATCAATTACATGGAAGTACCAGCACAAGATACCTCGGTAATTCTCTAAAAGGATCTTCAAGATATTGTGACTAGCTATGATGAAGTTTTCACTAAACCAAAAAGGCTACCTCCCAAGTGATCTCATGACCATGCCATACATATTGTACCTAGAATTATTCCTCCTAATGTACGTCCTTATCGATATCCTCAACCTCAAAAAATATAAATTGAAAAGATTGTCCCAAAACTATTAGAACACAGAGTCATTCATCATAGCACTAGTACCTATTCATCACCAGTGGTGTTAGCCCATCGTAAATATAATTCTTGGCATGTGTCTGAATGTTTGGCAACTTAACAAAATCACAATCAAGAACAAGTTCCCTATCCATGTCATAGATGATTTATTAGATGAATCTTTATGAAATTAGATCTACATTCAAGTTTTAATCAAATAAAATTAAGAGATGAAGACATTTCCAAAGCCACCTTTCATACTCATGAAGGTCATTATGAGTTCTTAGTCATGCCTTTTAGTATCACCAATGCCTCCTCAACCTTCCAAAGCCTCATGAACCATGTATTTCATCCATTTATTCATAATTTTATCTTAGTATTCTTCGATGATATTTTAATTTATAGTAAATCATGGAAGGATCAATTGATACATGTGGGGAAAGTTCTTCATGTTCTACATAAGGAGAAAATTTTTGTCAAACACTCCAAGTATTTGTTTGGTGTTCAAGAAGTGGAAAATTTGGATCATATAATTTCTCATTGAAGGTCTTAAAGTGGATCCTAATAAAATTAAAGCCATTCAGGATTGGCCTTTACCCAAAACCATTAAGAAACTTCATGGTTTTTTGGGTCTTATAGGTTACTATTGTAAGTTTATTTGTAATTATGGTAAAATTACAGCTCCTATCACCACCATTAAAAAAAGGATGCCTTTCAATAGTTGGATGTGGCTACTCAAGCATTCATGGCACTCAAATAAGCTATGTGCACAACTCCAATTTTGGCAACTTCTAATTTTCACAAACCATTTATTATTGAATGTGATACTTTGGGAACAACTAATGGGGCAATATTAATGCAATATGGTCATCCCATGCCATTCAAAAGCAAGCAAATTTTAGGTAAAAATTTGGGAACGTCCACATGAGAAGGAAATTTTTGCTATTCTACATGCAGTCGAGAAATGGAGACACTACTTAATCAGTAGTTGTTTCATTATAAAAATAGATCATAGTAGTCTCAAGCACTTTCTAGAAAAATGCTTTTCCTATCCAAAGCAAAACAAGTGGCTGATAAAGTTATTGGGATATGATTTCATTATCAATTATAAGAAGAGCAAAGAAAATATGGTATTAGATGCATTATCTCATAGATATGAAGATGAAGTTTCTATCAATGCCATTTTGGATCCTTGTTCTCAATGGGTTTTTCAATTCCAAGAAGAATGGTTGGTGAACATTGAAACTGCTCAAATTATTAAATATTTGATTTTAGGAACATCCAAGTATCCTCATTTTTCATATCATGAAAAGGTGTTAAGAAAGAAATATTGCATTTACATTTCACAAAGTTTCATTATTAAATCCATGATCCTTGAAGAATCACATGCTTCTCCATTAGTAGGGCACTCAAGATTTTTGAAGACATATATACAAGTAAAACAATATTTTTATTAGAAATGATTGAAATATGATGTCAAGATATTCATTGTCGAATGTGAAGTATGCCAACGCAATAAGGGTGAAACAGTCAAATTTCTAGGACTTCTTCAACCATTATCAATCCCGAACTGCTAGTGGAAACACATATCAATGGACTTTATTGAAGGTCTTCCCAAATCAGAAGGTAAAATAGTGATTTTTGTGGTAGTGGATCATCTCTCCAAGTATGCCCACTTCAATGCTCTACAACACCCATATTCAACAAGAAAAGTGGCTAAGGTATTTATGGACTCCATTTTCGAGTTATATGGAATACCCAAAAATTGTAAGTGATCGTGATCCCATATTTACTAGAATTTTTTGGTGAGAATTATTCCATCTTAGTGGTACCAAATTAAATATGTCTTTAGCATACCATCCTAAAATAGATGGCCAAACTAAAATGGTTAAAAAAAATTTGGGTACCTATCTATGATGCTTCGCTCAAGATAAGCAGTATCGATGGAGTCATTGGCTTTCATTAGCTGAATGGTGGTACGACACTTCATACCATTATTCCATCAATATTTCCCCATTTGAAGCATTATATGGGTTAAAACCACCAGAAATAGCATATTAAATTATAGGATCATCCAAAGTAGCTCAAGTCGATGATTGGTTCTAGAACCGACAGATAATGCTTAACATTATCAAAGACAATTTGATCCAGACACAAAATTGTATAGCAATAAAAATATTCACACCGTTCAGAGAGAAAATTCAATATAGGAGACATGGTTTTCTTACATTTGCAACCTTACAAACAATTGTCATTAATGATCAGGACTAGTCAAAAGTTGGCTCCAAGAATTTATGGTCCTTACAAGATAGTGCGTCACATAGGTGAAGTAGTATATCAACTGGAGCTTCCCCCCTCATCCCATATACACCTAGTATTTCATGTTTTGTATATCAAAAAGATGATTGGACAAAAAGTGCACTCTCAGTCAAAAATTCTAGTACTTGATGAAGAAGGATGTATATATCTTCAACCAGAAGTAATATTGCAAATCAGATCACATCATCTTCTATCTCACCACATCAAATATTTTCTTATAAAATAGTAGGACCTACCAATAGAATATGCTACATGGGAAAAAAAAATATTTTTGAATCATTTCCAGCTTTGAGGAAAAATATTTCTAAGGGGAGCCATGTTACAACACCAATATAGCCAAGTCATCTATATTTCAAAGTTTCACTTATTCATTTATTTATTATTATTATTATTATTATTATTATTTATTTTATTTTTTTTTTAATTTACATGGTGGAATTGGTAGCCTCCATGAATCCCGATAGGCTGTTCAGCTTTTTATGGCCACCACAGTATTCTGCGCTGTCCGCCCCAGAAGTCGCCACACAGATCTTCACGCAGTCCGCCCCTATAACCACCATGCCACAATCATTTTAAACCTTTTATGCCATTGAAAGCACCAAGAAAGGGACAAGCATTCAGTCCGGTGAGGCCCGAGATTTGAACCTTGGACCTCCGCCCCCTTATGGGTTTTGGATGAACCAATTGGTCTACACCTTAGACCCTACATTTATTTATTATTATAAATAGAAGTATATGTTGATTTATTTGGAATCATCTATCATCTTGAAATTTATTTGCGTATTCGCAAGGACTCAACCCTAATTAGTGGAAAAGGACTTAGCCCTCCTAAAGTGGCAAATAATATTTGATTTTCTCATTTGCATTCTCATTTGTATTGTTTCTATAAGAATATTGCTTCATTGTATATCAAATATATGCTTGAGAATAATATATTTGCTTTCAATAGATAGTAGGAAGTTGATATTATTCTTTTCCTTTAAAAAATATCTAACTCCTCTTTCTTATGTGTAGGTTTTACTCCTTGTAAAAATCCTATCTTCTACACTTCCTTGAAGACTTAAACTAGAAACCTTCCTTTTGCAACTTTAAACCTTGAATTTGGTGCTTAATAAAACTTAATAATAAGATAAATATAAATGTTCAAATAATGAACCTTTTGCACCAAAGTTGCATACATTTTTGACCTTCGTATGGTGATGGATTTATTGGTGATTTGGATCACCTAAATGCTGCCCTGTGGTTCATGAAATTGCAACTCTTCCTTGTTGTATAATATAGCTTTTTAATTCACCAATTTTGTAGCTTTAATTGATATGCTTTGCTATTTTGAGACTTCTCTATTTTGTAGCTTTGGAACTCCTATGACTTACTACCCAAAATTGTGGTTATGTGGATTCAACTCTCCTCTAAGTTGCTCTCCTGAATTCTGAAAATTAATAGTTATTAAGGCTGCCCAAATACTGCCTTCTAATTTTCCTTGAACTCTAAAATTTTAAGGAAAACACGCAGCCTTTTTCTACTTCAATATGGTGTCCTCAAATTTATCTAATCTAGTGGCCTATTTTAGCTCCTTTCTCCTCCAGTATCCTTGTCAAATTTTAACTTTAATATTGGCCTATTTTTCGGCCTTCTTCTCAAGAAGTTGAATGCCTTGAGGTCTTTGGAAATCCTTTCTAGAATTTGACAAACGTCTTTCCAAATTTTTCTTTCTTTTGGGCTTGTTGTTGGATGGTGACAATTATCCCAAATTCTTCTCTATTAGGAACTTCTCCTTGTTATCAATCTTCTCACTTGAGTTCTCAAATCTCCTCCAATGGCCTTCTTCAAATTATCCAATGAGGCTTTCCTGACATTCTCCTTCTTTCTCCTTTCAACCTTTTTTGATACCTCTTATCTTGGATATTTTACTTCCTGCAGCTTCTAAAATATTCAATAGTACTTTTCTAGTCCTCTATCTTCAATCTTCAATCTTCCAAATCTATAATTTCTTTAATAAGACCTTTCTATTAGGTCTCCTCCTCCTAGAGTTGCTTTATTCTTCAATATCCAATACACTGTCTTCAATGTAGCTTCTTTGGCCTCTTTCTCTCTTCTCAATATTTTTCTTGGAATATTTAATATGCAAATCCTACAATGGGATCTTTTTATTAGACCTCCAAAATCTTCAATATTCAACTTGTTGCTTCAATTACTGTATTGATTCTAAAGAAGATATTATTCCTAGATCTTTTAGGAAGCTTCCCAAATTTCTTTGAATCTCCTCTTTTTGACAACAAAGTATTATAAAATGATAATAGTAATTTCTTTAAATCTAAAGAAAATAAACTTCACTAGTTGATTTATCAATCTAGTGGAATCAATGTTGAGTCCTAGTCTTCACAAGTTTTTATGCAACTCTAAGGAAAGACTCTAGACAAATGCAATTTCAAAAATTTTGAACATAAGATTTTCTATCTCCTCTCAATCTCTCTTATGGATCTCTCTATTTCCTATTAGTCTACTTTATGCTCTGATACCACTGTTAGCTTTTGATAATATATATTAAAGGAAATGCAACCACACGATCTAAAATGAGCAAGCAATATTAACTATATGATAATGGCAATATAATATGCAAGAAAACTATATGAGAAGCTTTTGCAATAACTCAAAAAATAGTCATTAATGAAAGCTCATAAAAATAGTACAATGTGATATAATGGAGGTCTTAAATACTCCAAAAATTCTTGTATGATCTACATTGTATCTACCTTATATTATCATCACTATGCTCTACTATTCTATATGCTTATCTATAGTATTATCTCTTTGGCATATATATAGAGAGATATGAAAATTGGCATTTCACCTACCTATGACTCTTCATATTCCTATTCTATGACTCATGTACATATGGACTACATGCACATTTACATCATTGCACATTCTAACACTTGTGAATTTATTACATTGCATGAAGTAACTACTCAAACATTAATCTAAGACAAACTCCTAATCTAAAGATGTACCCAAGGTGATACATTGGTATGTACCAAATAATGTAATATATTCCAACAACCCTTCCTTCAACCATTAGATCGTAGATTTCTGTTTCCATAAGACCTCATAACTCCTTTCCTATTTCACTAAATCAGAAGAGACTTGGATTTCCTCTTTTTTGAGATCTTATATAAGTCCCAAGGAGTTAATATGAGTGTTCACTTGCTCTAGTTTGAAATCCCAACCTTCCTTTTCAGCCCTCACATCCCTAAACTCATGCTAGTTCCATTCCTTAATTTTGGTTTTGATGAATTGTAATCTCTTGAAAAAGCATGAATGTCATATAAGTATCTCTAAACCACATAAGTTGGAATTTATAGGATTACTTCCTAGAATATTATTAGATATCTATTAAAATAGGCCAATGGTTTGATCCTACTATTGGAAATATTAAGCATAATGAGTTGTCATTGATGTCAAAGGTGCATAGTCATTGATGTCAAAAGGTTGATATCAAAAGAAGGTAAGGCAAGGTTCATCTCAAAGCACTTGGGACAAAGTTCTAAGTAATTGAATAGAGAAGGTTTGAAGACCCAAGTTTAAGACCATGGTTCAAAAGAAAGCAAGTTTAAATCACAAGTGACTAAGGCTTAAAAGAGATAATATTATAATATTTGGGACAAAAGGTAAGAAGCCCAAAGGTTTAAAATATAAATTATAATATTTAAATCTATTAAGATTTAAAATATTATAATTAATTTAAAAGTTTTAGGTGCCAAAATCATGGAGGGCATAATAATATTTGAAATATTCAAAGCATCGATGTCTCCTTTAAATCTCCCAAGCGTATATAAAAAGGTGGATGAAATTCAATTTTGAAAATAATGGAGGTGCTAATGTTTGTGTGATTGATGCAAAATTCGTGATGTCCTTCGTGATTTGGTCATGGTCTCGTGGGAGAAAAGACAAGGGACAGTGCATGTTTCGAGGCAGAGTTCGTGAACAAGGAAGGGAGATAGCGAAGTGAGGTCTCATCTGAGCAGCTAGCTCAGACGGTAGGACCCTCGATGCTAAGTTGTGGCAGAGAGTAGGTCTCGAGTTCGAGACACATCGAGGGTAGCTTGGCAAAGGTTTTTGGTTTAAAAGGTTTTGCATCGTAGATCGTGGATAATAAGGTGTGCGTGAGGTTTGAGTGTTGTGTAGGTGGTTGGCCTAGCGATAGCCCAAGTGGCACCAAAGCACGGGTAGACAGGTAGGAGGTGTTGAGGTCGATTCTCACCTACGGTGGTTGTGGTAAGCGCAAAAATTAATTTTTATTTTGTCTAAGGTTAAATCATTAGGAGGCATAAGTCGTGTTTGGTCATTGTGCGCACTATTTGACTTAGGGAGTCATAAGGGGAATAAGTGTTTTTTTTTTGACAATTTTTTTAGAAGAAAATAAAAAGGGGAAATTGCAATCTTTTAAGGTGTTATTTTTTATATGCAAAAGTGAGGAGTAATAAGGTGTAATTAGTGTTTAATTAATTTGTATTTGTTATTGTTGATCTATTGTCTTGGCACTTTAGAAAGGAGAAATAAGGTGTAATTTAAGTCTATTGATATTTTGTATTTTGGCACACCTTAGAAAAGAGAAGTTTGAAATTTTAGTCTTAAAATTCAAAGCTTTATCTTTACAAGACAAAAGAGAAATTATAGAGTATTTTTGAGCATATCTTTGAGGAAAGGTTTTGTGATTGTTTTGAAAAGAAGATTGGCTAACCTCTTGAAGTGGCAAAAAGGAAATTTATTTTGAAACAGGTTTTGAGGGCACATCTTCATCAAAGCAAATTAAGAGGTATGGTGAAATCATTCCTTCTCTAAGGTGTTTGGTTGAGTGAAATATTTCTGAATTATAAGGTGGAGAAATAAGGATTACATATGTGAATTGTTGGAAATATTTGAGCTAGGATTTGTGAAACAACTTGTGCATTATTGATTGGTGAAATTGGAAACACTTGTGTTAGGGTTTTTAAGAACAAATTGTGCATTCTTGTTGAAAGAATTAGTGAAGAATTTGGGCATTGATGTGAGTGACATTGAATGTGAATGGGCAAGTGTTAGAGACCAGTTTTGTGAAGCAATTTGTGCATTATTGTGTTTGATCATTGAGAGTAAATTTGCAAGGAATAGAGACCAATTTTGTGAAGTGAAGTTATACACTAGTTTGATTTGATTTGAAAGGGATTTGCAAGAAGTAGAGATTGGATTAGATGAATGCAATATTTGTGAATATGAAGAACATATTGGGTATTTGATAATACATATCATTCTCTATATGTTCAAAAGGTTAAACGAATTCTAAGTAGAATATGTTTGAATTGCTTAGTTGAAGAAAGCATTTTTGAAAGAGATATAAGCATTGTTTGTATACAAGATTTGGGAATATTTGAGCAGGTTCTGTGAGTAGCATTAAGGTAGATTTGAGCAAGTCTTATGAGAAGACTTGAAGCAAATTGAGGTATATTTGAGCAAGTCTTATGAGAAGACTTGAAGTAGAATTGAGATAGATTTGAGCAAGTCTTGTGAGAAGACTTGAGCAGATTTGAGATAGATTTGTGCTAACCTTGTAATGAGGTTTGGTGCAAATTTAGGTAGAGATAGAGAGCAGGTTTGAGATAGATTTATGCATGTAATGTGTACATATTTAGATAGATTTATGAGCAGATTTGGAGCAGATTTGTGCTAGCCTTGTAATTTGTGCAGATTTGAGGAGAAAAGAGTAGAGTAGATTTGTGCTATTTGAATAAGATTTGTGTATTTAAGGAAATGGGAGAAATTAGAGCAGAGTGGGATAAATTATCTATGGAGAGAGATCCAAAACTAGAGTAGAAGGGATAGAGTTCTCCTATGGAGAGATATCCACAAACTAGAGCAAAGAGGATAGAGTTCTCCTATGGAGAGAGATCCACAAACTAGAGTAGAGGGGATAGAGTTCTCCTATGGAGAGATATCCATAAACCAGAGCAAAGGGGATAGAGTTCTCCTATGGAGAGAGATCCACAAACCAAAGCAAAGGGGATAGAGTTCTCTTATGGAGAGAGATCCACAAACCAGAGCAGAGGGGATAGAGTTCTCCTATGGATAGAGATCCATAAACCAAAGTATTGGGGATTGAGATCTCCTTTGGATAGAGGTCCACAAACATTGTAATAGGGAATTGATTCCCAAGAAATTTGTTGAGAAAATTTAGAAGAAATATTTTCTCCATGGACGTAACCCACATTGGGTGAACCACGTTAAATTTGTGTCTCTCATGTGTGTGATGATTTATGCATTATTTTATTATTGCTATTGATATTGCAATTGATAACATTGGATAATATTATTTGGGAAAGAAAAGTAAAATTTTATCTTATACTATTCACCCCCTCTCAGTATAAGCTTGTGTTCTTCAATTGGTATCAGAGTGGGTTCCTTCAAAAAATTCTAACAACTTGAAGGAAGATATTACAGGAACATAGATGGCATCTCAGAATGGATCTTCAACAAATAAGGCTCCATTGTTTGATGGGAACAATTATGCTTTTTGGAGTATGAGGATGAAGACTTATTTGATGGCACAAGGATATGAAACATGGCAATCTATTGAGGATGGGTTCACACCTACAACTACTCCTCCCATAGATAAGGATGGTAAGAAATTACATGTGAATAATTCCAAGGCTATGAATGGAATCTTAAGTGGATTACGTGAATCAAAATTTGTGAAATTTATGCAATGCAAATCAACAAAAGAGATATGGGACAAATTGAAGTAAACATATGAAGGAGATAGCAAGGTCAAGTTGGCAAAACTACAAACTCACAAGAGGAGGTTTGAAGAGTTGAAGATGGAATATGAGGAAGATATTGCTAAATACTTACTTCATGTTGATGAAGTTGTTAATACCATGCATGGACTTGGATTCGAAATTGAGGACTCCAGTGTTGCTCAGAAAGTATTAAGATCACTCCCTATAAGGTATGATGCAAAGGTTTCAGCTATAGAAGAGATGAAGGATATTGATAAGTTGACTATGGATGAGTTACATGGAATTCTCATAGCTTATGAGATGAGAATAGAAAAATATCACAATTCCAAGAAAGAGGCAGCTTTCAAAGCTTCAAAGAAGACAAAAGATAAGAAACCAGAATCAAGTGATGAGTCAAGCAATAATGAAGAAGCTAACTATGTGAGAAGAAATAAGGACTCAAGAAAACACAAAGATATAAATACTATGAAATGCTTTAATTATGGTGACTTTGGTCACTATGCATCTAATTGTCCACAAGCTAGAAGCAGTAGCAGTGAAGAGAAACAAGATTATAAGAAAAAGGAAGAAAGAAAATTCAGGCATGAAAAGAAAAATAGGTATGGTCAAGGCAAGCAATAAAAGAAGTTCTTTCAAAGGTACAAGAAGAGTTTCTATGTTAAAAAGGCAAGCAGTGCTTCAAGTGACAGTGATGAAAGACTCTCAGATAGTGAAGAAGAAGAGATTCTATTTTTGGCAATAGAAGAGGAAGAAAATACTCCTATTGAAGACCAAGTAGAAGAGTATGAATATGCTCTTGAAGACCAAGAAGAAGAGAAAGATTCAGAAAAAGAAGAAGGCACAGTTGATCTAGAAGAAGAACTTATTGTTGCTCTTAGAGAGTTGAAAAGAGTTAGAAAGTAGAATTCAAGACTGAAGGCTCAAGTTCAAGAACATGAGGAAATAAAATAAAAGCTTCTACAAGACCTCACAAACTCAAAAGCTAAGGCAAGGAGATTTAAAGAAGTCATGGTTGAAAAGTTAGAGGTAAAAGAGTTAGAATGTGAAATATTAGAACATGAAGTGGTTTCTCTAAGGATGGAAGTGAAATATTCTAAGGATAAGTTGCACAAGTTTGGGAAAAGTTCAAAAGCTTTGGATAAAATTATCAATTCACAAAGATCTTCATTTATCAAAATAGGACTTGGTTTTGAAGAAGGACAAGGGAAACAAGAAGAAGGGTCAAGCTCAAGCTCAAAATAAAAGGAAGTTTTAGAGGAAGAGATTGAAGAAGAAACTAAGACCTATGCGGATAAGTTGAAGAATGGAAGCTTCACTAAGAAAGAAAACAATGCACAAACAAGAAACAGGGATCATCACAGAGAAGGCAAAGAAAGGACTAAGAGACCAGAGGTTTCAAGACAAGATGAATATTTCTTCAAAGGGCATTGTTTTTCATGTAATCATTTTGGTCACAAAGCTATGCATTGTAGGGTTCATGGAAAGGAGTATGGCTTCACTAAGAGGAACTTCAACTCATTCAAATATGGATATTTCTTTCAAGGTTATTGCTACTCATGTAATCACTTTGGTCATAAAGTGATCCACTACAGGGTTCATGACAGAAATGATTATGGCTTCACCAAGAGGAACTTCAAGTCATTTGCACCTTCCAAGAACTACAACATCAGATGTTACAAGTGCAATAATCTTGGGCATAAGGCCAAGTGGTGTAGAACAGAGTTTTTAGAACTTCCAGAGTCAAGCAAGAATAGGGACACTCAAAAGGATCAAAAGGGTATGATTACAAAGGTGTTGAAAAATAAGGTTGAAAAAGAAAAAGAGCATTGTATGTTGGGAGTAGATTTACTCCCACCCCAAAATTAATCACCTCAAGGAGAGGAGGTGGGGAGGGGGCTGAGCTAAGAGTCTTATATTTAGCCCCAAAGGAGTCCCTTTGCCATTGATGTCAAAGGGGGAGAGATTTGAGTAAGGGGGAGAGCATTCAATCAGGGGAGTAACTTCTCAAGGGGAGCAAAGTTGGAATTCAATGGTTGGAAAAGGAATTTTTAGAAAGGGTTGCCATCAATGACAAAGGGGGAGATTGTTGGAAATATTAAGCATAATGAGTTGTCATTGATGTCAAAGGTGCATAGTTGTTGATATCAAAAGAAGGCAAGGCAAGGTTCATCTCAAAGCACTTGGGACAAAGTTCTAAGTAATTAAATAAAAGGTTTGAAGACCCAATTTTAAGACCATGGTTCAAAAGAAAGCAAGTTTAAATCACAAGTGACTAAGGCTTAAAAGAGATAATATTATAATATTTTAATATTATAATATTTGGGACAAAAGGTAAGAAGCCCAAAGGTTTAAAATATAAATTATAATATTTAAATATATTAAGATTTAAAATATTATAATTAATTTAAAAGTTTTAGGTGCCAAAATCATGGAGGGCATAATAATATTTGAAATATTCAAAGCACCGACATCTCCTTTAAATCTCCCAAGCGTATATAAAAAGGTGGATGAAATTCAATTTTGAAAATAATGGATGTGCTAATGTTGGTGTGTTTGATGTGAAATTTATGATGTCCTTCGTGATTTGATCGTGGCCTCATGGGAGAAAATACAAAGGGATAGTGCATGTTTTGAGGTAGAGTTCATGAACAAGGAAGGGAGATAGTGAAGTGAGGTTTCATCTGAGCAGCTAGCTCAGATGGTAGGACCCCCGATGCTAAGTTGTGGTAGAGAGTAGGTCTCAAGTTCGAGACACAATGAGGGCATCTTGGCAAAGGCTTTTGGTTTAAAATGTTTTGCATCGTAGATCATGGATAATAAGGTGTGCATGAGGTTTGAGTGTTGTGCGGGTGGTTGGCCTAGTGGTAGCCCAAGTGGTGCCAAAGCGTAGGCAGGTAGGAGGTGTTGAGGTTGATTCTCACCCATGGTGGTTTTGGTAAGCGCAAAAATTAATTTTTATTTTGTCTAAGGTTAAATCATTAGGAGGTATAAGTCATGTTTGGTCATTGTGTGCACTATTTGACTTAGGGAGTCATAAGGGCAATAAGTGTTTTTATTTTGACAAATGTTTTAGAAGAAAATAAAAAAGGGAAATTGTAATCTTTTAAGGTGTTATTTTTTATATGCAAAAGTGAGGAGTAATAAGGTGTAATTAGTGTTTAATTAATTTGTATTTGGTATTGTTGATATATTGTCTTGGCACTTTAGAAAGGAGAAATAAGGTGTAATTTAAGTCTATTGATATTTTGTATTTTGGCACACCTTAGAAAAGAGAAGTTTGAGATTTTAGTCTTAAAATTCAAAGCTTTATCTTTACAAGACTAAAGAGAAATTATAGAGTATTTTTGAGCATATCTTTGAGGAAAGGTTTTGTGATTGTTTTGAAAAGAAGATTGGCTAACCTCTTGAAGTGGCAAAAAGGAAATTTATTTTGAAATAGGTTTTGAGGGCACATCTTCATCAAAGAAAATTAAGAGGTATGGTGAAATCATTCCTTCTCTAAGGTGTTTGGTTGAGTGAAATATTTCTGAATTATAAGGTGGAGAAATAAGGATTACATATGTGAATTGTTGGAAATATTTGAGCTAGGATTTGTGAAACAACTTGTGCATTATTGATTGGTGAAATTGGAAACACTTGTGTTAGGGTTTTTAAGAACAAATTGTGCATTCTTGTTGAAAGAATTAGTGAAGAATTTGGGCATTGATGTGAGTGACATTGAATGTGAATGGGCAAGTGTTAGAGACCAGTTTTGTGAAGAAATTTGTGCATTATTGTGTTTGATCATTGAGAGTAAATTTGCAAAGAATAGAGACCAGTTTTGTGAAGTGAAGTTATACACTAGTTTGATTTGATTTGAAAGGGATTTGCAAGAGGTAGAGATTGGATTGGATGAATGCAATATTTGTGAATGTGAAGAACATATTGGGTATTTGATAGTACATATCATTCTCTATATGTTCCAGAGGTTAAACGAATTCTAGGTAGAATATGTCTGAATTGCCTAGTTGAAGAAAGCATTTCTGAAAGAGATATAAGCATTGTTTGTATGCAATATTTGGGAATATTTGAGCAGGTTCTGTGAGAAGCATTAAGGTATATTTGAGCAAGTCTTATGAGAAGACTTGAAGCAACATTGAGGTAGATTTGAGCAAGTCTTGTGAGAAGACTTGAAGCAATATTGAGGTAGATTTGAGCAAGTCTTGTGAGAAGACTTGAAATTGTTTGAGACAGATTTGTGCTAACCTTGTAATGAGGTTTGATGCAAATTTGGGTAGAGATAGAGAGCAGGTTTGAGGCAGATTTGTGCATGTAATGTGTGCATATTTGAGGTAGGATTTGTGAGCAGAGTTGGAGTAAATTTGTGCTAGCCTTGTGATGAGGTTTGGTGTAGATTTGAGATAGAGCTAAGAGCAGGTGTGCTACTAATTTGAGCAAGCTTTGTTTTAAGGCTTGGGGAATATTAGAGTAGAGGGTATAGAGTTATACTATGGAGAAATATCCACAAATCAGAGCATATGGGATAGAGTTATCCTATGGAGATAGATCCACAAACCATTGTAAGGCTTGACATAAATTAGGTGGAGATGGCTCAAGTGTTCATGCATTAAATTAGTCATAGTGTTCAATGTTCTCATATCTCACATATTTTCATCTAAGGCAACAATGGTGTTAAAATACCCTCCTAGGATAATCTAGCCATGGGTAAATTAGAGCCTAAGGTGTTGAATGCAGTACTACTACCTTCATTTTTCCTCTATAGAAGTGGTTGCATATATTTCAATACATAGGAGCTTTTTTTCCTTTTACCTCCATTTTCCTTGAAGTACTCCTAGAATACCCTAGCTTCCCATAGTCGCATGCACCACAACTTTATTTGAAACCCATAGATAGGAGATCCCACCGACATCTCATTGAAAGCTAAGATATTTTTCCTAACCCATGGACTATGATTTCATAGCCAATGTCTCCATATCCTCTACTATTAACTTAGTCTCTTGAAGAAAGAGTAGATTTAACTTATTTATTTGAATCAACCTTCTAATTTCATTATGTTTAAGGGGACTACCTTTTATCCCCATTACGTTCTATGAAATGAGTCTCATGAGGATGAGTGGGTTAAGAGTTTGGTAATAAGAGTCACCTTACCCTCAAATATAATAGTTTCCCCTTTTGCTAATTGGTATCCATCTTCATCTTCTTGTGTTTTTCCTGTTGTATGCCAAATATATCTTGGGTAGGTCCTCCTTCATAATCCTTTGTGTATACCACCAAGGTATTATTAAGGAGGGTCAAGGTGTCTCCTTCTAATTCAAGCTAAGTGATCCAATGTGTTTCACAAGTATCATTCTCTTATTTTTTGGCTTATCCTCACTTATTTTCCTTTGGTAACCTTTGTGGTTCAAGTTTGTGTCCATTTACCTATTAATCTGATTGTCATATATTTTTGGCAGTTCCTTTTCCCCTAGTTTATATTGGGCAATTGATTCAATAATTGGCTCTATAATTAGTTTTATCTCCATTTTATGATCTTCTTCCTCACTTGGATCTTCATAAATCAAAGGAGCAAATTTATTATTTAGCGATGCATCGCTTTCCATATCTATGTTTTTCTTTGAATATGCTTTATTTTTAGGTTTCTAAAAGTTTGCAACCCTCTCCTTTACCTACATTTTCTCTGAGATATTTTGTGGATAGTCTTTCACCATATGCCCATACTCGTGGCACATCTAGTATCTGAATGGGATGTTTTCATAATCCACCTTTTTCTCCCAAGATTCATCCTTTGTTTATAATGGGATATTTTTTGGAAGAGGCTCATGGAGGTCCATCAAAACACATATGGCATATATCATTTTTTTAAAACTATAAGTATTATCATATACCATAATAAAGGTTCTAAACTCCAAAATAAATTGGGTTCCAGTATTTAGTTGGTAAGTCAACTAACCTAACCCATATAGGGCCCATAGAAGGCATTTCTTCCTCTGCTTGGAATTTCATATGCGAAGGTTTAATGAACAAGCTTGATCTACCAATAAATCATGAACCTCCTTGGAAGACACATTCTTGATCCTCTTCACACCCAAAGAGAACTGGGAAATAGCCATTGGTATAGAGTGTGATTTCAATGTCTTCCTTAGTTCACCAGTTTCTAGATGCCCAATCACTAAAGGATCATAGTTGGGATATAAACCCCATGAATATACATATTAGACCTTTTATTTCCATATCCTCTATGTCCATTTGAAGGTCTACCTTTTTTAGTTGAACTATTGGGGAGTCGTTGAACTATCAAAGGCCTGTGACAAAACTTGGTCACGATATTAACCAAGTGCCCTCCACCTCCAAATCGTATTGTATATTGGAAATGAAGTTTATGAAGGGAGGGATTATTAAATTCTAATCCTTACTATCTCAAAAATATCATAGGTACAAATATATAAGTCACAATATCAAAGGTCAAAATATTAACATCAAGAGTAGAATTATATATGAACAATCTAATATGTATATCAAGGCCAATATAATAATGAAATAACATTCACTTATAATATCAAATATGAATGTAAATGGCAAAAATAATTCATGAACATACATGAAGAAAACTTACAATATTAATTGCTCAAAAATTGTATACAAGTTTTATTATCAATGCTTGCTTCTTTCTCTTGTTGTATTTGTTCATGTTTCATTGTAAGGATATTTGTCTCCATAATATAGACATATAAGATGGCTCTTCATGTATTTCACTGTTACTATCCATATGATAACTCCCATGACCTTTGGCTTATCATCTTGCCACTTGTACACTAGACTCATCACTCTCTTCTTATGTGCATACTTGAACCTCTAACACTTGCACACTTCTACATCATTCTTATTGTCCTACATGCACTCCTATTACAAGACACTTGTGCACATCCTCACATTACATATTTGTACTCTTACATATATGAAACTTGTGCACATTATCTCATTATACACTTGCAATCTTAATTACATGACACTTGTGCATTTCTTACACATTACACTCTTAAATGAAAGAAAAAATATAAATCACTCATCTAAACTATAGACTCAACCCTAATATATTACATATTTACATTTGTACCATGAAGGTACATTTGCATGTACTAAATAATGTAATATTGCTCAACACCCCCTTGTTTTACATTATTTGGTTATTGTAGACTTTTATCTTTAATATTGGTCTTCATATTTGTCTTTAATATTCAAGTGACCTTGCATTGTTTATGAACCTATGCTTGAGATTCATATTCAACTTCTTGCTTGAGTTCTACTTTGAGCTCTCCTTCATCTTCATTCTTTGGTTCTTTAGACTTTGTATCTTCTTTAACTGATTCACAAACTACTTGAGCTTCTTCTTTGTTCTTAATATTTGGTTCATCTGATTTTGCTTCTTTGTTGTGTACTTTTGATAGAGTAATATATTTACCCTTTGATTCATGTTCTTAATTTGATCTAGCTTTCTTATAATATTAATATTGTCTAATATATTCTAAAAATTCATTTAGAGCATCATAATAATTTCTTGAATTAGATGAACTTGGAATGTAAATATTGTATGTAGAAGAAACATTATTTTTAGAGATGATTCACTTGTATCAATCTATAATTTCCATTATAGTGTTTCAATCAACTCCTTTTGTTCTATATTTTCATCTTTATGATGTTCAAGTGAAAGCAATGGCATATACATTATACTAACTTTAGTAATATGTATCATAATATCATCTTTCGATTTATCAATTGATTCAACAAATTTTTAATGTAAATAGTATTCAAATATCTCAAAAATTTCATCCATAGCTTCTCTATAGATGAATTATATTGCCATATCTAGCTTACCCTTAGATTTTTCAATCAATTTTCCAATGTCAGATTTTATAACTTTAGTCTTTCTTTTTTTTTTTTTTCTGATTATGGACTTCATATTTTCTTCCATAATAATCAAAGTTTACAATTTCATTCCTTTGAAGTAGTAAACCTTGTATATCTCAAGTTAATAAATAACTCAAATAAGAAATTTTCAAATTTTATATTTTCTAAAATTTTGATGTAGAATTCCTTTTAACTCCCTAGTGAGTTAAATTTACAAAATTTCAAATTTAAAAAAATTTAAAAACTTTTGATTTTTCAAATCTTTAAAAAACTTGAAAATAGCTTCAAATATAAAAATTCTCAAATCTTGGAGCTGCAATCTTACTGTAGTGGTAATGGCTTTGGATTCTCTTTGAGAGGTCCAAGGTTCAAACCCCACTCAGTATGAAGGGACCATGACCCCTAATAAAAACATGTGTAAACTCATTGAAAAAATAATTCTCATATCTCAAAAAATTTAACTCCCCAAAACTTAAAAAAATTTATTTTCAGAACTAAAATCACTCAATAAACTTAAAATCTTAACAAAATTAAATCTTAAGGCTATAGAAGAAATATTAAACTTTCAAACCTTAAAAAATTAAAAAATAATAGTAACCCTTATCACTCCATAACTTTAAATAACTTTTCAAAAAACTAACTTTTGACATAAATGAATTTGAAAAATTTAATAATGTAGAAAGCCTTATATTTCCCTAGTTAATAAACTTTAATAAAGTTTCTAATTTGAATACTATTTTTTAGAAACCATTCTCAATTTCAATAGAAATGCTTCTTATGAGTAATGTATGGATGCTATTTCACTCTCCTCCTATACTCAAACCAGAGCACAATGCTTAAAATAAAAGGCATTCCAATTTTCCAAGGCTTGGCACTCTCTTCCTTAGGTTTTGGCTTGAGACTTGTTAGGTGTCTAGGGTTACATATTATTTTTGCATCTATTTCTTGGTGTTCCCTTAGACTCTTCCACATTCAAATACCTCCTACTCACTTAGAATACCTCTACTTCAAAGTGCTCCCTCTTTTTCTCATACAAATACCATGAGCTATGAAGCACACTTGTGCTTTCTTAGCCTTATTTCTCTACTTTTACTTAAAATATTTGGTCACCCATATATATTTTTTGATGAATGAAATAGGTTCATATGGTTCATACACATGTTAGTGTTGGCTTTAATACTTCATGCTCTTGCTTCTTGATAGCGTTCATACATTCGTACTGTTGGATAGCATTCCTCACTACTGTATATCATTCCTCATTGTTGGATAATATTCACTATTAGATAGCATGTGTTTATTATCCTATTCTAACATTGGCTTTAAAAAAATTACAATACTCTTATAGTTTTTTATATCTACCTCTTCCTTAGTGCTAGGTGGTAGCTTTGTTGCTTTCTTTGATTTCCTATGTAGGTCATATAAATGTTGGCCTCCTCTATGTTGGCAACTTACACCTTTTCCTAAATGCTGGAAACTTAGGCCACTTAATTTAATGTTACCACTCATGCTTCTTCATCATTGCAAACTGCTTGGGCCTCTTCTTCAATGTAGGTCACTTAGGCCTCTTCTTTTATGATGTCACTTAGGCTTCTCTAATGTAGGTTATTTGGGTCTATTTTTCAATGCAACCATGTAGGATTCTTATTCTAAGTGGATGATAGCTCCACCAAATAGATACTTAATGTGCCTTAATGTTCCTTGCTTTTAGTCTCCTATAAGACTCTATAATATGCTGTGATAACGCTATTCTCTGCTTGTTGTAGAATAAGACTTCTTTCAAAAAGATTCCAAATAAGGCAAGGCCAAGACTAATATTGCTTCAATTAGCCTAATGTTTTTGGTTCTTTGAATAACTAGAAATTCTATATGCCTCTATATAATTTTATCTCTGGAGGCTTCTTCTTCTTTTTACTTCTTAGTACAACCCTTATCTCTGTATACTACTACTTTCAATTTATATACTTCGAAAGCTAAAATACTTCTCTATCCCTTAAAGCTTTGATGCTTCTCTATATTTGAATAGTATCTCTAATATCTAAAATCTTCTCCAATATCTTAGGTCACACCTAATAACAAAATATGATTCTCCTCTTTTCTATAGAACCCAATATCAATATCAAGGTGACTATGAATGTGCCCTCATGTCCAACTATATTCTAAGTTGTATCTCTGTATAAATGTCCAACTATATTCTGAGTTGGCTCTCTCAATCAATCTAAGTTGAGTTGTAGTCTTCATTGGTTTTCCTTCAACCAAGTGGAAAGACCATAGCATTCAAATTAGAGTGACTAAATTATTTCCCCCTCAATCTCTACTCAATCAGACCTTTTTAAAATAGAGTCCAAGTCTTCACTGATTTCAAAGTGGATAGAATCAAATATAACTCTATCAAGAATAGAGAAATTTAAATGATGGTGGCTCTAGTACCATTGTTGTATTTTAAGCCTTATTATGTTAAAAAAATCATAATTCTGGATATAAATAATCCACAATATTAAAGGTAAAAATATTAATATCAAGAGTAGAATTATATATGAGCAATCTAATATGTATATCAAGGCCAATATAATAATGAAAAAACATTCACTTAGAATATCAAACATAAATGTAAATGGACAATATTATTCATTAATGTGCATAAAAAACTTACAAGATTAATTGACCAAAATTTGTATACAAGCTCTATTATCAATTCTTACTCCTTTTATCTTGTTGTATTTGTTCATGTTTCATTGTATAGAGCTTTATCTCCATAATATAGACATAGAAGATGAATCTTCATGTACTTGACTATTGTTCTCCATATGAAAACTCCCATAACCTTTGGCTTATCATCTTTCTACTTATATGATAGACTTCTTACTCTCTTCTTACATGCATACTTGAACCTATGACACTTGCACACTTTTACCTTACTCTTACTCTCCTACATACACTCCTAATACAAGACACTTGTGCACTATAGGTAGCAAATCCACCTCACAAAAAAAGAAGAAATAAAAATGTACAATGGCAAGTTTTGTGCAATTCTAACTAAAATGTACATAAGATTTTGCATGAAATATGAATTAGAATGAAATTGAAATTAAATGAAATTACGAGAAATATACATGCCATGTAATTTGATAAAAATCAAATTAGACTTTAGAAGAAATTGAATAAATCCTTAGAAACAACAATTACAATGTGGTAATTTTAAATAATGTGTTGCCTTACGAATCACTCAGGAACGACCTATACAGGAATTATAAGGCCCCCCTCATTCATTTTTGAAGTTGTTCATATGAATGTTGAGGTTGATGTTCATGTTCATGGTTTGTGTGTGGGGAAGGATTGCAAGAAGTAATGCTATACATGTTACAAAGGAGTAATTGTTCCAAGAATGTTGAGTAATTGGATATGTGTTGCTTTTAGCGTGTTATTATTATGTGCAGTAACCATGATCGATACAAATATCTCTTTAAACTATAACTATGTGTGGATGTATTGATAAGTGAATGCTTTCATGATGGTAATGTTATTTTTGGCATATGATTGTTATTGCATGCATTGTAAAAGTATGATTCACTACAAAAGGATTTAACATAGGAACCATATGGTCTAAAATGCACTATTGCAGCAAACATACAAGAGAAATGCTCGAAGTTAAATTGATATTTATGAAAATGTGGTAGTAAACCTAATATAATTGATAATCCCATATAGAAGATAAATTATTAGGTTAAGAATTATATGGATAATCATTAAATATATAGTATTATTTTGAGGGTTTATGAACTATACGAGTGGTTATGAAACTGTATAGTTAGCTAATTACTTCATTGATATTGCATGAATTTCCAATTGAATATTTTGACTATATGGAATGGTTTCTAATTGAACAATTACAGTTGAACATTGGATAAAGTTGCACTGAATGCTAATTGAATGTTTGATGACCATATAGATTAAGTGATATTGTACATTTGTAACTGTACAATCATACATTGTACATTTTGTGATCATACAACTATACAATTGTTATAATTGCACACCAACAATAGATTATTAGGCCTAAATATATCACCATCAACCCTACTGAGAATACCTCCACATGCGCTAAATTTAGAATCATTGTCATTGTTTAGAACGAGGAGGTCTAGAACAATAAGTAGCATGGAGAAAATAGGAGTGGATGATAGGTACAAGTCTGCAAAGATATGGGAGATGATATCATAGAGAGGAGCAAGTCCTAGTAAGAAGTACATGGATTGATCAAAGGGGGAACATGAGTAATATAACATAAGAAATAGATAAAATAGTGGTGGAACAAGTATGGACTTAAAATTAAGGAGTTTTTAAAGGTGGGAAATATTATTTTTAAGTATGAAATAAGTACAAAAATAACAACCAATAGTTGAAGGAGACATTAGCGTAAGTGAAGACACCAACATGAGAAGAGTGCAAGGAAATGAAGAGTGGATGGTGACACCTGAGCAAGTGACAGGAAGTTTTCCAATGGGTGTAGAGGATGGGAGTCAAACACCAAAGAAATCACACACAAGAACTTAGGAAAATAGACTAGCACCACAGTCTATATACCAGTGGAGAAGGTCATAGAGTGATGATGCACAAGAAGTAGGAAAAAGATGATTTGGTAAAAATAAAGTACCAAGGACAAAAACATCCTAAGAATAACAACAATATGAACCACCTATTTTAGGAAGATATCAAACAAAAATTCCAAGGGGTTCCTCATCAAATGATGAGGAAGAAAGAAATTCACCAATGGCTAAAGTTACCACTCAAGAAAGTAGACAGAAATATCCACCATTTATAGAGGAAGGAAAGGAGGATCCAATTCAACATATTGACACATGCACCACCATTTGGAAATAAAATGGGGTAAGACAACCAAAATAATGTTTGCAACTATTTATTATCACATTACAATGACTTTAAATAGATTTGTATCTTAAGTGATAGAATACTCCAACCTTTTGAGTATGGAACACAATGAAGGATGAAATCATTAATGAAATTCATCCTTTGAGGGATGACACAAAAATTATTACTAAAATATATGTTGCAGAACAAGTAAAATATGAGCATGTCAAAGCATATAATAGGATATTGAAACAATTGATTAACAAAATACAAATACCACTAGCAGATGGACTTATCAAAAGATGATTCATTGATGGAATATTACTAAATTACAAGAAGAATATGAAGGTAGTTCCATCATCAACATATATTGAAGCTTTATAAAAAGCAAATAATTTTGAAATTGAGTCAAAGAAAATGATAGTAGGAATTTTTAGATATTCTAAGAATGAGGACTCAAATAGTGTTGTAGATGATAAAGTGCATCACGCTATCTAATCATTTCATAAGAAATTTGATAAAATTATGAAGGAATTCAAAGGAAAAACTAAGAAGGACCAAAAGGATAAATGGTGTACTGATTGAAAAATTGAAAGGTATACAAATGTGAATTGCCTTAGGAATGCATATTGCAATATATGTGATATGTGATATAAAATGAACGATAATTAGATTAGGAAATAATCAATCGAACATTAGGATTTGACATTAAATTCAAAGTATAAATAGGTTACAAAATAGATTATTTAACGACTTAGCATTAGAAGCGCTAACGTCATTTAATAATAGATTATTCGAACAAACTAACTAAATATAATAAGATATTTAGTTATTAACCATAGTAACTAGAAAGTAATTCGTAGCATAGTAACTATCTCCTATGGTAGAAAAGTAAATGTAATAATATATGTAGTATAATGCAATGTACTACCTATTTTACCTAGTGGAGTAAAAGGGTAAATATCCCAATGAATGGAATTTTACTCTAACATCCCCCCTTATTACATTATTTGGGTAATACATATACATCCTCCTATACAAAAATATTTGGGTAAAGTATATAACTGTCCCAATATAGTGAAAAAGATGTTGATCTTCTGGTTCTTACTCTGTCACAATGTTGTGGCTTCTGCTAAGCAAAAAATGGGTCATTCCTCACTTTGTCTTCACATCAATGAATGTCCTTATAGTAATCTCATCATACAACCAAATTGCATGGGTAACCAACCACTACAATCGCTAGGTGTAGTAGAATAGATCATTCATATGAGGTTCATTCGGTTACAATATGAGTTTACAAAAGAGAAGGTAGCTAAGGTGTCGATCGCTGCTGAAAATGCACCCTTATAAGTTCTCCCCTTCTTGTTGCAAAACATGTAATTAATTTCTAAAATAAGTATGACTAAGGTGTCGGTCACTGCCAAAAATGCACCCTTATAAGTCTTCTTCTCTTTTTACAAAAAAATTGTGAAGAAAAGAAAGTATATCCCCCTTAATTGCAAAAATATGTGCAACTCAAGAGTGTTGTGAAGGATTTTACAAATATTGCCTCCTAGGCAATTTTACACCATAAAATTCCCTTATTTTGTTACAAGTACTTCAAACATTGAGAGTTTGCTATTTATGAAGCCTAAAAGAGGTACAATCACCCCTTATTGCAAGTACTTCAAACAAAAACTTATGCTATTTATGAAGCCTAAAAAAGAGAGGAAAATGGTGTTTGCTCAAGGTGACACATGTGTTTTCCCTCTACAATATTGTTTTAGCAATGAGCACTCCCAGTGTTGTCTTTGAACCAGAATCAGAATCAGAATGAGACACTTCACTAGAAACATGGCTTCTGTGATGTGCCTTTGCCATTTTAGTTTTGCTTGTTTTGAAACCAACACTGAATGGTGTCTTGGTTGTCATTTTTACAAGTTGTGCAAAACTATATTTTCTAGGCAATTTTATCAAAAAAGTTCACCAATTTGTCCTTCCTTATTGCAAGTACTTCAAGCATGGTTGCTATTATGAAGCCTAAAAGAAAAAGGTATGATGTTGATGACTTCTACTTTTATGATTGCCTTTACAAGTTTTATTTCCCTCTTATCAAAATCTGTGTTTGAAGGAAGAAAGGAATTATCCCCCCTTAGTGCAAAGGATTGCAACTTTTAAGGTTCCTTATTTAAAAAAAAAAAACTTGTTCTTTATTTTGATATACCCTAAAAGAGTACCAAAAGATAATTCACTCAAACAGATATTTAATGGCACCTACCTTAACACCCTTCAAGAAGGATGAAAATTTTGAGGAAATTAAGCTAAAAAAATAAGAGTGAATTAGGGATTTTGTTTATTTAGGAGAGAATATCAAGTGAATTTTGGCTTTAAATCTGTAAAAGGATTTACACAAATTTGTGAAATTTTGGGGTTTAGTGTGTTCTTGATTCTATGACTTATAATTAAAAAAAAAAGTAATGCAATAATCAAACAAGAATGCCCAAAAAATTCTTATCACCTAGGTGTTGGATGCAACCGAAAATGCACCTAATTTGCCAATGAAGGTGTCGAGTAAAATAAAAAATGCACCTTTTTAATTGTTGCAACAAAATATTAATGTGTGTTGTGCAAAAAATTGATATTTTTGTGTCTCCTACTTTTTTTTACAATTTTGCAAAATAAGTACAATGTTGTATTCCCCCCTCTATTTTGTAAAATTAAAAATTTGACCACTCCTTCCAAGACAAGTTGACACATGACCCGCATTTGAAAGGCTTCCAGACCAGTCGACACACGACTTTGGTTTTTATCTTCCAAACTAAAGCATGAGGAGACAAAAAAAAGGATTGAATAGATCTCAATTTTACAACAAAAAATTGCTATTTTATGTTTTATGTCTCCTTTCTTGAAGGAGAGAACAAAAGCAAAGTTTGAAGGTTTGTGGATAATGAGATAACCTTTATGCTTCCTCAATCATGGCATGCTATGTGTTTTGCAATAGAATTTTTGAGTTTCTATGTATTATATATCCAAGAATGAATGAAGAAAACTATAGAACTTCTATGGAGTTTATTGCAAAAAAATGTTGAAGCAGGTTTTTAAAATTTGCCAAAAAGAGGTTCCTATGTTTCTTTTGTCTCCAATTGAGAGAAAACACTATTTGATTTTTGGAAAATTTAAGGCAAATTTTTTTTTGGATTTCAAGTTCTCTAAGTTTGATAAAGCAAAAAAATATGTATTTAAGATGAAATTTCTATAATTTAGGAAAAAATTGGGAAAAAAATGGTCTAATTTGATTAAAAATTAAATATTTTATGCCAATTTGAAAATAAATTATAAAAAAAATCAAAAAAAAATATTTTTAATGCTGAAAAACTTTAGAAAATTAAAAATTTTCGAAAAAAAAAAATTATGAAATCGATTAATAACCTCTGTATTTGGAGGTGCTGGGAATCGAACCGGTGCCTCCACAGATGCTAGGTGGTCACGCTAGCCAACCGAGCCACTGCCTGGTTGGAAATGTCTCTGGTGTAGCTGTAACTTAAGGTGGCCGCGACGGTGATGAGCCTTTATGGGATTTATCCCACATGCATCCCAAAATGGGATGCATAAGGCTTTATAAGCCACGACACTCCCATCCAATGTCGATTGCCTGTGGGTAATCTATGAGTCTCACCCACCCTTTCTGGATGTCGCCACATGGTGCCATGGGTGGGCCTAGTTGAGTCTAAGTCGAGTCCAACTCAGTCTTGTCGTCTAGTGGTTTTCCACCATGTGTTGTGTCCAAGTTAGTCCTTCGATCCAATCAACATCCAGGTGGCACGTGGTCATTGTGCCATGTGTCACCTAGTCAGTGTCCAGGTGGCGCATGGTTGCAATGCCACATGTCACCTTATTAATGGTCCAAGTTGTGCCTTGGGGTGCGTGTAGTCTAGAGATCGTTAGATCTTGCCACTTGTCACATCATGATTGGTTGGGTTTAGGGATCGGAGGGCCTCCTACCCTCGTGGATCCTGATGTGGTCGAGGATCAAAAGGTGTTGCTACCCTTTTAGATCTTGAGGTCAGGGCCCATGTGTGCATCCATCTAGGAGGTGAGGGTGCTCCTGCTCTCTCAACCCTCCCAAATCTATGTAGGCCACGTGGGTCTATGAGCAGGCCTGTGGGCCTGTGCAATGCGTGTAGGCCTAGAGGGCCTGCACATCGCCTGCAGGACCAGTAGGCTACTACAGGGGGTTTAGTGGGCTTGCATGATGCATGTGGGCCTGGTGAGCCTACACATCGTGTGTGGGTCCTATAGGGCCTGTGCATCACCTATGTGGGGGCCAGCAGGGCTGCTCCTATGATCTGGACCTGCGGGCCTATGAGCCTTGTGGAGAGTAGCAGAGATCCAAAAACCACCTAGAAATATATGCGAGGAGACAACAGGCCTGACGATGTAGAAGAGTCAGCAGGGAGGATGCAACATAGATGCCAGGTAACTAGGTGGAACAAGAGATGCTCGTGTTATCCACCCCAACGAGGATACCAATGATGTAAAATGAACGAGAATTAGATTAGGAAATAATCAATCAAAAATTAGGATTTGCCATTAACTTCAAAGTATAAATAGGTTACAAAATAGATTATTTAACGACTTAGCATTAGAAGCGCTAATGTTGTTTAATAATAGATTATTCTAACAAACTAACTAAATATCATAAGATATTTAGTTATTAACCATAGTAACTAGAAAGTAATTCGTAGCATAGTAACTATCTCCTATGGTAGAAAAGTAAATGTAATAATCTATGTAGTATAATGCAATATAATACAACTAGTGGAGTAAATGGGTAAATATCCCAAAGAATGGAATATTACTCTAACAATATGTTGGGACATGAAGTGATTGATTTTCCATTTAACTTGAAAGGGTCAATACATCAGACTCTAACAGTTCAAGGGAGATAAATACTTGATTTCTTGAGGAACTAGAAAAGGTACAACCAATGGTGGATATAGGAACAATCGTAGAGGTAGGCCATATCAAGGCAATCGACAAGAATGTCAGATTTGATTGTAGTATGATTAGGAAGGTAGACCAATCATACAGTGTCACAATTGCCAAAAGTGGGAATATTTTGTAAAATATTGTCCTGCTCCTCAAATAAATAAAATAATACAAAATAATGTAACAAATATGTTTCGATGGTGTGGTCTAAATAACCATAACGTTAATTTTACTAATAAGGTGAGTACAAGAAACTCACAAAATATCAATTTTTTTGTCATCGACATACCTCCAACAAGAAAGGAGAAAGAGAAATATATATTGGTTGTGACACGAAGTTAGGCCAAGAAATATAATTATCTATAACCTACCAAAGAGAAGGAGATATGGAAGGTGGCTCAGAAGGTAATTCAATAAGCAAAAAAATCCAAGCAAGAAAGGTTGATAGAAAAAAAAGAGTTAAAGAAGCCAAGTGACTTAGAGGAGAAAGAACCAATACAATTACTAGTACCACAAGTCTTAAATACCATCATGGAGGTTAAGGTGGTATGTTTTTTAGGAGCCTTACCATCATTACATAAGATAATGGGAGAGGAATTACTATCCCAAAAGGTAATGGAAGTACCAAGTTAGTCATTAGAATATGTTGATAAGAAGGATTACTTTATGGACCCAACATAATGATTTATGTTGGAAAAAACTAGCATTGGTTCATATGGAGATACTAGAGCATAAATTAATACAAGTAATTGTGAATGGAGGATCCAGTGTTAATGAACTACCAAAAAGAACCTAGAAGGAAATTGGAGTTCCATTTTTATGGGCACCAGATTTTAAGTTGTATGATGTTGATTAGTATGGTATTGAGACCAAAGGAGTATTGAGAAATCATAAGGAATAATATCTTAACAAGAATTCATCTTGGATTTTGTTGTGATTACAACACAAAAACTAGCATATGATGCATTTTTAGGAAGGGGGTGGTTAAAATTGGCCAAAGTAAATCACAACTAGAAAAAGGATAAAATATCATTAAAGAAAGGACAACACAAATGCATGATCAATTTGAAAAATCAAATGATTAGTGAAGATGTGGCTACAACAGATGAAATAGGGAATTCTTTAGAAGAAGAACAATACGAGCCAAAAAGAAGGAATGTTTTACCTAGAGGAATGTAGCGAATATGAAATTGTATCTGATAGTAAACTCCTCCATTGAAAAATTAAGGAGTATGAAATGTTTCAATCCACCTAAATTTGTATTCATATAGAGGAGACTGCAAAAACTCAAGATGAAAAAGAATTCAGCAAGAAGATAAGGGAAGATGAAAAAGAGAAATGGACATTTCCAAGAATATTTGCAAAATATACAGTTGGTGATACAAAAATACATGTAAAACTAGCGCATTAGAAGAATGTGGAGAAGGCCAAGGTAAAATGAAAAAATATTAAATATGAAATATCTAAGATTGTGGAAGTGAATTTTGGAACAAAATATGAACCAAGAATGATCCATTATGGAGACAATTGGGATTTTGTGCTAACAGTAATAACTTTCAATATTTTCTTAGAATATAAGAATGTCTTTTCTTGGACCTACAAATATTTGAAAGGGATACCTTTGGAATTGTGTGTTCATAATATTCCATTGATTATAAGAGCTCAACCAGTTAGAAGAATACCTTACAGAATGAACCCAAAGCATGTGATTTTTGTGAATGCAAAATATAAAATATGTTGGATATTGGTATTATTTTTAAAGTTACCACAAGTGAGTGGGTATCACTTAGTGTGGGCACATTGAAGAAAGAAGTAGAAAAAATATGTATATGTGTAGAATTTCAAAGTCTAAACAAAAATATAATTAAGGATCCATTTCCCATTCCATTCATTGATTCCATATTGAAAGAAGTTGTTGGACATGAAATTTACTCATTTTTGGATGGATTTTTTGTCTACAATCAAATAAGTATAGCCAAAGAGGATAAGTTGAAGATAATGTTTGTCATATAAAATGACATTTACACCTACAATATAATGTCATTTTGGCTATGTAATACCTCGACCACATTTCAATGAATTATTTTGTGTATATTCTATCAATTAGAAATAAGAAAATTCAAGGCATTCCTAGATAATTGGTCCATATATGGTAAAATTGTAGAACATGTACTAGCTTTAGGTGAATGTATGAGTTGATGTAAAAATGCATAGACATATTTGAGTCTAGAGAAATATTTTTAATGGTGTTATATAGAAAGCTATTGGGAAACATAGTATGTAGAGAACAATTGAAGCCAAATTCTTCTAAGATTCACGTTATCATAAATATGGAAGAACCAAATGATGTGAGCTCATTAAAAACCTTCATGGGATCAACGAGGTATTATTGAAGGTTTATAAGGAACTACACCCATGTGTCCTATCCATTAGATTCTCTAACAAAAAATAATGTCCCCTTTTGTTGGACAAAAGAACATCAAGGATATTTTAAAGAGTTGAAAATAAAGCTTGTGTGTAGTCCCATATTGGTGTTTCCATATTCAGATAAGGAATTCTATGTTTGCATCGATGAATCCAAATTTTCCATAAGATGTGTGTTAGCCCAAGAAGGACAATATAGGCTAGATCAGGTTATCTTTTGACAATGTATGCCAAGGGAGAATAAAATCATAGGGTATGAAATATGCAGAAATGTAAGGTGCTGAAATATGCTATTAATGGAAAGTTATAAAAATGATACAATGCAATACGAAGGAGGTGAACACTTCAGAACAGATACTAAAGAAAAAAATGTATCCCATCACCATTATATATGGTGATTCACACACTAAACCTACTACTACCTACAATTATATATAATCACTCACTATGAGACCGTTTATATAGAAAGATCGATTGCTTGGTCAACACTCTACCTAGTTGTACATGGAGACACCTTGCACACGTATAAATTACACATAGATATTTGTGCATTTATTATATTAATTGAATTAATTAACTAACTATCCCCTAAATTAATCTACTACTATAGTTATGTACCAAGTGTGGTACATTTACATGACTAAAATGATGTAATACACTCTAACACCCCCTTGTATTACATTATTTGGCTATTGAAGACTTTAATATACAATATGGATCTTCTTATCTGTTTCTTGTATCCTGTTCAAGCAAGTAGTTAGTGTCTTCATACCATGTTACCCTTGTTATAAGAGCTTTGACTCCTTGATCATCTGTTGTATCTTCCATATCTTTGATTTCTTCATTCTTATGAGCTAGATGTCCTTCTTGATTCTCTTTTTGATATTCTAATTATGGATAATAGTTCTACTATTGGGATTGTTGTTTTTAGGGATTATTTTAATATTACCTTTGTTGGAATTCCCTACTTGTTTGGCTTCCATAGTTCATCTAATTTTCTTTATTCTAATATCTTGGATTGAATCTATAGTAGCTGGTGTTATACCCTTTTCTCTTGCATATCTGAAAATATCTGTTATTCCATGGTGTTTACCCTTTTTATTATGAAGCAATGTTTCCCTATGGATTTTCTTTTAGGACCAATTGATTTTTAGTCATTTCATATTTCACAGTATTTTATATCTCATATTATTGAAGAATGTTGATTAGTTCATCAAACTATGTATCTTTTCTTAGAACCTATAAGGATGTAACTAGATGTTTGTATCTATCTAGAAGTGCTCTCAAGGTTACTTGAACAAGGAATTTATGTTCAAAATTTTCTCCTAGGGTTAGTAATTTTTCTTTAATATTTGCTATCTTCCTTAATAATAATTCTATGCTTTCACCACTGTTCATTTTTAGGGAATACAGTTGATTTTGAAGATTTAGGATAGTGGCTTTATTTTTTCCTTCAAATATTTTTTCTAATATTTTCCATGCATATGTAGATGTCCCTACTAAGATAATATAATCTTGTATTTCATCTGTGATGGCAAAGGTTATTTTCATAAGTGTCTTAGCCTCACTTCCTTAAAAATTTTGAATCTTTGTTTCTCCCTAAGTTGGTTTAGTTCTTGCCCCTTTGAAAATGTCCCAAAGATTTTTAAATGTTACGATACCTCTCACTTTGTTTTTCCATGAAAAAATATTTTGAGCCCTTAAGTAACTCCACAAAGTAGGTACTGGATTATTCCATGAGCGTTGAGGACTAAGATGGTTCTTATAATGTTTGTGCCAAGTGGTACTCACTGTATTTACATGTAGACCTTTTATTAAATGCTCCAAGAATAAATGTTATAATGTTCAAGTTATTTGTTGGCTTGCTTGTTTCTTGGATAGCAAGCAATCTCTCTTTTGTATGTTGTTTTGATGAACATGATGGGTGGCTCTAGTTGTGATACTTTGAGGTTCTATGGAGCTCTGAATGGTGGTATGAGTGCTTCTCCTAGGTGGACATTCTCTTCAAGATATAGCTTTGGGTATAACACCTTTTACCTTGTTCTCTTATGCTTCCAATGTACTGGTTGAGCACTGCTTCTTTGATGCATATAATACCTTTGTGATGGCTCCTTGCACTTAGCTTAATAATTGTGTCCTATATACGTAGATATACATATATCTTGATGTTGATTTATGTATATAATCACCTTCAAATGTAGACCTTAATTCTATCCTTTCTCCACATATATATCTATAAATGATAGCCTTCTTGTATTGGTTGTAATATTGCAGGTGGACATTTGCTTCTGGGTGTTTGATTTAACGTGGAGCAATGGTGTCTTTAGGCACATTGAATATTTGACCAATATTAGCTCTTAGGTGGCTCTCCTCTCTTGCTTGAATACTATCCTTATACCTACTGGGATGACAGATGAGCTTTTATTGTAATATGAGATATTTTTGCCTTATTGAAGGAACAAAATTGGTTCTTGTAATGGTTAGATTTGCACCAATATGATGGACCAAATGTCTTCCTTTTCTGAAATACATTTTAATTTTGATGAGGCTGCTCCTTGCCTTCACTAATACTTTTTTCTTGGATAGTTTAGCAAGAATAGATCCAAGCTAATAATATGCACATAATATGCTCCTTTTTTAAGTAAGGATTTCTGCACTTACTTTTATATGAAACCCTTATATAGTTCTTGAATCTAAGACTCACCAAGTCTCAATTTTTAAGCTTCCTTTAAATATTTTAATGGTGGATTCCTTCTCCACTCTTTTATGGCTTCTTTTAGCCACAAAGTGCTATAGGTTTTGTGCACCAAATAGTGTCTATAGATACTTGATAATATGCTGGTTTTGTGCCCTTGATCCTAATAGTCAATAACACAATATTAACCCTATAAGAGTAACTAGTTAATGGACAAATAGTATAGTGCAATGAGTCAATAATACTTTCAAATTAATGCACTTACAGATAAAAATAATCTCACCTTATTGCTCCTATAAATAACCTCTCAAAGTAGTTTCAAATGCACTTAATGATCTCTGCTAATTTCTTAATGTAGTTCTTTTCTCAATAATTAGATAATAGGATGAATGTATCTAACTCTTATTAATGTGCAGGTTATGAATCTTAACAGAAACTATATTTTGCACCTTTGAGGAATTAAAATGGAACCTTATAATTTGCAACTTCCTAAATTCTAATAAGGTGCTTAATAAAGTTAAATAATAATCTAAATTAATTGTTAAGGTAATGAGGCTTTTGCATTTAAGTTGCTTACCTTTGATGATGAATATCTTGATGAATTGACTCACCGATTCTCTTGTCCGGAATAGTAATTGCTTGCAGCTCTGAATGCTTCTAGTCTACTACTTTGAAATTGTAGTAGATGATTTTAGCTAATCCTTTAGGATCTGGCCTAGAACTCCAAAGTTATGTAGCTAGTAATGCTATCTTCATTGTTGTTCTCTAGAATTCAATCTATTCATTGAAATGTTGTCCTTCTAGAACCCTTTCATTATTTTGCTACAAATCCAGTAAATATTTTTCTTTGAAATGTGTCTTCTTTAGCTATGAAAGACAATATCCAAATCTTCTTGGATTTGGTAGGTTTCTTCTATCTTATATCTTCTTCAAAAAGAGCTTTCTTCTCAAGAATATAAAGGTCATAAGGTATTCAATATTATTATTTGGGATTTGGCACTCCTTGATAAATTCTTATTCTTTTGGGCTTGTTGTCGGATGGTGAAAATTATTCCAAATATTTCATTTTGTAGTGAATTTCTCCAATGAGTTATTCTAGGAACTTCTTTGCTAGATTCAATAAATTTTGCAAAAAGACTCTAAGAATTTTCCTTATTTCTCCTTGAGACCTCTCACAGATCTTCAATCTTGTAGCTTCTTTGGTATTCTCAATGAGACCTTTTCTTCAACCTTCTATTGTGCAAGTATTGGCAATGAGATCTTCTTCTTGGAACTTTGAAGTCTACTACTTATCAAATTAGGTATAGAACCTTGCTAGTCCTTCAATGTTCCAATATTAGAAGTTATTCAATGAGACCTTTTCTGGGTATTCTTCAGATTCTTATGGAATAGATATTTAGCCTCCTATTTCCAATGGGGTATTTTCTCAGGTCTTTTCAACTTCACTAGTTATTCTTGAAACTAGTGGTATGAGTTTTGTGTTGAGTCATGGTCTTCACATTATTCTATAAAGACTCTAGCAAATCTGTAATTTACAGTCTTCAATGGAGATCACCAATATCCTTTTTTCTATTGGAGTCTTCTTCAAGTTCAAGGCTTCTATGGTATTTTCTTCAATAGGGTTGCTGTGGCCTTTTCTTCTTCAATAAGGCTACTGTGGCCTTTTCTTCTTCAATAAGGTTGTTGTGGCCTTTTCTTATTCAATAAGGCTATTGTGGCCTTTCCTTCTTCAATAAGGATATTATGGTCTTTTCTTCTTCAATAAGGCTTATATGGCATTCTCTTCTACAATAAGCATTTTGTGGCATTTTCTACAATGAGGCTTCTATGGCCTTATCTTCCGCAATAAGTCTTGTGTGGCCTTCTCTTCTAAAATTATGCATTTGTGGTCTTCTCTTTTATAATATGCAGGTCTACAATAGGGCTTCCTTCAGTTTCCTTTTTCTAAAATAAGATATTAGTAAGATGATTATAAATCTTGTCAATGAAAATGTTCACTAGTTGATTTGTCAATCTAGTGGAACAAATGCTGAGTCCTAGTCTTCACAAGTTTTTTTGCAACTTTATGAAACTAATCTAGCTAAATGCAATCTCAAAAATTCTAAAAATAATATTTTCTTCTTCTTGTAATCTCTTTTGTGACTTTCCTATTTAGCAATTTCTTGCAGCAATATTTGCATGCAACGACACACAATGGTAGATTTGATTTGCAAAGATGTAGTAGAGTTCAAACCTATATTGGTAATGGTGGTCTCTAGTGGCTCTCCCTATTCCTATCTTGATCTACCATAGCTCTGATACCACTATTAGCTTTTGACGGTGTATGCCAAGGGAGAATACAATCACAGAATATGAAATATGCATAAATAAGATGCTAAAATATGCTATTAATGGAAAGTGACAAAAATGATACAATGAAATATGGAGGAAGTGAACACTCCAGAATATATACTAAATAACTAAAATGTATCCCATCACCAATATTTATGATGATCCATATAGTAAACCTACTGAAAGATGCAAAATACAATACCAAACAATGTTAAATAAATTGAACAGAAGAAAACCAAAATTGCACAATAGATATTATTATATTAACGTGGGGAGCATAAAAAATCCTTTGTTACAATGTGGATCCTTGAATCCTTTTTGATACAAATTTACAAATGGTTAGGATTCTTTGAAACCCTAAAAACAAGGTTGTGGTATCTTCATGCGCATCTTCCTTCCAAAAAATTGAGTGGGCTTCTTGAAATCTGATGCTAGGCCACTCTAGCTTCAATAGCTATCCAATGTTGATGTACCACCTTCATATCTGAATACAATGACACAAAAAAGTAGTTAGTAATACCAGTGAGGGCTCCATAGTGTGAGGCCCTCTATAAGCAATGATAAAACCCTAACTATCTTCTACAAATAAAGTGAACAAAAACAAAAGTGCATAAAATGAAATTAGAAATAATAGATCGACCTTACTCACTTGCTATCTTCGAATATGTGAGATTTTTTTACACTTGATAGGTGCAATGATGCCCTAGAATCGCTCAAAGGCTAGGAGGTGCTCATAATGCTTACGTAAAATTCCCACGAGCACCTGGAAACTATAGAAAACACCTATGGATGCTAGGAACTAGACGAGAGGTGCCCAGAGGCAATTTGCGATGGAAGGGAGGTGCTTATAGGCGCTTGGTGGTGATAAAAGTTACTTGAAGGTGTTCTAATGATGAGGAGGGAGTCTAAAAAAGTAGATATGGTGAGGGGAAATGAATGGCAATGGTTGCGGGGGTTACGACAAACAAATATAGAGGTAGAAGTGCTTACAGCACTTAGAGAACTCAAGGGTATTTAAAAACATAGGCCAAATACTTAGATACTGATTTAGGGCATGAATTGCTTAGGGGTTGATCCATAAAAATGACTTATATTTATAATCCAACCTAGGGCATGCTAGGTGATGAGCACCAGAAATGCTCATATTTTGTACATATTTCTTGGATCAATATGCGGCTGTATAATAAGGATTGCGTAATTTTATAAATGATTATATAGATATTTGATATAATTATGCATGTTATCTAATTTGTGTGATTTTAGTATGTTTTGTGGAATTGCAGTTGATTTAGTTATATTTGGAACAATCGAGGTCCTTTTGATAGACCTGGCACTTTATTTCATTGGGAGTCAATGAAGAGAACATAAGGTGCCTCCCTATAGTTGAAAGGCACCAAGGGAACAAGCACCTCCCTACAGTAGAAAGGCACCAATTGAACATAAGGTGCCTCCCTACAGTCGAAAGGAGCCAAGGGAATACAAGCGCCTCCCTACAGTCAGAAGGTGCTGATTGAACATAGGCGCCTCCTTGCAGTCGAAAGGCACCGATTGAACATAGGTGCCTCCCTATAGTTAGAAGGTGCCAACTGCATACAAGCGCCTCCCTACAGTCATAAGGCACCAAACCAAATATCAGTGCGTCCCTGTAGTCGAAAGGCACCAACTGAATGCGAGCGCATCCCTATAGTCGAAAGGCACCACTAATTCTTTGCCTGTTGACCAGACTCGAATGATGTGGACGGTAGTGGCTAGTGCAGTTCCAACTTTGCATCATGCAGAGCTAAATTGGAGATAGCACCTAATGTACCCAAACGTCCTACTGATGCCAGGCAGAGCATGAACCAACACAAACACGCAGCCTTCAGAACAGAATGCCAGACGTCGATTGCAGTTGCTGGACTATTCTAATTTAGTCTGGGAAGAATCGATTGTTGTAACCACTTCTGTAACAAAAGTTTTGTGGGTGTGTTATATAAACACACGCAGATCATTCTAAAGATATATAGCGATATATAGAATATAGAGCGATATATAGAAGGAATCTATTTTAGAGTTACATTGTAATGCGTTGATAAATATATTACAGTTACAGGAGTTCTAAAGTGCGTGTTCGATCGGGAAGAAGCTGCTGGAGCCTGGGCCCACTCCAAGCTAGTATTTCTTCCCCACTATTTTTTTTTTTGTTTATTTATCAGTTTATTGCTTTCATAGAGACGATCATTAATTTGCTAGTTCTAGTATTTGCAGTAGGTTTCTTTCCAGGAATGTATACATGATTTATTTCTGTAAATTTATTTTTGTTCTTCTTATGTAATTTATTGAGGAGAGCAGGAATGATTGACAACCATCTCAGAACACCCCCCAAACATAGGATTAGCAGACTCACCCTCCAGTGGTATTGTATTAACCTAGTTCCGACTCTTCACAAGTTTACAAAGCTCCCTGGGTTGATAATTAAATGCACGAGCATGTGAAAAAAGTAGGAAACCATTCACCTTGTTTGGCCTGCAACATTTTGGTGCCATTGTCGGGGAAGCATCTCAATTAGATTACCTACAATACCTTGAAACCTTTATCTGACCTTGCATGAGTTATTCGAGAAGAAGAGGACCTGACAGTCACTTTATAAGAGCTAATCCATCAGGACTAGAGTCAGCCGAGTATTTTGGATTTGAGTTAGACTCGCCCGACCTACCAACAATCCATTGGAGTGAGGAACCACACTTTGTGCAAAGTTTCACCTCATCCCATCAACAAGGGGAAGAACGAATCATCACAAATCCCCTATTTAATAGGACTCCTCTAGAGGAAGCCCTATTGTGGAAGGCTATGGAGGATCAGACGATCTCGCCAGATAACCTTAGAGCATTGACTCAAAAATTTTTAAACAATCGAAAGGCCATAAACGTTGCATTGGAAACCACATTTCTCAAAAAAATGGTAGATAACGATGAAGTCTCATCTGGCTTTAGTTTCCCAATAGAGGAGGGAGTAGGAGATACCAAAATGAAAAACATATCCCCTGCTCACCTCCCATCCTTCAAAGGACACCCGAATGAGGACCCTGACCTATTTTTATTTAAATTTGATGTTTTGTGTAGGCCTGTGGATTACAAATCAAATGCACAGAAGTTGAAATTATTTCCTTCTACATTAGACAATGCAGCTCTACGATGGTTCATCGGTCTGGGAGACAAACACATCACCACCTAGGACTAGATGAAGACGCTCTTTTTAGAGCAATATCAAGATTTCGAGAGAGCAAGAGACTCCAAGGAGGAGGTCCTGAGCATGACACAAAGAGAATATGAGTCTCTCGAGGAGTATTGGGAGATATTCACCTTTAATCTTCAACAGTCCCCTCACTCGAAGCTATCCGATAAGTCCCTCAAAAGCATCTTTTTGAGGGTACTTACCAATGAGTCACTGAAGGCTCTCAACATGATCTCTGGAGGAGATGTCTATCAGCATGCTATGGACGACATATGGAAATTATGCCAGAACTACTCGAGAAGGAGAGGCAAAGTCACCCCCAAGACCATGAAGGCGACTGCTTCAGTCACCAAAACAGAGATAGGCAACATGCTGGAGGATTTGAAGAGCGAAATGCTTTCATCTCTAGCATTACAGATGGATACGTTGTTGTTAGAAAAGAAGAAACAATAAAATGATGCAGCATTAGCCTATTTCTGCCCAAAATGCAAAGGAAGGCATGCAAATAATGCATGCCCAAAAAACAAGGTCAGAGTATGCATAGTTTGCAAGCTAAATCATAAAACTTGATTGCACCCACAACTGCCTAGTAACTAGGAAGCGATTGAGAGAACGGAGGCCTATTTCATAGGCAATAGGAAGAGTTGGCCATAGCCCCCTGGGGGGGAATATACCAACTAGAATGCCATCGTATGGGGGAGGGTCATACATGCACCAAGGACCCCCTCAACCACCTAATATGGGGTGGTGGGGACCGTCACCCTGGATGAATGCACCCCCAGCAGCATTCCTAAATCAACAGCCATGGATGCCATATCCATATCCTGGTCAGCAATGTAGAAGCCACAATGCATGGAATTAGACTCCATAGAATGCAACTCCTGCTCACATCCAACAGAACTTACTAGCATTGCCAGCAGTGAGACCTGTGAAGTTACTAGCACAACCGACAACAAATCCGAACAACAGAGTAAATCAACCGGCATATAATGTAGAAGGTGAGATGTACCATATGTACAATATTCAACTTAGATCAGGTAGACATCTAGGAGTAGAGACTCTACCTTTGGTAGAAGAGGAGGAAGAAATGGTAGAGATACCTCCATTGGTAGAATAGGAAGCAAAAGTAGAGGAGACACCTCTGGCAGAAGAAGGAAAAGCACTTGAGAGAGCGAATGCTCCATTTCCTAGCCGGCTACAAGAACAGAGAAAAAAAACATAGCCAAAATTTGACATCTTGTCAAGCTTGAAGAATCTCACGGTGACAATCCCATTATTTCAAGCAATTCGAGAAGTACCCATTTACACCAAGGCAATTAAAGAAATGTGTCTATGAAGACTGAGACGAAAAGTTACCCATACTATCAACGTCGTAGGTAAACTGGTAGATCTAATGATGGGTAGAATACATCATCCAAAGTATGCAAACCCAGGCAGCCCAGTGCTGACCGTAAAAATTGGAGGACATTCCCTGTCCAACACACTGGTTGACCTTGGGGCAGCCATTAACGTGATGCCTCAAGAGACCATGCAGAGGCTACAGCTCATGAATCTAAAGCCAACCATGACAGTGCTACAATTAGCCGATCGCTCAATCGTGTCATCGAAAGGAATGCTGGAAGATGTGATCGTAATAGTCAGTGCATGCGAATATCCAGCTGACTTTCAAGCTGGGTGGTTACCCGCTCATTTTGGGGAGGCCATGGATGGCAACAGATAACATTTACATCAGCTTTCGGGATGGGCTAATGACCATATCCAATGGGCAAAACATCAAAAGGCTAACCATTTCATTGCCAGCTTAGTTTATGGACTCGATAGAAGAACCCAGGATCATCGAGAATGGAACTATAGAGTTGTCTATAATACATCCGATGATGACCTTGGAGGAGGTGGTAGAAGAGGACAAGGATGGTGCTATCATGGATTTTCTCCATGGAGAATCATCCACCCCCACACCTAGATCATCGTTGACTGGCACCCAAGATCAGCACATCCAACAAATACACGTTGGGCCAGGGAGGACATTAAACGTCAACAGCAGGTTGACACCCATATAGCTAGAAAAATTGGAAGAGATTCTGGTAAAGCACCAGTAAGCATTTGCATGGGACTACACAGATATACACGAAATCATCCTAGAAATATGTACCCATCGGATTTACTTAGATGACCAGGCAACTCCTAGTCGACAGCCACAAAGAAGGATGAACCCAGCAATGAAAGACATTGTCAGAGAAGAACTGCACAAAATTCTGTCTACCAAATTCATATATCTAATTTTTGATAGTGAATGGGTGTAACCATTAGTGGTGGTCCCCAAAAAGAATGGGAAATGGCAAATCTACGTAGACTACCGGGCACTGAACAAGGCGACTAAGAAAGACCACTTCCCACTACCGTTCATCGATTAGGTCTTAGACACACTATCAGGAAGAAAATACTTCTCCTTTCTGGATGGATTCAATGGTTACAACCAGATCCAGATAGGGGAAGAAGATCAAGATAAAACAACGTTCACCTGTCCATGGCGAACGTTTGCCTATAAGGTATTGCATTTTGGACTGTGCAACACACCGGCCACCTTTCAAAGGGTGGTGCTTAGCATATTCTCAGATATGATAGGATATGGGGTGGAAGTATACATGGATGAATTCACCGCCTATGGAGAAACCTTCGAGGAGGCAATGAAAAATTTGGAAAGAGTGCTCGACAGGAGCAAGGAAAATCATTTGTCCCTAAGTAATGAAAAATGTTTTATGATGATGTAGGAAGGCATCGTGTTGGGACACCACCTCTCTGCAGAAGGAATAAAGGTAGACAAGAGGAAGATTGAGGTCATAAGAGACCTACCTAGCCCCAGAACATAGAAGGAGGTAAGAAGTTTCCTTGGTTCAGCCAGGTACTACCGGTGATTTATCGCCGAATTTAGCAAGATTGCCAAACCACTGCACACTTTACTTTCTAAGGATGTAGAGTTCAATTGGACGAGAGATTGCGAAGAAGCATTCCAATTGCTAAAAGAAAAATTGATATCTGCACCAGTATTAAGAGGACCGAATTGGGCCATACCGTTCCATATTTACTGCGATGCATATAACGGTGCGATCGGAGCAGTCCTTGGGTAGAAAGATGGCAAATAATTCTATGCCATCTATTATGTCAGTAAAAACTTGGCGAGAGCAGAGCTCAACTATACAGTGACAAAAAAATAATTCCTTGTAGTTTTCCATGCAATAAACAAATTTTGTCACTACATAATGGGATACAAGGTCTTTGTCCATACGGACCATGTGGCTATCAGGTATCTTATGAGCAAGCCGACAATTGGTGGTAGAATTATCATATGGCTATTGCTACTGCAGGAATTTGACATCACTATAGTCGATAAACCAGGAAAGGACAATGTCATGGCAGATTTTTTGTCCAGATTGATACCAACAGATCATCAAGCAGTGGAAGATCAGGTTTTGGACAAACATATGTTCACTATTAGTGAACAAACCCCATGGTATGCATACATATCCAACTACTTGGCCACCGGAAGGACCTCACCTGCTCTCTCCTATAGAGAAAAGTAGGCTATCATAGATAAGAGCACGTCATTACTTTGGATGGATGGTCTCCTATTTAAAATAGGATAGGACCAAATTATAACAAGATACGTAGCAGAAAAGGAGTTTTCAGAAGTGCTCAAGGCATGTCACGATGAGCCATATGGAGGAAACTTTGTAGGGAAGTGAACTGCCTACAAAATCCTATAGGCCGGGTATTTTTGGCCCACTCTATTCAAGGACATGGCAGCATATACCAGCAAGTGTGACGAGTGCCAGAGGATGGGTAGACCAACCCACCGAGATGAAATGCCCCTGCAGCCCGTGTACATCTGGAACCTTTTGATAAATGGGGCATGGATTTCGTGGGACCATTTAATCCACCTTCGATGGGAAGGAGGTTTATTTTGGTCTACAAAGATTATGTCACCAAATGGGTGGAAGTGCAAGCATTAAGGGACTCAAAAGAAAGAACGGTCGCTAACTTATTATTTGCTCATATTTTCACACGATTTGGGGTTCCTCAGGATATAACAATAGATCAAGGGCCCCAATTCACCTCTAAATTTATTGAGGAGGTGATGGAGCAGTATAGAGTTCGGCACAACAAAACCACGCCCTACCATCCGCAGGCAAACGAGCAAGTAGAAGTGACAAACAAGGAGATAGAAAACATCCTGACCAAAATCGTGTAGCAACACAAGAAATATTGGGCTACACGGTTGTCGGAGGCAGTTTGGGCATGCAACACCACATGGAAATCCACCACAGGATGCACACCTTTCCAAATGGTCTATGGAAAAAATGCAATGATGCCCATCGAGTTCGAAATCAAAACTCTGAGGACAACTTCAAAATTAAATTTGAGCCTGGACGAAGCTCAAAAATAGAGGATTCACCAGCTAGATCAGCTGGACAAAATTTGACTGGATGCTTTGTAGAGGACAGAGATTATACAGAAGTAGAGAAAGAAGTGGCATGATAACCACATCAAACTGAAGAAGTTCCAGGTAGGGGAATGGGTACTCTTATACGATTCTTGATTCCAGGAAAGGAAAGGCAAACTTATGCAGAGGTGGATGGGGCCGTATGAAGTGGCAGAGCTCATTAAGAACGGGGCTGTGCACGTTAAGACAATTGACGACAGCAACACCATGTTCACAGTCAATGGCCATTGACTATGCCCCTATAATACGTCTGAAACATTTCAGGTGGAATCTAGAGTAGGCATGGGGAGACCCCATCTTGCTATATCTAGACCGAACTCTCACAGGTGAAATGGTGGGCACAAAAGTTCTCACCCAATTTGTTTAGTTAGTTATAGTTTTTTTAATGTGTGTTTTTTTGTAAGGACGACGCCCGCATGCAAGCTGCAAGCATCCTAACCCAGGGCCTAACAGGCACAGAATGCGTCTAACTACATTTATTTTCTTTTCTTTTTTGGTGAATTTTTATAGGTGGAGGACCTAACAGCACGAGGGATAGGTATCTGGGAAACCAGGCCTGATTCGGCTCAGCATTCTGACACCGGTTCGTAGATAGAATCTGGGCAGCATAAAAAAAACTGGGAAGGTTTGATCACCTTTATTCCAGTCAAAACGCCAAGTCCAGAAGAAGGTGCCTTACTACAGTAAGAAGGCACCCATCCAAAATAAGGTGCCTTACTGCAGTCAAAAGGCACCCATCCAAAAGAAGGCACCTCACCGCAGTTAGAAGGCGCCAAGTCCAAAAGAAGGTGCCTTACTGTAGTCAGAAGGTGCCCATCCAAAAGAAGGTGCCTTACTGTAGTCAGAAGGTCCCATGTCCAAAAGAAGGCACCTTACTACAGTCAAAAGGTGCCCATCTAGAAGAAGGCACCTTACCGTAGTCAGAAGGTGCCAAGTCCAAAAGAAGGCGCCTTACTACAGTCAGAAGGCACCCGACCAGAAGAAGGCACCTTACCATAATCAGAAGGTGCCCATCCAGAAGAGGCGCCTTCCATGGTAGGAAGACACCATAATCTAAAATAAAAAAAAAAAAAATAAAAAAAAAAATAAAAAAAAAAAAAAATAGAAAAAAAAATATATATATATATAGGTGCCTTCCGTGGCAGGAAGGCACCATCTAAAAAATAAAAATCCAAATACACGCCTTCCAACATAAATAAGGCGCATTCATCCAGCCGAATATGCCTTCCAACATCAGGAAGGCGCATTAATCAAAACGAACACCTTCCAACATCGGGAAGGCACAAACTAGAAGGAGGCACCCCCCACATTGGGAAGGCACATGCAGGCAAGAGTGCCTCCCACCAATCAGAAGGCATTGGAAGGTGCATCCGTTTGAAGGTGAGCATCGAAAACATCAGAAACTGCTACATGGACACCATCCACATGGGGAAGGTACCAAAGAATGCCTCCCGTGTGTAGCATTTACATCAATCGGATGCCTCGAGCGGAACGAAGCATCACACGAATAAACCTCATCGAATACCCCTCCCTCATGTCACAAGTCAGCAAATCAGCAGCTGCCACGACAACTGGAACGCCGAATCAGGTATGCACATATTAAATCAAATATTTTATATAATTGTTTATAAATACACAGTACCAAAAAATATAGCTATCATAGAGATCGTACCCCCCATAGCAGGAAACGCGTGCCAATGAGAGGGCACCTTCCATAACTGCTAGGGTTAGACGCCTTTCCTATAAGAAGGTGCCTTCCTACAGAAGGAAGGACAAAAAAATATACAGCACCAAAATGCGCCATGGGAGGAAGGTCCAAGAATCACGCGATCAAGAAGAACAAACCCAATGACATAGATGGGATCAGAGGGGCAGTAAGGGCCCAATTCGAAGCCGAGGAGTGGCTCGAATACTGCACCCTAGTTAGTCAAGGCTAGGATGTGGAGGCAGCTATAGAATTCACCACATTTTTGAGGGGCGATGCGGCCCAAGTACGAGGGGTGGAAATTCCAGTCACCCTTGAGTTCATCTCACAGGCGACTAGATTGCCTCTCACGGGGGAATGTGCATACAAGTGCGGAGTGCTAAAACTATATACCAAAATACTACTGCCAGGAGGGAACATGTAGATAGAAAGGGAGGGGTTACTCAAAATCAGTCTCCCCATGGATATACGAAAGATGTTTGAGCATATTGCTCGATTCTTCACATGCACAGGGAAGTATACGCATCTGAACATTAATCATGTGCACTTCCTCAATCACCTAGTGCATGGGAGGAAAATAAATATACCCTTCTACCTAGTGACTGCTCTAAAGGATGAAGCGGCTTGATACCAGAAGGGGAAACCATCTGCCTTAGCCCACCATGGGCTGATATCGGCATTGTTTCACCACGCGAAAGCATAGAGACAGAACCATGACGTAGGGGGAGAAGGCGACCAAATAGAGCAACACAATGCGGTTGCCGAACTAGGGCAAGGCGAAGAATCCCCCATCGAGGAGATAGCAAACATCGGGCAATTGGCATTGCCCTATTTTCTAGGAAGGGCAGAAGTGTCACCGATGCCCAGAGTCATAGAGGATAGAGGACATTCCCCAATGCATGAGTATGAGGAGGAAGGATCACCACTCGCTGGTGGTGAGGATGAACCAGTTCCTAGAAGGAAACATTCGCGATGACTCCTCTCTCTAGAGGAAGAACAAAGCGACACAAAGATAGATTTCACCATCCAAACCCTCCACAAATTAACAAACTAGAGCCCATGAAATGAGGAAACTTCTAGGAGCAACGACCAGATCAATGCGGCCTTGGAGGAGGTGCTCAATTGGAAAACTGATTGTTGTATGGCACAACAGATCCTGGAGGATTTCCAGAACCAACATCAAAAGGAATTGGAGGAAAAGGATAGAAGAATCGCTTAGCTCGAGCAGTTGGTCCAACAGATGTAGGAGGAAAATCAAATACTTTAGGGCAAAAGAACAACAAGACAGGAGGCGTCCACATAGACTGATTGGGCAGAAGCAGTGTCGACGAACTCTCCCACATTCGTCGAATGAGTATTCTCTTCGAGGGAGATTCGATCGGATGCCCGACAAAGCATCTTGGAAACAGGGGAGGATTCCTCTGTTTTTAGGGGTGACAATGAAAGAAGTCCTATGATGCCCCCTGTCATTTTCTTGAGTGACACAGAGCAAGACGAAATCCTCCAGTAGCAGATAAGACCAGAGGATACAGAGGACCTTCTCGGGCCTGAAGAAGGAGAGGAGCCTAAGGGGTCAACACCAGAAAGATAGGAGAATGAAGGATCACCCCTGGAGGTAGCGACACAGCCGATCCTTTGGAGAGAAGAGCAGTCCCCAAAGGAGAAAGAAGAGACCCCTGTCTGAGCTGCCACATTTTTTGCAGAGGCCAAGGAAAAAAGGCCCAGGACGGCTCGACAGAAGGTGAAGGTGACCTTCGCTGAGTTAGAGGAGGATGAATGGGATATGTAGCCATTCATCGAAAGGCAAAAATATTTTGAGTAGCCGCGCAAATATATGAAAGCAGCCAAGGCGGCCAGGAAGGCATCCTCGAGGATAAAAGGATATTTTGGCATCTGTGTCAATCCGACAGAAAACATCCAGTTTTGGGACATCTATGGTTCATCCCAATGGCGGCCTTCCATGATGAGGAGGTACTTGGAATGGTGGGGAATATATGGCCCACAATTGGAGGCCATTGCAATTGCAAAAGAAAATGCAGGGCTTACCCCTGAAGTGGCCGCATTATACAAAGCCCAAGTAGTACCTTCTAGAGAGGATAACTCAGATTTCCCTCTGGAAGAGGTCAAACTGCTAGATGACAACCTCTGGAAAGCTATCGAAGCTACATTTCAATCGGCAGGAACAACGCTGGCTATACAACCACTAGTAGCTACCAGAACAAGAAGGGGACAATTAACAGTCGCAGTTTCCCATAGGCAGAGGAGAACCACACCTTCGCATGCCAGCACAAAAAGATAGAATTGGGCTGCAGGGGTAGCCAAATCTTCCAAGAGATGGCGACGATGAAAATTCTGAGGGCTACCTACAGTTTGGATGCCATGAGGGCATGGCATATGTTAGGCGTGGGGGGATGATGAGCACCAAAAATGCTCATATTTTGTACATATTTCTTGGATCAATATGCGATTGTATAATAAGGATTGTGTATTTTTATAAATGATTATATAGATATTTGATATAATTATGCATGTTATCTAATTTGTGTGCTTTTAGTATGTTTTGTGGAATTGCAGTTGATTTAGTTAGATTTGGAACAGTCGAGGTCCTTTCGATAGACCTGGCACTTTATTTCATTGGGATTCAATGAAGAGAACATAAGGCGCCTCCCTGCAGTTAGAAAGCACCAAGGGAACAAGTGCCTCCCTGCAGTCGAAAGGTGCCAATTGAACATAAGGCACCTCCTTGCAGTCGAAATGTGCCAAGGGAATACAAGCGCCTCCCTACAGTCGGAAGGCATCGATTGAACATAGGCGCCTCCCTGCAGTCGAAAGGTGTCAATTGAACATAGGCGCCTCCCTACAGTCGAAAGGTGCCAACTGCATACAAGCACCTCCCTGCAGTCGGAAGGCACCAAACAAAATATCAGTGCCTCCCTACAGTCGAAAGGTTCCAACTGAATGCGAGCACCTCCCTGTAGTCGGAAGGCATCACTGATTCTTTTCTCGTTGACTAGACTCGAATGATGTGGATGGTAGTGGCTAGTGCAGTTCCAACTCTGCATCATGCAGAGCTAAATTGGAGATAGCGCCTAACATACCCAAACGTCCTATTGATGCCAGGTAGAGCACGAACTGAAATGAACACATCGCCTTCAAAATAGAATGCCAGACGTCGATTGCATTCGTTGGCCTGTTCTAATTTAGTCTGGGAAGAATCGACTGTTGTAACCACTTCTGTAACAGAAGTTCTGCGGGTGTGTTATATAAACACATAGATCATTCTGAAGATATATAGCGATATAGAGAATATAGAGCGATATATATAAGGAATCCATTTTAGAGTTACATTGTAATGCGTTGATAAATATATTACAGTTACAGGAGTTCTAAAGCATGTTTTCGATTGGGAAGAAGCTTCTGGAGCTTGGGCCCACTCCAAGCCAGTATTTCTTCCCCATTGTTTTTTTTTTCTATTTATTTATCAGTTTATTGCTTTCATAGAGACGTTCATTAATTTGCTAGTTCCAGTATTTGTAGTAGGTTTCTTTCCAGGAATGTATACATGATTTATTTCTGTAAATTTATTTCTGTTCTTCTTACGTAATTTATTGAGGAGTGTGGGAATGATTGACAACCATCTCAGAACACCCCCCAAATGTAGGATTAGCAGACTCACCCTCCAGTGGTATTGTAGTAACCTAGTTCTGACTCTTCGCAAGTTTACGAAGCTCCCTGGGTTGATAATTAAATGCACGGGCATGTGACAAAAGTAGGAAACCATTCACCTTGTTTGGCCTGCAACACTAGGGTTTCAATGACATTAATCATGTGGCTAAGATAAAAGCACATCATAGGGTGGATATGAAATTTAGGTTGTGGCATCAATTGATGTGGATGGATGGATATGATTAAATGAAATTGGACGTTGGGATTAATTCAATTATATAAATATACATTTATTAAATATATATAATATAATATATAAAATATTATTATTTAAATATATATAATAAATATATATGAATAATAGACGAAAATGGGATAAAAGTTAGAATGGGTGAAAAATGACTAGGTTTTGGTGCTGGAAATGGTGGAAAAGCATGGATGGAGGACGAGTGGCTAGGTTTTGGTGTCTAAAAATGCCTCTTTTTGTATTGCATTGCATGAAACACAATGCAATGCAAAAACACGAGATACTTATTTTGGCCATGTTCAAAAGTAGCTTCTCTTAGGATGTGGAAAATGAGCTTGAAGATAAAAGAATAAAAGAATTTGAGTTTTGCATAGCTTACCCCTCAATTGGAAAATGAGTTTGTGGATGAATCTCATGAGACAATTGAAAAATATATGGAAATGAATTATGGATGATGTGCATGATGTAAATGTGATACCATGTTTACCCTAATGGTGGGAAGGGGAGTGGTGAAAAATGTGATATGATGCATCTTGTTTTCCCAATAGATGAAGGTATTTGTTGAAATTTGCATTTGTTTTTGCCCCAACAGATGAAGGGATTTGTGAAATATGTTATGAGACATGCATCTAGTTTTCCCCAATATCTAAAGGTATTTGTGAGAGATGTGATGTAAAATATGTCTATTTTTGCCCCAACAAATGAAAAGATTTTTGAAATGTGTATGTTTTTGCCCCAACAGATGAAGGGATTTTTTCCAAGTATGGATGTCATGATCATGTAGGATGTATCCCATTGTGGGAAAATAAAAACCATATGTGGTTACCCCAAATTTGGAGTGATTCGATGTTGTTGAAGAATTTGCCTTTCGGTGTCATTGATATACAAAAATGAAAAAATTCAAAGAGTAAAAGTAGTCAACTTCAGAGGGCCAACTAGTGACTGTTAGATAATTCCTAGGATTGGAACCAATCACCCTAGCTAAATCCAGTCACCATGATGACTGTCAAGGAAATATGAAATGATGAGATTTGATTTTTTCCATTTTTTAAGCCCCAGGAACTAGGCCATCAATGACAACTTTTGTGCAAACTATTCTTGGCAAGGTTTCACACAAAATGTGAAGTACCAAAGATGATTGTGCTTTTGAAAAAGGAGATATGTTATGATGAAAATTACCAAGTTTTTTTACGGTAGATATTTCATCTTATCGAATTGCATGGACGTAAATCACTACAATCGCCAGGTACATAGAAAAATCCACTATATACAAGATTCACTTGAATGTCATTTGGTACTTGGCAAATGTGCAAATGATGATGTGAAATACTGATGCGATAATGTATGAATGATGAGAATGATGATAATCATCATTTTGTGAATATTTGGGTATTTTTGGGATTCTTTTGTAATGTGTTTGTTAAATTTATAATTTGTGGTCACAAACAAAAATTACACATCCAAATCAGTTGGAATCTTCACAAAACCTAATAAAATGATGACATGAATGCATGGGTGAAATATGGAGTGATTTGGTTTGAAGAAGCCACTATTTTGTAAGAATTTATCTTTTGTACAATTTGATGCCAAATGCTTGTTGGCACTTTTGGTCTGCAAAAACACTTGTGGGAGCTTCAGTGCGCTAGGAAATGCCCATGGGCATCTCAAGGTGCATAAAGAAGCTATAAATAGATATAAGGATGAGAAACCAAGCTCATGTGTGTATTTAGGAGTTGGAGAAGCTACGTCTAGGAGAGTGGAGTGAAGTGAGGTGAGGTGTTTGGAGCATGGAAGTTATGGTAGCGAAGGGAGTTGGTGTGGAGGTTGGGGTTGAAGCTAGAGCGTGGGCTATTAAGGTAATACCTTTGATTATTTATTTTGTATTGTGCAAATGTTTTTGTGATTTTTTTTTGCAAAATTATTGATAAATGTTTTGTGTTGTGCTGCAGCTTAGAGTTTTGGAGGCTTAGTACTAGTTCTTGTCTTACATCCCTAGGATGAGGAAGGTAATTTTAGATGATGAGTGGGAGTTTTTGGAGGATGTGGGTCTAGCAGAGGTAGCTAGCAGAGGTAGCCTGATTGGATGTTGTGAGGGCTAATGAAGGGTACCTCTTACTCTTGGAAAATAGGTGGGATGTGGATAGGGAAACCTTTCAACTCCCTATGGGTGAGATCACTAAAACCTTGGAGGATGTATATCACATCCTCAAGATTCCAGTGGAGGGGATCTGGGTTGATGTCAAGCTCAACTAGAAGATAAATATGATGAGGATGTTTGTGAATGCATGGTAGGGGGTGAAGATGGAGTGTGGAGGTATTACTTACTTGTCCATGTACATAAACAAGGAGTTGGACCCCCTTCATGTCTTGGTTATGTTCATGTTGGTCAACATCATGTTCCAAAACATCACTAGATGCAGGTTCTCGTGGAACCTGATAGGGGTAGTGAGCAATATGATAACTAGGTAAAAAGTATATGTAAGGGCTCTTACCTTTTTGGTGTAGGTATATCTAGTGTTATACGATGTGATGAGGCATGGGAGGAAGGGGTTGGGGTGCAACCTATTGCTGCAGTATTGGGCATGGGAGCATTTTAGTGTGGTTCGACCAAAGGGCTTACCTATGGTAGGATTGGGTAGGGAGTAGCCCTATGCTAGGATATGGATATTAGTTGAGGAGGTACAACCAATTTGGCCAATGAGGATGAGATAGTGGTACCAAGAGTTGTGGCCTGGACTAACATCCACCCAAGTGATATGGAGTCCATGTCGATCTTGTAGGTGAACCGATGATGCAAATCACTTGCAATGTGTGCAGTAGGCTTGGTTGGTGGTTGGGAGACATCAGAGTAAGTTAGAGTATTTTTAGTTCTCATGAGTACTCTAATAGTTTGGGCTAAGGGAGGATGTACCCAATGAGCCAGTGCACTATATGAGACATTGGGAGGATATTGGGCTACCATGTGTGGAGCTATAGAGGGTGGCCTGCAAGGATGATGACGAGATGGATCTCTTGAATATAGAGGATGTGGGGACTACCACAAAGTATAATGTGTAGTTCACTGCATAGCCAACATGGGCACCACCTCGAAGAGCAACGAATGGGGGTGGTGGTGGTGAGGCTAGAGATGAGGGGACTCAAGAGGTTGGGGATGAGGGGACCCAGGAGGCCCCCAAGTGATAACGATGCCTATGATTATATAGTTGAAGGAGGAGGACTAAGGGTGCAGCAAGGCAAAATCCCAAGATTGGGGGAGATGGTAGATATAGGGATGATGTGGAGGAGGTTTCAGATGGATATCCATATTAGAGTGAGGAGGATTGGGTATAGTTGGAGCAGCAAGTGGTAGAGCAGTATGTGAGGATTACAAGGCTCCAGGCAGAGCTAGCAGAGAGGGAGCACCAGCATAATATCAATATAACACAACTTTGGGATCGACATAGATATATCGAGGCATTGGAGGATAGGTTTATGAAATATTATATTCCAGTTCCTAATCCTCCAACCTCATCTATCTATGAGGGTGTTAAGCATAGTGAGTCTAGGCATAGCTCTAGGTCTAAGGCTCCTCCTAGGTAAAAGGCTCCTCCTAGGTCACAAGGGTCCTCTTGGAGGGCATAGCTAGTGCTTAGATGCACTTTTGTATATGAACCTTGGGGATCTATTGTATGTATTATTTTGGCACTCATTGTACATCTAATTTATACATATATATACATGGCTTTTACCTTTTGTGTTATATGTGTTTTTGTGTGCATGTTTTTGTGGAATACATATTTTCTATAATGCATATATTATATGGATGATTAATGCATATTGAATGTTATGGATGATTAATGCAAGATAGCATGTATGGATGATTAATTCAAGATGGCATGTACTAATGATCATTTATAGTATAGCTATTTTCTTAGACATGTTCTACCATTGTTGTTTAATTAGAGGCACCAAACTTGGTGGCATATGGGATGAATGACTCATGAGGTAACATGGATGTGGGTACGAAAGAATATATGGATGTTGATATGGAAGAATATATGAATGTTGATATGGAATAAGATATGGATGTTGATATGGAAAATTGATTGTTTTACAAAGAGTAAGACATACTAGTGGTATCAAACAAACTCACTAAACTTCCTAATTCTTCTAGGACCAAATGTGTGTGCAGTTAATTCATTTACTGAATCAAGATCATGGTAATAACTCAAGGTAATCAAGAACCAATGTGTGTGCAAGTGGTTTCATTAACTCATTTTTAGTAAATTGGGTAAACCTGTTATGGTTGAAACCAAGAAGCTAGCTAATTCATATGAGTGGTCAAAAGTCTCTTTTAAAAGGGACATGTTGCCACACATGAGTGTACTCCACTGCCAGTCAAGCGTCTATAGATCTGATGGAGGCTAACTCCATAGTCCATGAATTTTGTTGTTTTTGATCTCTTAAGTTTTGGGTATGACTACTTAACCGTTTGACTAGAAATGTAGTATGAGCCTTACAACCCAATGATTAGTTGTGTGTGATGTAAAAGATTTAGAGTTTTTGTTAGGAATTTTTCCTACTCATTATTTTATTTTTGGATTTGTTATAGTGGTGAAAGCCACTATTTTTATGGATTATTTTGCATATAGGATTAGCAAGGATGACCCTTTTTACTTTGAGGCTCCTACCAAGTATGGTGTTATCCCTTTTTTACACAAGATGTTTTTAAGATGTGAAATCATGGTTGGTTCAAGAATGTTTTGGAGTCAATTCCCAAAACTCAAGATTTTCTTAGTGTATATGTGCAATGGTCCTAAAAATAAATTGACATGTATTTTAGATGTTTCTTAAAACACTAGGAGTGGTTGAGTGACCAAAAATATGTAGAACTTATGAATGTATGATTTGTGCTAATGGCAATTTGGCTTGGTGAATTGTGTGGATGACATTGTAAAGGTACCCCTGATTAAGGCAACATGACTTTATTAGACCAATTAAGATATTGAACTTAATAAATGATCCCTGATGTGAAATGCAAAATATGGTTGTGAATGCAATGTATGACATGCAATTTTGTGAAGTTTGAAATGTAATGTGAAATGTGGGTGAATGCATTATTTTTGTAATGTAGATGCAATTTTATGAATGAAATGTATGCAAATGTTTTTGTGTATTAGCCATGTATATATATACATATATAGTAATCAAATAATGCATAGGATACTATCAAGTGTATAACATTAAGTGGTTTGTGTTCTTCCTCTCCCTCTAGACTAGCAAGCCTATAAGTACCATTACCCACTCTCTATGTAACAATGTATGGACCTACCCAGCTAGCTATAAATTTATCACAAAGATGAGGTAATACATTGGTGTTTTGTTGATTCTCTTTAAGGATAACATATCCTACTTGGAATTCATGTAGATGAACTATGGAGTTGTAAGCACATTTGAGGTGGTCTTGATAAATTTGTAAATGCTCTAAATCATTGAATCACCTCTCATAAAGAAGTGTAAGTTGGCCAAGGCATGCTTGTATAGCAGTGTCATAATCTATGAATTCCTACAAATAAATTTGCAAGGAAGGGATCTCGGGCTCAAGAGGTATGACTTCTTCGGCTTCATAGACCAATGAAAATGGTGTTTCCCTTGTATGCATGTGGATGCTTGTTTGATAAGCCCATAATGCCAAGGGAATTTGTATGTGCTAATCTCTATAATTTTACTTGACAAGTTTCTTGAGAATAGCAACTAAGGTCTTTTTTGAAGCTTCAACTTATCCATTTGATTGTGGGTAATAAGGAGTCAAGAAGCTATGTTGATTTTTATATTTCTTGCAAAGTGCTCGAACATACTTGTTCTTGAAAGACTTGCCATTGTCAAAAATGATTTTTGAGAGAATACCAAAATGACAAATGATGTGATGGAGTATAAAATCCACAATTGTAGGTCCTATCATACTGGTTAGAGGAATTACCTCAACCCACTTTGTGAAGTATTCAATAGTTGTGATGATGAATATATGTTATCCTGAGGAAGAAGGTGAAATTTTCCAATTAGATCTAGACCCCATTGTGAAAAGGACAAAAGGCTTTGAATAGGTTGTAAGGCTTGTGATTGTACATGAGTTAAATTACCATGTTCTTGACACTTTTTGCAATGTTTAACATAGGTGCAACAATCACGTTCCATTGTGGGTCAATAATAAAACATGCATAGAATGCACTTTGCAATGGTCATTCCACTAAAATGACCACCACAAATACCATCATGAGCTTCAAAAATGGCTCTTTGCACCTCACTAGACATGAGATAATGAAGGAGGACTCTGTCATAACCATGTTTATACAACACATCCTCCAAGAGAATGAAACAAGCTACCTTTTTCTTGAATGTGCATTTTGTAGTTTGAGATATGTCATATGGGAGTGTTAAATATTTGAGAAAGCCTACTATTTGGCTTGACCAAGGCTCATATGTATCCAACTGGATAAAGCAAACATCCTTTTTATCTTTAGACTTAGTACGGGCAATTGCAGATTTAGAGATCATTGAAATGATAAGGGGTTGTACCTCTCCAAATGAATATTTTGGAATCAATGATCCAAGAGAGACCATCGCACCTACGAATCTATTAGTTGAATGTGGCAAACTATTTATTTCATACTAATCAAACTTAGAGAGCAACTTCATTTCTACTTCATGATAAAGCTTAATGGTAGGTTCTTTGCATTGGTATTATCCATTGATTTATTTGATGACAAGTTGAGAATCACCATATATCTGAATGCACTTAATGCTCATAGCTATAGCTGATTGAATACCTAGGATTAATTCTTCATACTCTAAAGTGTTGTTTGTGCATTGGAAATCAAGTTTGAATGATAAGGGGTTAGGTAACCCATGTGGTGTATGAAACACAACTCTAGCACCTTGTCATTTCGTTCACTTAGAGCCATCAAAGAATAGTGTGATATGAACGTCTTATTTTGGAATGACATCTTCTTCTTGATCAATGAAAACAAATACTAAATCATCTAAGAGCTCAATAATCAAAGGATTATCACTAGGTAGTGGAGCTTCCGCAAGTTGATCAGCTATTACTTGACTTTTAATGAATTTTTGACTAATGAATTCCAAATCGAATTCAGTAAGTAGCATTATCCATTTAGTGGTGTGGGTGTTGTTGTAAGTTTAGGGCATCATATAACATAGAGAATTTTATCTAGCTATGACATAATTAGTGTGGATAAGCATGTAATGTCAAAGTTTCTTAGTGTCAAAAACCACTACTAAGCAAATTTTCTCCACATAAGCATATTTGGTTTCATATCTTACCAATGTTCGACTAATGTAATAGATAAATTTCTCTCAATTTTGTTCATTCTTTTGTGCAATAATTTTTCCTAATGCAAAGTTCGTTGCTGAGATATAAAGATAAAATGGGACCCCCAAACGAGGAGGAGCTAATACTGGTGTAGAAGCTAGGTATTGCTTAATGTCATCAAAGGATTTTTGACATTCATCTATTCAAGAGAATGGTGCCTCCTTTTGTAGTAGGTTATTGAATGGCCTAAATTTGTCAAAAAGTTGTGCAATAAAATGACGGATTTATTGGATCCTTCTTTTTAAACTACTCAATTATTTTAAGTTATTTGGGGGAGGCATCTCCATGATAGCCTTGATCTTGTTAGGGTCCACCTCAATGCATATTTTGGAGATAATGAATCCTAGAAGTTTTCTCAAGGTAACACCAAAGACACATTTATTGGGGTTCAACTTTACATTATGCTCTAGGAGTCGGTCAAAAACTTTCTCCAATACACCAATATGTTCTTATCGAGTTTTATATTTAGCCAAGATATCATCCATATAGTCTTCTATAATCTTATGCATGTAATCATGGAAAATATATGTCATGGCATGTTCATAAGTGGAACCTGTATTTTTGAGGCTAAAGGGTATCACCTTGTAACAAAAAGTTCCCAAAAGTGTAGTGAGTGTTATTTTGTGTTGGTCCTCAAGATTTATTAAAATTTGGTTGTATCCTAAAAAATCATCCATTAGTGAAAGTATCTCATGGCCAGCACAGGCATCGACAAGAGTATCAATGTTTGGGAGAGGAAAGTCATCCTTAGGACATGCTTTTTTAAGATATTAAAAATCAATGCACACACGTATTGCCCTCTTAGGTTTTCAAACATGTACCATATTTGAAAGCCACTCAGGATAATCGATAGGAACAATGAAGTTCATGTGTAAGATTTTTTGAAGCTTTGTTGTTACCAAGAGGGCCACGGTAGGATGCATTCTCCTAAGTTTTTGTTTTACTGGCATAGCATCAGGTTGTAAGGTGAAATTATGGATAACTAAACTAGGGTCAAGGCCAAGCATATATTTATAGGACCATGCAAATATGGCCTTATTCCTCTTGAGGAGAACAATAAATTACTCTTGTTCATAGAGTGATAAAATTTTTTTAAGCTTGACAATTTGGGGATTGTCTTTGTCTGAACTAAGGTCCACATCGATAGTATCTTCAATAAACATGTGGGAATGTTCCTCAAGTTGATGGGGCATAGGAATCAAATGAATGCCATCTAAGATGTCATCAAACTCTTCTAGCTTATCCTTATCTATTTTTGCCTAGAAAACCTCAGGATCCAAAGATGAAGGTGAAGGTGCATGTGGAGGAGATGGAGGAATTTACTTGGCAAAATCCCTTAACAATTCCTTGAACTAGATAAATTTGGAAAAGGATGGAGGCGAGGAAATCTGGTCTATATCAATAAGGCTTATGTCAATTAGAATTGGCTTAGCTATATTGTATGGATTATGGAGTGGGGTAAATAAATCAACAAAATTCATGTTGACTTATGGGCAATGTGAATGAGATCATATGGAATGGATGGAACCTAAGAATCGATGCTAGGAGCTTGGTTAACCTGGATAGGAGCAAGCAACACAAATAAATGTATTTATCTAAATGATATGTACATGTGCTGAAAGAATTTTTTTTTTTTGTGGAAAGATGCAAAATGCAACACCAAACAATGCTAAATAAATTGAACACAAGGAAACTAGAATTGCACAATAGATATTCTTATATTAATGGGGGGAGCCTAAAAACTCCATTGTTACAATGTGGATCCTTGAATCCTTTTTTATATAAATTTACAAACGGTTAGGGTTCTATGAAACCCTAAAAAACAAGGCTATGGTGTCTTTAGGCGTGTCTTGATCCCAATAAAATTGAGTGGGCTTTTTGATATCCAATGTTGAGCCACTCTAGCTTAAATAACTATCCAATGTTGATGTATCACCTTTAGATATGCACACAATGACACAAAAAACTAGTTAGTAATACCTATGAGGGATCCATAGTGTGAGGTCCTCTATAAGCAAAGGTAAAACCCTAACTATCTACTACAAATGAAGTAAACATAAATAAAAGTACATAAAATAAAATTAAAAATAATAGATCTACCTTACTCACTTGTTGTCTTTTGATATGTGATATTATTTTGCATTTTATAGGTGCGATGATGCCCTAACATCTCTCGAAGGCTAGGAGGTGCTTAAAATGCTTACATAAAATGCCCACGGGTGCTTGGAAGCTACAAAAAACACTCATGGGCAATCAAGATTGGATGGGAGGCATCCATAAGCACTTAATGGTAGAAGGAAGGTTCCCAGAGGTGCTCAATAATGGAAGAAAGTGCCCAAAGGCATTCTGCAACTATCGATGGAGTCTACAAAAGCAAATCTGGTGAGGGAAAATGAATGGTTATGACTACAAGGGTTAAGGTGAATGAATATGGAGGTAGAAGTTCTTAGAGCACTTAGGGAATTCAAGAATTCAGGGTATTCAAAAACTTAGGCCAAAGACTTAGATTTTGATTTAGGGCACAAATTGCTTAGGGGTTGAGCCATCAAAATGGCTTCTATTTATAATCCAACCTAGGGCATGCTAGGGTTTCAACGACACTAATCGTGTGGTTGAGATAAAAGCACATTAGAGGGTGGATATTAAACTTAGGTTATGGAATGGATTGATGTGGATGGACGAACATGATTAAATGAAATCGGATGGCTAGGATTTATTCACTTATATAAATAAAAATTTATTATATATATATATATAATATAATATATAAAATATTATTATTTAAATATATATATATATATATATATATGAATAATAGGCAGAAATGGCAAGAAAGTTAGGATGGGTGACAAATGACTAGGTTTTGGTGTCTATAGATGCCTCTTTTTGTACTGCGTTGCATGAAACACAATGCAGTGTAAAAACACAACACATATTTTGTCCAGGTGTAGAAGTAGCTTCTCTTGGGATGTGGAACACGAGCTTGAAGACAAAAGAATAAAATAATTTGAGTTTTGTGTAGCTTACCCCCTCAATTGGTGAATGAGTTTGTGGATGAATCTCACGAGCCAATTGAAAAATTTGTGCAAATGAATTATGGATGATGTGCATGATGTAAATGTGATATCATTTTTGCCCCAACGGTGGGAAGGGGAGTGGTGAAAATTGTGATATGATGCATTTTTTTTTACCCCAATAGATGAAGGGATTTTTGGAAAATTTGAATCTATTTTTGTCCCAACAAATGAAGGGATTTTTGAAATATGTGATGAGACATGCATCTATTTTTTCCCCAATAGCTAAAGATATTTTTGAGATATGTGGTGCAAAATGTGTTTGTTTTTACTCCAACAAATGATGGGATTTGTAAAATGTGTTTGTTTTTACCCCAATAGATGAAGGGATTTTTACCAAGTGCAAATATCATGATCATGTAGGATGTATCCCATTGTGGGAATGTTAAAACCATGTGTGGTTGTCCCATATTTGGGGTTATTAGATGTTGTTGAAGAATTTGCCTTTCGGTGTCATTGATATGCAAAGTTGAAAAATGCAAAGAGTAAAAGTAGTCAACTTCAAAGGGCCAACTAGTGACTGTTATATAATTCCAAGGATCAGAACCAATCACCTAGCTAAATCCATTCGCCATGATGACTATAAAGGACATGTGAAATTATGAGATTTGATTTTATCCATGTTTTAAGCCCCATGAACTAGGCCATCAATGACAGCTTTTGTGCAAATTATTCTTGGCAAGGTTTCACGCAAAATGTGAAGTACCAAAGATGATTGTGATTTTGAACAAGGAGATATGTTATGATGAAAATGATCAAGTGTTCTTATGGTAGATATTTCATCTTACCTTATTGCATGAATGAAAATCATTGTAATACCAAGTTATAGAAAAATCTACTATGTACAAGATTCACTTGAATGTCATTTGGCACTTGACAAATGTGCAAATGATGATGTGAAATGTTGATGTGATGATGTATGAATTATGAGAATGATGACGATCATCATTTTGTGAATATTGGGTTATTTTTGGGGTTCTTTTGGAACGTGTTTTATAAATTTATAATATGTGGTTGCAAATAAAAATTATGCATCCAAATTAGTTGGAATATTCACAAAACCTGATAAAGTGATGACATGAATGCATGGATGAAAGTTAGAGTGATTTGGTTGGGAGAAGCCACTATTTTGTAAGAATTTATCTTTTGCGTAATTTGACACCAAACACCCATTGGTGCTTTTTATTAGCAGAAATACCCGTAGGTACTTTAGTGCACCAAGAAATATCCATGGGCATCTCAAGGCACATGAAGCAACTATAAATAGCTATCAATATGAGAAACCAAGCTCATTTGTGCATTTGGAAGTTAGAGAAGATGCATCTGGGAGAGTGGAGTGAAGTGAGGTGAGGCATTTGGAGAACAAATTCTATGGTAGTAGAGGGAGTTGGTGTGGAGGATGGGGATGCGGCTAGTGCATGAGATGCTGAGGGAACACCTTTGATTATTGCTTTTGTATTGTGAAAATATTTTTGTGATTTTTTTTGGTAGTGGTGAAAATCATTATTTTTGTTTTATGTACATATATTATAGATTGGCTTATAAAATGGCTTAATGGAATGGAGGTGGTGGTTCATTGATAGGGGCGACTCGCTCTTATGGAAGAAGCAACCAAAAAATGGGCTCATGGATGGGGAACATGTTGAGATAAAACTCTTCTTGTTCAGTATGGGGAATGATGGGATTCGATTCTTGTTTAGATTCATCCAAAATTATTGACATAATCTTAAATTATTCATATATTTCATCATCTAAATTATCGAGAGGAGGGCTTCTTCTCATAAATTAAGATTAAGCCATTGGAAGACTTGTTCAAGAGAATATATGGTGGAAAGTGGGTGGTAATATAGACCTAAACGGTCATGTACCTCTTGATATGGAACATCGATAGGTTGATGCACTCCCTGTTCATACAATCCTAGGCCATGAACTCGCCAATTGACTATGTGGAAATATCGATATGGAAATCCCATCATGTTTGGAATGTTGATAAGTGTTGGTTCTTTGGGTTCCTCTATGGGAGCTGGATTTGATGAAAAATCAATTCCAACATATACAAAATTTATGCTATCTAGTGTTGAACCCATGTTATATACTACTATTGTGGCCAAAGGTGGATCATGCAGGTGACCAAAATCCTTAGCAGTAGGAATGGTTAGAGGTGTGATGGTGATGTCTTTGACTACGTATTCACCAATACCAAGATTAGTGAGGTGGAACTTGAATTGGGATGACATGGAAGGACTATGGTCATATGATGACTCGAGGAATGATGGAAATGGAGGTATCTCACAATATATCAAATTGACTTGTGAAAAATTAGGTGCTGGTGATGGATTGGCTTGGGAAGGTTGCTGAATGGATGATGATGATGTGATGGATGACAATGATGTTGATTATGTGGATTGACTGTGACCACATGTGCATGTATTCAATGATGAAGATGATGGAAGGAGGATGGAAGCTTGATGATTATTGGTGATAGGAAGCTCCTCAGGAATGGGATCCTTTGATGAAGATATTGGTGAAGTGGTGGATGGATTGTATGATGGCAAAAGAAAAAGGTGAGTGGAAGAAAGCATGGAATCATAAGGATTTAAAATGAAATTGTAATACTTAAACGGCTCAATGTCCACTGGTATGCAATGTACTTGTACCTCATGAACATATTTCAAACATTGATATAGAATATAAGGGACACATATCATTTCCCCCATCCAAGGTCTTCCAAGGAGTACATTGTATGCCATGGATAATTTAAAGATGTGAAACATGGTGTGCAATATTTTGACGTCTATTTCAATGGGTAACAAAATAATGCCAACTGTGGAACACAAAGCATCGTTAAATTATTTGAGGGTGAATTATGACTTGGTGATATGAGATGGGGGAATATTCAAATGATGAAGGGTGAATGTGGTGATGATATTGATAGAGGAACTAGTATCAATTAGGACTATCTTGAAAGGCTTTTTGTCAATTAGAGCCATGATGCAATGGAGGGTCTATTAATTTTGATGAGATTGGCTTAATCTCAAAGTCATAGAATGTTATGGAAGGCTCCATTCATATTTGGATGCTCCCCACAAAGTTGTTGAAGGCATTAGGATCTTGTGATTGTAGTTCAATGGATATCAAGATATCCATTAATGCCTCACGTTGTAGAGGAGATTTTTGGATCAACTCATATATTGATAATTTAGCAGAAGCCATTTTTAGACTTGTAGTTAATCAACTACTCAATGAGATGATTGGTCGAGGTGGACGATTGATGGATGGATTCAATAGCTTTGATTGACTACGGATATGGATGTGTGATGAAGGATTGGGGGAAACTTAGATGGGTGGCAATATAGAAGGTTGTGACATACTTTCTTGAGGTGGTTGCATTTTTTGGTTGTTCCTTTGACCTTTAGTGACCACATGAATGACCCCTACATTTGGTTTCACCTCCTCGTGATGAGGAAGTGGTGTTTGAAATATACCAATGTTTTGGTTTTTTTGAGCAAGGGGATTATCAAGCTTGATCACCCCCAAGTCAATAAGGTCTTACACTATGTCTTTAAATAAATGGTAATTGTTAATTTCATGCTCATTTTGCCTATGATAAAGACAAAATAGATGCTCTTGATAGTTTTTACTATGTTTGACGGGATCATCAGGTCTGATTTTAGGTAAAGCAAGTTTATTTGTGTCATATAACCTTCAAAAAAGGAAAGCATATGACTCGGCTAAAGGGGTGTATTAGCAATTTTGTTGGACATAATATCATCAAGGATGATTTTCCACAACTGGCATTGTGTTCTACATGGCCTGAGTTGAGGGTACCACATGATAAGCAATTTATTGTGGTATTTTTTGTATGGGTTGTTGTTGAGCCATTACTAGTTGGCTCATGATCACTTGATTAAATTGATTGGGCTGATTGGTTGGGGTAGCCTATGTTGATTTTGGTTGGCTAGAATAGTTGCTTTTGTATTGGCCCTTGTTTTGCCATTCTTTATTTTTAGGCTTAAGTATGCCTTCTTGGATTTTGATCTCATCAATGACACTAGTCCGAGCTAAAGCTTATTAAAATGATTTATAAGTTCGTAGTTGAAGAATCCAAGATATATGTTTCAAGAAAATTTTTGTGAATAGCTTAATTAGCTCATTGATTGGTAGGATGAATGATAGTTTAGTGATGACAACCCTCCAATGGTTTCTAAAATCATAGATAGATTCATCATCATGTTGTCTTAAAGCATAGACATCAGAAAATGATATCTTCTTTCTAACATTTAAGATGAAACACTCAAATAATTGATCAATCAATTGCTAAAAAGTATAAATACTATGGCTTTGCAATTTATTATACCATTCTATGGCATCCCCTCCTAATGTTTGAGGAAAATTTTGAAGCATGAGAGCATTGCCATTTTGAATTCTAAAGCATGCATGTAAAAAGTGCTCAGATATTATTTGGTTTCCTCAGTTCCATTAAATTTATCAAACTTAGGTACCATAAAATCTGTTGGATAAGGCAAGGGTAGTACCAAAGGATAAATTGGTTGATTGATAAATTAGCGTAAGGTTAGTTTCTGGTTTGAAAAACCAGGAGTATATTGAATCAATTGATCTATCTATTTTTCCATAACCTTAATTCGAGGGTCTTCCTTAGGAATTTGTAAGCCCTAAATTACCTGACGATTTTATTGTTGAGGGGAGAAATTTTGTGGAATGACTAAGTGATGATGATATTGGTAAAAACGACTAGGTGAATTGATGGAAATTGATGAATGGGAGATTGATGGTGAAAATATGGGGAATTATGAAATAAGGTTGATGTATGAGGGTTATGGATAGGCTAGCAAATGGGAGTAGGATGGGTGATGGTATGGATTAGTGGGGGAACATGGATAGAAACCACAAAATACTATGGTGCCCATGATGAACCCTGGTTAAAAAGGATAGTCTAAGTAGAGTTATGTAAAGGCTTAGGGTTCATTTGTACTTATTGTTGTGTTTTTATGTTGTATAAGAAATTTTTTTAGGTGTTCCCATTCATCACTAAACTCTCTATCAAAATATAAGGGTATGGAGGTATATGGAATGAAATATGTGGCTTGGGAACAAGTTATAATAGGTATGGCAACTTGTGAGGCTAAAACTTGTGAAGCAGTATTTACATGTTCTTTATACAAGGGGTTGGTGTAAGTGGAAGTATATGAGGTTCTAGGAGTACATGATGGTTGGGAAATGGATATATGGGAAGAAGGTGCAACTGATCCCTCTAAAAGAGGGTTTGTATACACCTAGGTAAAGGTGGATGGGGACTAGAAATAAATAGGCTCTTGCTGTAAAGTATAATCCTATCTAGGTGAATTGGGAATGGGATCTAAGATACAACTAGAAGACTTCATGAGAGCTTATACTCTTGCAATGTCTATATGGGTAATGCGATGGTTGATGGTAGGGTAGGTTGAATCCTATTAGGGCATGGACATATGAAAGGATGTGGATGGTAGAGAATGTGATGGACCTGCAGACAAATTTGTCAGTGTCACAAGGTGGATGAAGGTTTCATTTAATTATTTTTATTTAATTCTTGTTTTTATTTTCATGTTAGGACCATAAATAAAATGAATCAAAGAATAGATTATGCAGCAAACTGAAACACCCAATTTAAATTTCACAATAAAAACAAACAACCAATGCTAACTTTGTTTAACACGCATGTCTTAACTTGTTCATTGGTTATCTCATTTTAATGTGAGTTTATTTCTTTAGGTTTTTATCTTGTGTGTTTAAAATGTACTAATATAAATTAATAAAATAAAGGTAAAAACTATGGCTAATATAAGGCAATGATATTATTGCTAGTGATGAAATCCAACAAGTTTACTCAGGGATGACCTAGGGTTTCTAAGGGTAGATATTGGTGGATGGAGATGAAAGCCACCATCACCAAATCTCAAGCAATGGTTGGTGATGAAATACAACCACTACTATTGAATGTGAATTGTGCATTTTGTGGTTCTTTTTAAAGTTTTTAATTTTCTATTGTGTTCAAACAATGTTAGAAAAATAACCACTTTCAATGGTCTAAATCAGAAGCCACCATTCACAATACTAATTTCTCTAAAGGATATAGAGTACACCACTTAAAACTCACTCTAAACAACTAGGGGATTAGTCTATTCCTCTGTATGGAATCACCTAAGTATGAGGATACTCTTGGTATATGAATAAAATTCCTACTTACACCACCAAAAATAGATAATTCTAACCCTAATTGTAAACTAATTATGTAATTTTAATTTACATGCAATCAGAATGTAGTATTTTTTCACACAAAAGAAACTCAAAAACTTCAAAACATAGGATGTGAATGGATGCAAGTGATTGATTTAAATATTAAAATGCATTCTAATATGAATTTTATTTTTTGTATTAATTAGTGAAGTTATTTTTATCTAAAAAACCTAAAAAAGACATAAAACAACCAGAAACCATAAACAAAAAAACTAGGGTTTGGCTAGTAGACTTACAAAAGGCCTACATATTTGTCTTAGCTCTTTATAAAATACCCTTGGGTGTTTTTGAAATGTACTTGGGTATTTCTAAATGGCATCCAAGCGCCACTGGGTGTTTCGCGCACCTTCTGAAACTCATGCAAACTTTTAGAAACCCTAAGATCCTATGAAATATGCACTTCTAAAAACTCTGCAAGATAATAGAAAATAGCAAGTAAATTAGTAAGGAAAATCATAAACAGAAACCCTTAGGGGTCCTATCGTGATCACCTTTTGAAAGATGCAAAATGCAACACCAAAAAATGATAAATAAATTGAATACAAGGAAAACCATAATTGCACAATAGATATTTGTATATTAACGAAGGGAGTCTAAAAACTCCATTGTTACAATGTGGATCCTTGAATCATTTTTGATACAAATTTACAAATGGTTAGGGTTCTCTGAAACCCTAACAAAAAGATTTTGATTTCTTCATACACGTCTTGATCCCAACAGAATTGAGTGGGCTTCTTGATATTTTATGTTGTGCCACTCTAGCTTAAACAATTGTCTAATGTTGATTTAACACCTTCAGATATGCATACAATGACACAAAAAACTAGTTAGTAATACCTATGAGATATAAATAGTGTGAGACCCTCTATAAGAAATGGTAAAACCCTATCTACTCAAAATGAATTGAACATAAACAAAGTACAAAAAATAAAATTAAAAATAATTGATCAACCTTAATCTCTTGTTGTCTTTCGATATGTGATATTTTATTGCAATTGATAGGTACGATGATGCCCTAGTGTCACTCAAAGGCTAGGAGGCACTCTGAATGCTTATGTAAAATGCTTGTGGGTTATTGGCAACTACAAAAAATACTTGTGGATGCTTGGGAATAGATGGTAGGTGCCTAGAGGTGCTTGGCGGTGGAAGGGAGGTGCCCAAAGGTGCTTGATAGTGACATAATGTGCCCAAAGGCATTTTATGACTGAGGAGGGAGTCTGTAGAAGTAGATATGGTGAGGGAAATGAATGGCGATGGATGCAGGGATTACAATAAATAAATATGGAGTTAGAAGTGCTTAGAGCACTTAGGAAACTCAAGGATTCAGGGTATTAAAAAATATAGGCCAAAGACATAGATTTCAATTTAGGGCATTAATTACTTAGGGATTGAACCATAAAAATATCTTCTATTTATAATCCAACCTAGGGAATTCTAGGGTTTCAATGACACTAATCATGTGGTTGAGATAAAAGCACATCGGAGGGTGGATATTAAATTTAGGTTATGGTATGGATTTATGTGGATGGACAAACATGATTAAATGAAATCATATGGTTGGGATTAATTCACTTATATAAATATACATTTATTATATATATAATATAATATATAAAGTATTATTTAATATATATAATAAATATATATATATATATATATGAAAAATAGGTGAAAATGACAGGAAGGTTAGTATGGGTGACAAATGATTAGGTTTTGGTGCTAAAAATTGTGGGAAAGCATGGATGGAGTACGAGTAGCTAGGTTTTGGTGTCTACACCTACTACTACCTACAATGATATATAATCACTCACTATGAGGCCATTTATATAGAAATATGGATTGCTTTGCCAACACTCTACCTAGTTGTACAAGGGGACACCTTGCACATTTACAACTTGCACATAGACACTTGTGCATTTATTATATTACTTGAAGTAACTAATTGACTATCCCCTAAAGTAATCTACTACTATAGTTATGTACCAAGTGTGGTACATTTACATGACCCAAATGATTTAATATACTCTAACAAATCAACTTATCTATTTTGCAAGTTATCTATTGTCAAAGGTAGAAAGAAACTATAGTACAATAGTGTGAGTCTTTGGGAATGGTATATGTAGTTCAAAATTATTGGTACTACTTCCTAGTAAACTCATTTACCTTTTATGTATATCATCAAACTCTCTTGTACCTAATTAATAAACTAGTGATACAAGGATAAGTTAGTAGGTGGCTCATCACATTATTGAAATTCGTGTTTCAAGTGGTGGTCCAACTAGGTAAGAAACACATAATAGTGGATCAATTTTCAAGAATTCACTCAGGAGAACCTATAGGAACAAGAGTATCATATGAATTTATAAATGCTTGACTATTCGTAATTAGTGTTGTACCATCTTAATACAAGTTAATTGGTGAATATATATCCATAGGAGAGTTATCCCAAGAATTGATAGTAGCAAAAAAGACAAAATTTATAATGAAGTCAACACCTTTCTAGTTGATAGTTCAACAATTGTATAAAATGAGTTTGGATGGTATTCTAAGAAGATGCATAATGTAAGAAGAGGTAAAATTAGTAGTAAAAGAAGCTCATGAAAGCCTAGCAAGAGGACATATAGGGCCAAATGCTACTACAACTAAAGTCATTTTGGAAGTATTATGGTGGCCTATGTTATACCACGATGTAAAATAATATGTGCAAGCACGTGATACCTATCAAATATTAGGGAAACCATTATATCAGGATTTCATGCCCCTGCATCCATATCAACCTCACGAATTATTTGAGAGGTAGGATATGGACATTGCCAGACCACTTAAAACAACCCATATATAGAAGTGTCTATATATTGTGGTAGCAAAAAAATACCTACCCAAATGGGTAGAAGCAAGGGTGCTACTGGATAATACAACCAAAAGTACAACTCATTTCTTGTATAAGCAAGTGATTACATGATTTGGAATTCCACTTCAAATAACAAGTGATAGGGGTGGTCACTTTGTAAATGAGGTTATCAAGAAGCTAACAATTGAATTTTGAATTTTGCACTCATTTTTAAACCTGTACTACCCTAGAGCAAATGGGTAGGTGGAGGTGACAAAAAAAATCCTAGTCTCTACATTGTATAAAAATTGTTGAATAGAAGGGGGATATTGGGAAGAGAAGTTGCCATCAGTTCTATGGGCATATAGAACAAACTATAAACCCACAATAGACCGTATGCCATTTAATATAGTGTGTGTTCAAGAGGCAGTAGTTCCAGTGGATTTTTTGGTACATAATTTACGAGCAGCCATGGAAAATTGTTTAGGTGACCAATAAAATCTAGAGGAAGTATTGGCAAAACTAATTAAGTTGGATTAAAAATGGATCATAGCACAATGGGTGAATGAAGTAGCCCAAAAATTAAGAAATTTGTGGCACAAAAAGCACCTTCAAAAACTAGAATTGAAATGATAAGATAGGCTTAAAATATAACGATAAGCAAAAATAAAGCCAATGAAATTGAAAAACTTATGGCATGGTCCTTTTAAAGTAGTGGAATTGATGAACAATGGTGTAGTGAAATTATAAAATTTGGATGGAACAATGCTACCTGAGATTCTAAATGGGTCAAAAGTGAAACCATACAAAGTAAAATTCCTATTCATTGCTTCAAAAGAGATAGAACGAAGAGGAAGGTAAGAGGAAGAGTCTCATGAGAAATATAATACAATCCAAAATAATTAGAATTCCCAATAAGAGGAGGATGATATTGGGACAAGATGTTTATTTGTAAAAGGGGAGGGAACATATTCAATTATAAAACAATGGGAATTGGAACCTTACCCTAGTGAAATAAAAAGGATGTAGGTACACATAAGGTTTGTAGATGAAACAAAAATATTAAAGAGGAAGAAGAGTGGATTTATCCAAACGAAGAAATAAAAATATATAAACCTTAGAAACAAACTTTGTGGTACAAAAAGAAGTCTCAAAACCACTAATAAGAGTAGTATATACTTAATTGGAGTAGCAATAATTGCATCAGCAATTGGATAGGCGGAGGATACACCTAGCGATACAATATTTAGATAGGACGAATAATTTTGGCATGGAGATACCAAATCCATATGAAAGAGGTGTTGCAAATGAGGAGTCAATGGGACTTACCTCGTTAGCCCAAATAGGTATGATACATAAATGAATACATGACTAGGCACAATAATTGCAAGAGGAATATGAGATATTGCAAGCACATAATTTAAGACTTTGAGGATAGATCATTCAAAAATTGGATGATACAATACAATGACTTGACAAGCAATAGATTATAAGGCAAAGGGAGCTTGAGCTACAAAATACAGAAGATAGAGATGTACCATAGGTACAATAAAGAGCATAAAGGAACTAGGAAGGCTCAAATCAAAGTACTAGTGAAGAAAAAATATCATAAGTGGAACCAAGGGATCCGATATAATATCCACTAATTATAGATGAAGTAGTAGAAATAGTGTGATGAGATATTGAAGATGATATCACATCACCTTAACTATAAACAAATTAAAAATTATATTATAGTGATTATAGTGATGAAGGAGTTATAATGATGGTTAGGAACAACAATAGTACTAGCAATAGTGGAGAATTTTTGCATAGAAATTAAGAACCAAAAGTTCATCCCAAAGAAAAAACCTATGTCATAGCATGTTGACAACTAAGAAGACAACGAAGTGAGCTAAGGAGACTCCAAAGGATAATAGATATGCCAACTAGATGATCTTTGTGATGAGATGATAGCCGTAATTACTGAAGTACTAACTCTAAATTTTTGGATCAACATAGGAAAGCCTTGACAACTTTTGTACCACAACAACATTTTAAGGAGAGAAGATGGATAAAGTGATCAAAGCATGCCAATCATAGACTAAGAATCCTAAAAAAATTATCACCAAGAGCGTAGCATAATTAAGGGTATTTTACCAATAAAGAATTTGTTGAAATAAATCCCAGCACTTGGGAAATGGGGAGTCAAGTAGACAATAAGAATGCCAACAAAGAATCCCAAGTACCATAGGATGATAGCTAGGACATTTAGGAGTATTGAGACAATTAAATCAAGGTAGGAGTAAAAAAAATTCTTTTACCAGTGGATTGAGAGAAAGTAATCAACCTCTTATTCCTAAATGGCCTAGCTGAAATAATGAGTTACAACAAGCATCTTCTATTTTAACAAGGAATACATAGAGAGGATGCATCTTTTGGGAAGGAATTTTCCAATACCTTAGGGGATTGTGTTCTAACAAGGTAAATTCATGGTGACCACCAATGCATCGACAAGGATCAAGATGTATAGGAGAGGAGAGAGAATTACTCTAATTTGATGAAACACCATCCAACACTTGATGAGGTGCTATAGTAGGAGTACAAGGTCATGGAAAATATATCCAAGTGTTAGATACCCAAGATAGGTACTTAATAATTTAATATTATATTGTATAATGGTATGAGCTATAGATTAATTATTCTGTAAGGAAGGTCATATGTCAAATTAGAAATAGGTATATCATAGAATCATATATAACCACTAGGGAATATTGTCATATTTAACTACATGGAATATTTCCATATTATTATACACTTTGTAACTCATGGAAAGTGAACCACCACATGAGTGATATTATAACTCATGGAAGGTGAACCGTCACACTCATGTATAAAGAGAGATGTACCCCTATTGTAATGGGTATCTATGATGTATTCTTGGAGAATTATTGGCTCATGGAGCTAGAGATCTTGTGGAGTGGCTTACTTCCAAAAGGAGCATTGTACGATGTTGCCCTACCTGAAGGTTATAATTAGTCTCTATTTTATTATGAGCAATTTATTTTGTAATTTATTTATTGATGCATGTTTGATATTTTGAATGATTTATGGTTATGAGAAGAGAGATTCATAACATTTGGTATCAGATCAGCTATTTGGGAAAAGTGGGTTTGTTTTTGTAGAGCTAAGGCATGTTGTTTCTTAAAAACATCAAATTTTACAACTAATACCTCAAAAAGAGGGTTGGTATACACCTAGGTAAATGTGGATGGGGACTGGGATATATAATCACTCACTATGAGTCCATTTATATATAAATATGGATTGCTTGACCAATACTCTATCTAGTTGTACAAGGGGACACCTTGCATATTTACAACTTGCACATAGATACTTATGCATTTATTATATTACTTGAAGTAACTAACTAACTATCCCCTAAAGTAATCAACTACAATAGTTATGTACCAAGTGTGGTACATTTACATGACCCAAATGATGTAATATACTCTAACAAATTAGCTTATCTATTTTTCAAGTCATCTATTATCAAAAGCAGAAAGAAACTATAGTACAACAAAGTGTGAGGCTTTGGGAATGGTATATGTAGTTCAAAATTATAGGTATTAACTACTAGTAAACTTAATTACCTTTTATCTATACCATAAGACTCTATTGTACCTAATTAATAAACTTGTGATACAAGGACAAGTTAGTAGGTGGTTCATCATATTATCAAAATTTGTGTTTCAAGTGGTCGTCAAACTAGGTAAGAAACACATAATAGTGGATCAATAATCAACAATTCACTCAAGAGAACCTATAGGAAAAACAGTATCATATGAATTTCCTAATGCTCAGCTATTCATAATTAGTGTTGTACCATATTAATACAAGTTAATTGGTGAATATATATCCATAGGAGAGTTACCTCGAGAATTGATAGTAGCAAAAAAAAGAAAATTTATAATGAAGTCAACACATTTATAGTTGATAGTTGAACTATTTTATAAAATGGATTTGGATGGTATTCTATGAAGATGCATAATGGAAGAATAGGTAAAAGTAGTACTAAAATAAGCTCATGAAGGCCTAGTAAGAGGACATATAGTGCCAGATGCTACTACAACTAAAGTCCTTTTGGAAGGATTATGGTGGCCTATGCTATACCACAATGCAAAAGAATATGTGCAAGCATGTGATACCTGTCAAATAGTAGGGAAACCATTACATTAGAATTTCATGCCTCTGCATCCATATCAACCTCACAAATTATTTGAGAGGTAGGATATGGACTTTGTTGGACCACCTAAAACAACCCATATATAGAAGTGTTGATATATTATGGTAGCAATAAAATACCTAACCAAATGGGTAGAAGCAAGGGTGCTACCGAATAATACAACCAAAAGTACAACTCATTTCTTGTATGAGCAAGTGATTTACACGATTTAGAATTCCACTTCAAATAAAAAGTGATAGGGGTGGTCACTTTGTAAATGAGGTTATCAAGAATCCAAAAATTGAATTTTAAATTTTGACCTCATTGTCAAACCCATACTACCCTAGAGCAAATGGGTAGGTGGAGGTGACTAACAAAATATTGGTCTCTACATTGTACAAAACTTGTGGAATAGAAGAGAAATATTGGGAAGATAGGTTTCCATTAGTTCTATGGGCATATAGAACAACATTTAAACCCACAATATACCATATACCATTTAAGCTAATGTGTGTTCAAGAGGTAGTTGTGCCAGTAGAGTTTTGGTACCTAATTTACGAGTAGCCATGGAACATCACTTAGGTAACAAATAAATTCTAGAGGAAGGATTGGAAAAACTAATTAAGTTGGATGAAAAATGGATCATAACACAATGGGCGACTAAAGTAGCCCAAAAATAAAGAAATTTGTGGCACAAAAAGCACCTTCAAAAACAGGAATTGAAATGAGAAGATAGTCTTAAAATATAACGGTAAGCAAAAAATTAGGCCAAGGAAATTGAAAACCTTATGGTATGGTCCTTTTAAAGTAGTGGAATTGATGAACAATGGTGTAGTAAAATTATAAAATTTGGATGGGACAATGCTACCTAGGATTCTAAATGGGTCAAAATTAAAACCATACAAAGTAAAATACCTGTTCATTGCTTCAAAAGAGATAGAACGAAGAAGAAGGTAAGAGGAAGAGTCTCATGAACAATACAAAACAACCAAGAATAATTAGAATTCCCAACAAGAGGAGGATGATATTGGGATAAGATATTTATTTACAAAAGGGGAGGAAACACATTCAATTATAAATTAATGGAAATTGAAACCTTACCCTAGTGAAATAAGAAGGATGCAGGTACACATAAGGTTCATAGAAGAAACAAAAATAATTAAAGAGGAAGAAGAGTGGATTTCTCCAAATGAAGAAATCAAAACATAGAACCCTTAGCAACAACCTTGGTGGTACAAGAAGAAGTATCACAACCACGAATAGGAGTAGTATATCCTTAATTGGAGTAGCAAGAATTACCTCAATAATTGTATAGGTGGAGGATACACCTAGCGATACAATATTTAGACAAGAATAATTTTGGCATGGAGATACCAAATCCATATGAAAGAGGTTTTTCAAACGAGGAGTCAATGGTACTTACCTCGTTAGCCAAAATAGGTATGATACACCAATGAATGCACGACTAGGCACAATAATTACAATAGGAATATCAGATATTGCAAGCACATAATATGAAACTTCAATGATAGATCATTCAAAAATTGGATGATACAATACAATTACTTGATGAGCAATATATTGTAAGGCAAAGGAAGCTCGAGCTACAAAATGCAGAAGATAAATATGTGCCATAGGTACAAGAAAGAGCATGAATTCACTAGGAAGGCTCAAATCAAAGTACTAGTGAAGACAAAATATCACAAGTGGAACCAAGGGATCCGAAATAATATCCACCAATTATAGATGAAGTAGTAGAAACAATGTGGTAAGATATTTAAAAGGATATCACATCACCTAAGCTATGAAGAAATTGGAAATTAGATTATAGTTATTATAGTGATGAAGGATTTCTCTTAATGGTCAGGAACAACAATAGTACTAGCAATAATGGAGAATTTTTGAATAGAACTCAAGAACCAAAAGTTCATCCTAAAGTAAAAACCTATGTCATAGCATATCGACAACTAATAAGACAACGAAGTGAGCTAAGGAGACTCCAAAGGATAATAGATATGCCAACTAGATGATCTTTGTGATGAGATGATAACTTTAATGAATCAAATACTAACTCTAATATTTTGGATCAATATAGGGAAGCCTTGACAACTGTTGCACCACAATAATATTTTAAGGAGAGAATATGGATAAAGTGATTAAAGCTCACCAATCATAGACTAATAATCCTAATACAATTGTTACCAAGAGCTTAGCATAATGAAGGGAATTTCACCAATATATAATTTGTTGAAATAACTCCCAGAACTTGGGAAAGGGGGAGTCAAGTAGATAATAATAATTGCAACAAAGAATCCCAAGTACCATAGGATGATAGCTAGGTCATCGAGGAGACTTGAGACACTTAAATCAAGTTAGGAGTCAAAAAAAAAAAAATTACCAATGGATTGAGAGGAAGTAATCAACCTCTTATTCCTAAATGGCCTAGCTGACATAATGAGTTATAACAAGCATCTCCTATTTTGACAAGGAATGCATAGATAAGATGCATCTTTTGGGGAGGACCTTTCCAATACCTTAGGGGATTGTGTTCTAACAAATAAAATTTATGGTGACCACCAATGCATCGACAAGGATCAATATGGATAGGAGAGGAGAGAGAATTACTCTAGTTTTATGAAACACCATCCAAAACTTGATGATGTGTTGTAGTAGGAGTACAAGGTCATGGAAAATATATGCAAGTGTTAGATACCCAAGATAGGTACTTAATAATTTAATACTGTACTGTATAATGGTATGAGCTATAAATTAATTATTGGGTAAGGAAGGCCACATGTCAAATTAGAAATAGGTATATCATAGAATCATATATTTAACCATTGGTGTAAGATTGTCATATGTAACTGCAAGGAATATTGTAATATTATCATGCACTTTGTAACTCATGGAAAGTGAACCACCACATGAGTGATATTATAACTCATGGAAGGTGAACCATCACAATCATGTATAAAGAGAGATGTACCCCCATTGGAATTGGCATATATGATGTATTCTTGGAGAATTATTGGCTCGTGGAGCTAGAGATCTTGTGGAGTTGCTTACTTCCAAAAGGAGCATTGTACGGTGTTGCCCTACCTCAAGGTTATAGTCAGTCTCTACTTTATTGTGAGCAATTTATTGTGCAATTTATTTATTGATGCATGTTTGATATTTTGAATGATTTATGGTTATGAGAAGATAGGTTCACAATATTTGGTATCAAAGTAGATATTTAGGCAAAGTGGGTTTGTTTTTGTAGAGCTAGGGCATGTTTTTTCATAAAAACATCAAATTTTGCAAGGACCAATTTTTATTTTGGTAGTCATTTTCAGGTGTTTGTACCATTGTATATATATTTTTGAGCACTACAAAAATGACTGATCATTTGTTAAATTCTTATCAGTATTGAGAAAATTATGGTTGTTTGAAGTTGAGTTATTTGTGTTGTTTTTTGGCTGTACAATTTTTTTTCAAAAAATAAAATATTTATATTAAATTTTTATTTGTCATTATTATAATATTTTTACACGAGCATGTAGATTATTTTGAGAAATATAAAAATTATTGCTTATTTATGAAATTTCAATAAGTATTGAGAGAGTTACAGTTGTTTGAAGTTGGGTTGTTGAGGCTGTTTTTGGGTTGCACAAATGTTTTTTCAAAAAGAAAAAATTCGTATTAAAATTTTTAGCAGTCATTTTAGAATATTTTTGCACCATTATATAAGCTATTTTGAGTACTACAAAAATGCCCATTCACTTGTTAAATTATGATAAATATTTAGAGAGTTACATTTATTACAAATTGGGCTTTTGGTGTTGTTTTTGGGGCTGCACGGAAAATGGAAAAAAATTCATAAGTCTCAATTTGGGTAAGTAAATCAGTTGTGGTTTGTTTTTTTTTTTTTTAAGTCCATAGATTTAAGTGTTTGAAGAAAGAAATAGATGAGATCTCAAAATTTTAATTTATGAGAATTTATGGTTATTTCAAACCCTAGCTACTTTAAAATAAAATAGGGTCATGGGGGTGCCAAAATGTTTAGAGAAGATGATAGTGATGGTTGGGAATGGTGGAAATTTTATAAGTATTCAAGATCTTCTTATTTTTTTTGGAGATGTGATTTTTATCTTTGTTTACAAGGGCCAACTTTATCTTGATTTAAAGAGTTTACAAATGACTCTACACATACATGGGAATAATTTGAAGTTGCATTTTAAGAAAATAGGGATTAAAAGAAAAGAATGATAATGTGCAAGCTAAGAAAACTACACCTTGTATTTCAGGGTCAAACAAGGGCAAAAAATATTTGTTTGAATGTAAAAATTCTATTTTGCAAGTTCATGGTTGCATTCAAAATCAAAAAATTATTGTTTCCATTAACCCTAAAAACAAATATAATTTTATCAATATGATTTTTACTAAGATATTTAAAGTTCAAGAAAAAAAAAATGAAAGAAATACAACTTGAGGGTAAACATGTTCAAAATTTTGAATATTTGAAGCTTGCCATGGATAAATATGTTTTACATTCAAATATTAATTCTATTGACATGAATGATGTAGATATTGTCCTTGGTTATCCTTGGTTGTATTATTTTGGTACTATTAACATTAATGTGCAAAAGAAATTCATGAAATTATGGTACAAGAAGAAGAATATAACATTACATGATATTTCTTAGTGTAAAGACAAACATGTAACTATTGAAAGGGAACACAGTGAAGAGAAAACAAAAGAACCTAAAATAGAATCTTAGGAGGCAGTAGTAAAAATCAAGGAAGAAAAAGCAAGTGAAGAATCAATGGAAGGGCAAAAATAGTTTGAACATCGAGCTAAGGTTGAAGTATATCACCATCCACACCACTATGAGAGGCAACAATCATGGAGATAAGGCTTCAGGTATAATAAGAACAATGAGGAACATACAAGGAACCAAAGGAGCCAAAACTTTGGATACACTACAAATACCTACTTGTAAAAGTGGAATCCAGAGATAAATTTAAAGTTATAAATAAATACCTGCTTGGATATGCAAAGATAGATTTAAATACAAATTAGACGATTTAAGCATGGTAGAAGTGGAATGCATGCAATGCTAGTGACAAAAGAATGAAACTAAATTGAGGAAAATACCCCAACCACTACAAGGGTATGAGAAAAAAACATTGAAATAAAGTGGAAAGGTCTAGAGAAGCAAAAGTTTGTGTAGCACAAGGAGAATGTAAAAAGTAACAAATATGAAAAAGGACACACACCGAGCAAAAATAGAGCCAAATAATTTTTACAAGCACCCATAAAAGAAATTATACAAGAAGGGTATCTCTATAATAAAATCTTATCAAAATTTTTAGAAAGGATGAAAATGTAGGGTACGAACAAATTGTTCCAAAAAGGCAAGCTAGTTGATTGGGGAAACATGTCATACGAAGAAGTGGAAGCTAACAAATAAAAAGCCTACCAGTGCATGCATACATGTGGGAAATACTGTCACATGAGAAAATGTTGGAGTGGTTGTAGGCAAATTGGTGAAGGGATAGAACTATACAAAGCCATAAAAAAAGAAGTACAATTTGTGCAAAATGAAGGGAGTTGTATGTTTGGGGAAAATAATTGCACAATCGTACAAGGAAAACCAAGAATCGTACAATTGTTGGAAGAATCATATAGTTGAAGGGAAAACCATATGATTATTTCCAATCATATGATTGTTAGTGAAATAGTACAATAGAGGGACAAATCAAATGATTATTGTCAAATTGTACATTTGAGAAGCAAAATAGTGCAGTTTCTAGTACAAGAATACAATAGAGGGGTGAATCGTACGGTTGCTATCAAAATCATATAAATGAGATAAAATCTTATAGTTACTGGTAAAATATTATGGTGCCATTAGAGCAACATGAATGCTTTAAAAGAATGAGTGAAGAACAAATTTTTTTAAATTACATATGAAGAATTATTGGAAGTAAATTTGAGCATTCAAAATTCCATTACATCAGAGAAACTTGTGGCCTAGACAAGGAGGATCCTGAATTGCATCACAAACGGATACAACATACTACCCACAAGGGTAAGGATGAGGATTTCAATTGAGACAACGATGCAACTATCACCCCTAGTGAGGAAGATGTTATTGCTCGTGGCAAGGACACGACAATCAGTATGGTAGTAGGAAGGCTTCTAGGGAACCTCAAATGGATCCTCCTAGGGCACACAAGAGGCAACTTCAGAGTGAAGTTCATAGAGAAACCACACCAAAAGACCAAAGTGATCTGGAAAGTGAAGGAGAAGGTGAACAAGAGGTATTCAATAACATAACAGTCTCACAGTCAACAATTTTTTTTTACCAAAAATGGTGGCGTGAGCATCCAAAGAATCACAAATTGAATATCATATTAGAGAAAAATAGTGTGAGCATTCTAGCACAAGTACCTCATTTTAATAATAATTTCTTCAATTAGTACTTGTTGCATATTGTGTAGTCGTATTATTCCAATAAGAACTACACTTTCATCTACCTAGGGAATCAAAATCTCATGATCGAATTCTCAACATATAGTTTTTGATAAACATTTGGACTGCCACAAGAAGGATAACCTATTAAAAAATGACATGTGGATCCGATCGAATGGTATAGAATGATCAATGATTTGATGGTCCTTAAATTTCTATTATCAACCAAGTCCTTTGGACCTAGAGGATGAGGAATTAAGCAAAGGTAAATCAAGATAAAATATCTTCAATGTATTATGAATATTGTGATGTCATGGCTATCCGATGAGGCACGATCCTCAAATATGACAATGTGGTTGGCATAGTACATAGAAGGCATCATTAAATACATGCAGTATGATTGGAGCATGTACTTGGCTCAACAAATATAGATATTGATGCAAAGATCTATTAAAAACTTTTCCATGATATTCCATGCATTTGCAATGATGTTGGATGTAGTATCTCAGGTTGGTATACCATCTATGAAATGACAACACCAAGGTATTTACCAAAATATTAGCCTTCAATTAAGATATGGGTGAAGTTAGTCCCAATAAATAAGGAAACTTCAGAGAAACCAAAGACCAAAAGAAATACAAGGAAACCGAATCCAGTTGTAGTGAAGGATAGTGAAACTTTAGAAGAAGTACATCATTGACAAAAAAAAGGAATCTAGAATTGGAGCTAGAATAAGAAGAGATTGCACCTGAATAGTTGTTGTAGGAGCAACCAACACTTCAAAAGGAGGAAGAAGAGGAATCAATGCTAAGTCCTATAAGGATAAGATAGCAAGAGTAAGAAAAAAGGTCACAAGAGAAGATTTTGGTACATAGTGAGCAACAGTAAGTATTGTTCACTAACCCAAATGAGGTGTAATTAATATTGTATGAACTATATTTAATGGAAATAGATATTCCAATGGAAGTGAAACAACCAAAAAGAGTAGTGGGATCACCTACATTTATTGATGTAAGTGTGTTTGAATTGTTAGATGAAGAAAAATAGTGATTGTAAAAAGTAACAACACCACCAAGAGCAAAAGAAAAGGAAGCAGCAGTTGCACCACCTAAATATAAAAATAAAAATAAATAATTTTTAATTGTCATGAGAGGTGACAATAGCCATAAACCAGTTGAAGAAGAAAATATGAAGGAAGGAGAACGACCTAATAGCAATGCAAGAGCAAATTTAAGAACAACAAAATATAGTAGAAGTACAAATACAAGGTGAAGTACAAAAAAGTTAAACAAAAACAAAATAAGAGGTTGCTATAGAACTAATAAATATTAGAGGATATCAAGATAGAATAGAAAAATAAACAAGAATTAACTGTAGCACAGATCACTCTACAAGAGAAAATTGAAATCAGGCTAGTGAAAGATATTGAAAAAAGACCTTCCCAATAGGAGGAAGTTGAGGAAGAGGACCAAAAACATGGGATAGATCAAGGATTATGAAAACACTTTCTGATTGAAGTACCTATATTTTTGATATTCAAAGGGGAAGGAGAATAAATGGATGAACGATGGACCATTTATTCGAAAAAGTATCCTAATTTTTTGTAAATACTCGATTGTAGTTTCAGATAGGCTGTGTCATGCAACTGAAACATTGGAAGGAATGAGCATTTAATGAAATGGAGAAAGCAATGAATTCGATGTGTAATGAACACAAGACAAGGAAAGTAGCTGAAATATATGCACAACAACCTTTGCAGTTACCTACTAGAGATGTTATGGATTCTAAAGGAGTAGTAGGGGGAATTCTAACTTATTGGAATCCTTCTAGAACCTCTTATGTAACCATTCATAAAACTAGGCATTGGATAGCCTCTTTAGTCACTTGCTACTTTGCAAATATTTGTTTCATCCTTATCAATGTCTATGGACCTACAACTCAATCAAGTAGATTAGAAGTTTGGAGTGGGATTGAAGCCTTTATGAGAAGTAAAGACCAAGAAAATCGATTCATGATCATTGGAAATTTTAATGCCATAACCAATCTCAATGAAAAATTTTGGGGAATTAAAAAATTGACCAAAAGTATGAATGATTTCTTAGCTTTTATTCAAAACAACAATTTATGGGAAGTTGAGTTTGAAGAAGACAACTATACTTGGACCAAAATCAAGAGATGCTATAACCTAATAGCAAAACAATTATATAGATGCATTGGATACATGAAGGAACTTGTGCTAAAATTAAAACCTTAATAAGGATTGGTTCAGATCACTGGACAATAAGAGTTAAAATTATGGTAAGTGAATTAAAAAATATATATATTTTAAATATGAGCAAGTGTGGGAAGACCATCCTAAATTTTTTGATATGATAGCTCAAACATGGAATTATTTAGCTAATGGTGGGTTTTATACTCTTCCAAACCAAATTCAATCTATGACGTATAGATTAAAAGATTGGAACAAGAACACCTTTGGAAACATTTTTGAGAAGAAAAAAGAACTAAAAGATAAAGTTTCAAAATTCCAAAAAGGTGATGAAAATAATACAAGATCAGAGGAAAGGGAGTTGCTTAGTGAATATCATAATATTTTGAGGCAGGACTTGAGTTATCAAATCTAATATATTTGCATCACTTTTCATAGGACTGCCCAAACTGCCAAACTCTTTTCGGCCATATCTCACTCATCCGGACTCGGATTGAGCTGAAATTTTGAGGGTAGATGCCTGAAAAACCCTAGAACGTCTCCACCAATTTTCATATCATTTGGAGCAACACAGATCCTAGCGCATCCCTATGTGTGAATGACATATTTGGCAAGTGGCTATGCGAGGGTTTCATCTGGGTTGAGTGCAAGCAGCTCCAGAGGTTGGTTTTTAGGGCCTTCGGGCCCTAGAGGCCAATATTTTTGTGGTTTATGCTCAATATTTTAGCAGGAAATGTTGCAGGGGATACAATATGGGTTAGAAATTTGTCTTTCAATAGATCATACTATGAACTTGAGTGACAACGACTTCCAATTTGCTGCACAAAATAAAAGTGAAAACCATACCTTTCCACGACGTCTAGGGCAAGGATTAAAGAGATCACGAAACAAGTTTCAAGTAGTTGATCAAAAAATGGCTCATATCTCAAGTGAATCTGGTGCTAAGGTGCACCCACAAAATAATTCTACTATGAAAACCCCTATCAAGGGTAAGAATTTTGAAGACTCGGGCCCAAAAATGAATTTTAGGGATGCCCTTCGTGGTGGAAAGCCTCAACCCCAATGCTAATATCAATATTAGGGTTTCCCATAAACCTCTAAGAATGCCTAAGATTGATCCCAAGAAAATGGAATCGGGATGTCTTAAAGCAGCTGATGGAACTCCTATTGTTAAGCTTGATATGGGTAACATTCAGATTGGCATTGAAGATTTGGAAAAAAGAGGACTAATTTGTCGGTTCGTGGGTTTTCGTCCGAGTCTATCTACTTTCAAAGTCTGGGCTGCAAAAATCTGGAAAACTAAAGGTGAGTTACAAATCTCTATTTATCCAAATGGTTATTTTCTTGTTTTATTTGCTAATAATGAAGATAGAGAGAAAACTTTTCAAGGGGGTCCTTGGTTTTTTGGAAGGGCAGGGCTTTTCATGAAGCCCTGGCATACTAAATTTAAAGCCAAAGAAGAGATGCCTTCTATAGCTCCCGTGTGGGTTAGACTCTTTGGCCTCCCTATTGAATTTTGGAATCCTACTATTTTTTCTTCAATTGGAAACTCTTTAGGAACTTTTATGATGATTGCTGATTGTACTCAAAATTTTGAACATATTATTTATGCTCGGATTTGTGTTTTAATGGATTTTGACAAACCCCTACCTAAAAATATCACATTACAATTTGGGGAAGACACTTGGGAGCAAGTAGTGGACTATGAGAACATTCCTTTTCGTTGTAGAATTTGCCATGAATATGGTCATTTGGCCGATGCTTGCCCAAATAAAATTCTTGATCAAAAGAAAGAAGATATAAACTCAACGGGTTTCCAAATACCTAAGAAGAAGAACACTATAAAAAAACCAGTTATGAAGGATCAATCAAAGTCATCTGCTAATATGTTTGAAATCCTTTCCACAAATGATGTCCCAAGTGAGGAAGAGGAAATAATGGAAACTGAAATCTTAGAAACACAATTTAAATATGAAGGGAAGAACTCAGAGACAAACCAACAAATCAAAGGTTTTCAACAAAAAAAAGAAGGAGAAAATTTACACAAGAAAAACAATATTTCAAATGTCAAAACTTCAAATAATGCAGGTCCCAATATAGACTCCGTTGAACCATCTAGTAAAATTTTGGCTGTGTACGAGCATTCTTCAAGGTTAGAAGCCATCTCAGATTCAATTGGAATAAGTCAAGAAATAGGGAAAAAAAATTGAAGATGGATTCTAATCAAAAAGTAGGTCGCAAGACCAATCAATATCATATGGTAAAAGAAGGTGAAAAGCTTGTAGAGGAAGGTAAGATTAATGCCCTTCCCAACTTTTTTAGCCCTGGTATTAATGAAGATCATCACTTGGAATATTAGAGGACTCAAAGGGAGTCTTTCAAAACAAAATGAAATTAGAAGAATGATTCAGGTAAATCATCCACATCTTGTTTTCCTTCAAGAAACAAAGATGTCAATGGAGGATATGGACTTAATTGCCAGTAAAATTTGGCCAGCTGGAAAAGTGGTTTCCCTCAGTTCCCAAGGGACTTCGGGTGGCATTGCTTGTCTTTGGGACCCAAAAGAGGTAGTTATTCACCATATGGTTGGCAGTTGGGGTTTGTTGGCTATAGCTATTCAAAGTAGACATTCCAACCAGATTATGCTCTGCATTACTTGTTTATGCTCCGACTTCTTTGGAGGAAAAAAGAAGACAGTGGAAGGATATTACTCATATTATCTCTCATTTTCCTAAATCTTGGATCTTGATCGGAGGAGATTTCAATACCATCCTCTCTCTGGATGAGAAAAGGGGGGAAATAGAAATTTGGACAAAAGCACCGACCTCATGAGCGAATATATTGCAAACCTCCATCTTGTGGATATCCAACCGAGATAATGGCCTTATGACTTGGTCTAATAGAAGGCAAGGCTTAGCTTGTATAATGGAGAGATTGGATAGGTTTTTGCTCTCTAAAAATTTCTTAATCCATGGTCACATTCCTAAAGTGAAGACTCTTAATAATGTTGGTTCGGATCATTGGCCAGTCATGGTGGAAATGTGGAAAACCAATGTGAGTTTCTCTCCTTTTCGTTTTCAATTAATGTGGCTTAGAGACATTTCCTTCAGACCTCATGTGCAACAATGGTGGAAGGAAGGTAAACCTAGGCATGGGACTAAGATGTTCTATTTTGCCAAAATACTGCAATACATTAAATCCAAAATCAAGACTTGGAACCGGAAAGAGTTTGGGGATGTTCATAAAAAAAAACATGAAGTTATTGCTCATCTTGAAAATTTGAATAAGAAAATCCATTTAGATGGCCTCACAGAGAAGAGAAGTGCAGATGAAATTAAACTCACAACTCGGTTAGAGGAATGGGAAAAAAGAGAAGAAATCTTATGGAAGCAAAAATCTAGAATTCAATGGCTCAAAGAAGGAGATCGAAACACAAATTTCTTCCACAAATCTCTTCTAGCTCGAAGATCTCACAACTTTATTTCTTCCTTAAAATCAGATTCTGGAGATGTTGTTTATACTTGGGATGGCATGAACTCTATTGTTGTTGATTACTTTTCCAATATTTTTGTTGCTACTCCCCTTGACTCAACTTCACAACATAATGTTCTTCAAGCAATCCCTTCTCTTATCACTTCTGAGGAGAACTCTATTTTGACTGCTCCTGTTACTATCAATGAGCTTCAACAAGTAGTTTTTAAAATGCAAAAAGGGAAAACCCCAGGTCCCGATGGTTTTCCTATTGAGTTCTACCAAGAGTTCTGGGATATCCTTCATGTTGATTTATTAGAGGTGGTGGAAGAAGCCAGGAAAGCCAAAGAAATTTTGAAGGTTATCAATAAAACTTATATTACTCTTGTTCCAAAAGCTCAAGAGGTTGATCATATCTCAGCTTTTAGACCTATTGCTTTATGTAATGTTCTTCTCAAAATCATTACTAAAATCATGGCGAAAAGGTTGAAGCCTCTTTTGCATAAGATTATTTCCCCAGAGCAAGGGGGTTATGTGGAAGGACGTCAAATAGTAGATGAGATAGTTCTTGCTCAGGAAGCCATCCATTCCATGGATATGCAAAATTCTCCTTCCATGTTCATTCGGTTAGACTTATCCAAAGCTTATGACAGAGTGGATTGGCACTTCCTTATCAAAGTTTTGAGGCAATTTGGTTTCTCTAAGGATTGGATGGATTGGATTATGGGATGTATCTCTTTAGTTTCCTACTTAGTTCTTATCAATGGTAGGCCTTCTCGGTCTTTCCCGGCTTCCAGAGGTATTAGGCAAGGTGACCCGCTATCCCCTTATTTATTCATCATTCTTGTTGAATGCTTGGGTAGGACTATAACCAAAAAGAGGGAAAACAAAACCCTTGAGGGAGTTACCATTGCTCATGGAGCTAGACCTATCTCTCATCTTCAATTTGTGGATGACTCTACTCTTTTAGGTAAAGCTACGGTTAAGGAAGCTTCTAATATTAAGCAAATCATTAGCTATTTTTCTAAGGCTACTGGGCAGTTGATCAATGAAGACAAATCTAAAGTTATTTTCTTTCACTGCTCTGCTAGACAGGAATCCATGGTCTTGGATAAATTAAGATATAAGAAGACCTCTCTTCCAATCACTTATTTAGGTATTCCCATAAATATTCAAAGGCAAAAAAATAAAGATTGGAATTGGTTGTTGGACAAAGTCAAGAAGAAAATTGGAAAGTGGACCAACAAGTGGCTTTCTTATGGGGGTAGAATCACCTTGGTAAAATCAGTCCTTCAAGCTATTCCTATTTATGTTTCTTCCATTTTGAATATCCCAAAGGTTGTTCTTCGAGAATTGGATCAAATCAGTCATCGTTTCCTTTGGAGTGGTACTAAGGAGAAAAGAAAATGGGCCTTGGTGAAATGGGATACTTTATGTCTTCCTAAGAGTGAAGGGGGGTTAGGATTCCGGTCTTCAATTAATAACAACAAACCTTTAGCTGCTAAATTATATTGGAGGATGTTGCATAACCCCAATGCTCTTTGGGCCAATAATCTCCGTGCTAAATATGTTGAGAACAAAAGTCCTGAAGACCTTGTTCGCTATCAACTTCCTACCAAAGGTTCTCCCATTTTAGCGAGTTCTTAAGGCTGGTGAGGATTTGATAAAGAAAAAATTATTTTGGATCATTCATAATGGTCAACATGCAAATTTTTGGACAGATTCTTGGGATGGTCACAAGCCTTTGATAACTCGGTTTCCCGATTGGAGGCCTTGGATGGAGGAGCTTCACCGAGCTAATTGGATAAAGGTGGCTAATTACTGTCGGTACCATCTTGGTAATTCAAAGGTTGGTAGATATTGGATCCCTATTGAGGACTGGCCTATTCAAATCCCAGAAAGGCAAAGACAAGATATCCAAGGCATCCTTCATATGAGATCCCTCTCTTGGTCCCATGAAAAAGATTGTTTTGGATGGAACAACACTACTAAGGGTGAGTATTCAGTTGCTCAAGGTTATTTGACCTTATGCCATAATAATCCCAACCATTCTTCTGACATATTTTCTCGATTGTGGGCTCAAAATATCTGGCCTAAGGTGAGGTTCTTTAATTGGATTTTATTGCATCGTAGGGTGCTTACTGGTGAGCAACTTATGAAGCGTGGTTTTCATGGCCCTTTTAGATGTGAAATGTGTGAAGAGAATGTAGAAAATATCAACCATATTTTTATTGAGTGTACTTTAGCCTCCGAGCTATGGAGGAGAATGGCCAAGCACTTTACTTGGCTTACAGTGGTCCAATTTTTTTACTTTTGAATAGCTTTGGAGGGATTGGCCTAATCAAGAGGGTGTTGATCATTTTATTAGGCAGTTAGTTTGGATGGGTTCTACCATTCTTCTTTGGAATATTTGGAATGAAAGGAACAACAAAATTTTTAATCAAGATAGGAAGGATATTCACTATATTTGGCAAAAGACCATAGCCAACTTAGTTGAATCAGTCCATCAACTCCTTAATCACCCCCAAAACTCCCACCAAATATGGGATCAAGTGATGCAAATATTGAAGATTAAACCTTCTAAGGGCAACCAACTTAAAGGGAATGTGAGTATTAGTAAGATGGATAGGACTAGAAATTGGCAACCTCCTCCTAAGGATTTTGGAAAAGTCAATACTGATGGAGCCTCTAGAGGGAACCCTGGAAAAGCCGATGTGGGAGGAATTGGTAGACTTTCGAGATGGCTCCCTGGTTTTTACTTTTTCTGAGAATTTGGGTATTCTTTCCAATAACCTTGCTTAGGGGTATGATATCCTCAAAGTATTTCATGAGGCTACTAAGGTTGGATGGGAAAAGGTGTTAGTCGACTCTCAACTTATGATTAATCTCTTGAAGAATCCTTCTAAGAATCATAAGGTGGATTGGAGAATAAAAAGAATTATTGAGAAGATTCAGTTAATCCAGATGGGATTTTTGAAAGTTGATTACAATCATGTGGTCGAGAGATCAAAACAAGAGTGTTGATGCTTTAGCTAATTGGGCTTTGGAAAAAGGTGATCTTACTTGTTATGGCCACCCTCCTATATGGTGGGCTTCTCAAATTAGGGAAGCTCTTCTTTCTATCATTTCTTTGGATGGCTCCAGTTCTGAAGGTACCTAGTTTCTTCTTGTTTTTTTTTTTTTTGCTTCTCTTTGGTTCATTCAATTTTTTTTAGTTCCCTAGCTCATTCTATTCTTTATTTTGTTTCCTCTATTGATTCTTGCCTTAATAGTCTTCTGGTCTAGATAGGTCATTGTTTTGTTCATTTTTTTATTTTCTTTTTGTTTTTTTTTGTTTAGTTTTTTAAGGTGGGTGGGTTCTTTTGTTTTGTTTTGTTTTTGTGTTCTTTGTGTTGTTTTTTGTTGTTCTTGTGTTTTTGTTGTTTTGTTTTTTTTTTTAATGTTTTTTGTTATTGTTCTTGTGTTTTTTTCGTTCTTGTTCTTGGGTTTCTCTTTGTTTGTGTTATTTCGTGTTTTTATGTGTGAGTGTTTTCTATGTTTTTTGTTTTTGTTTATTGTCTGTTGTTGGTTGTTTTTTATTTTTATTTTTATTTTATTTTTTAATTTTTTAGGTTTTGGTTGTGTTTATTTTTCATGTTTTTTTTGGGTTATGTCTTTGTAGTGTTCTGTTGTTTTTGTCTTGTTTGTGTTTTGTTATGTGGTTCTTGTGTTTTTCTATGTGGTTTGTGTTGTGGTTTCTTTTATCTTATTGTGCGTGTTTGGTTGTGCTTTTGTTTTTGACACACTCAAGGAGCATGTTTTTTATTTTATTTTATTATTTTTGTTGTTATTTACTTATTTTTAAATTGGTTTTGTGTGTTTGTTTGCTCCTTGAGTATGTCAAAGGTGGTAGGCCAAGTCCGAGTCCTGGGCATTTTTGGTGGAATGGATACCCCTGCCTCCTTGGGTCTTACCCGAAAGTGGCATCCCTTTTGGGATGTTTTCCACAAATAAAAAAGTAATAATAATATTTTGAGTAAGAGAAAACCTAGAGATTAAAATCAAGACAGACTTGGTTAAAAGGAGAAAAAATACAAAGTTTTTCATAGGATGGCTATAGTATAGAGATCATATTCTAGAATTAGTAGAATTAAATTCAATAGAAAGGGTTTGGATTGAAGACGAGTGAAATTAGAAAAGAGGTAAAGTCATTTTATCAAAATATTCTAGGTTTAGAGGAGATCAAAGTTCTTAATGATAAACTTCTTCAAGATGTTCCTTCATTTATAACAAATGAAGACAATATGAAACTGATGGAGCCTATTACTCTAGAAGAAGTTCATTTAGCTCTTTTCTCTTTTAATAAGGATAAATACCCAGGTCCATATGGGATCTCTAAAAATTTTTACCAACATAATTGGGATATAGTGAAGGATTCTTTATTGGTGGCAGTGGAACAGTCTAGGGTAAAACAATACATTTCTTATAAAATAAATGCAACATATCTTACCCTAATTCCAAGAAAGAAGGATGTTGAATTGTTTGATTCTTTTAGACCCATAAGCCTATGTAATATGGCATATAAGATTATTTCCAAAGTGATGGCGAATAGATTAAGGCCATTGTTAGACAAAATTATTTCATAAGAGCAAGGAGGATTTGTGAAAGGGAGAAAAATTTTGGATGGGATCATAGTAGCTCATGAAGTTATACATTCAACAACTTCAAGAAAAGAGAAAGCAATTATCTTAAAACTTGATATGAGTAAAGCCTATGATAGGGTTAAATGGGATTTTCTTTTTCAGTTTTAGATAAGTTTTATTTTGGGAAGAAATGGGTTAGATGGATTAAAGCTTGTGTCTCTACAGTTTCTTATTCAGTGTTGGTCAATGGGTTAGTGACAAAATATTTTAAAGCCAAGAGAGGCCTTAGACAAAGAGATCCTCTATCTCCTTATTTGTTCATTATTATGGTAGAGGTTTTGAGTAGGAACTTAAAGAAGGCTTACAAATATGGGCTTATAAGTGGACTTAAGGTTAGTAATAACATCGATAACATCACCCATCAATATTTTGTAGATGATACAACCCTTTTTGGAAGGGCAAGGATAAATGAGGCCAGAGCTTTGAATAACTTTTTAAAAGAATATGAAAGAGCTTCAAGGCAAAAAATTTATAGGACTAAATCCAAAATTTTATTCCTTAACACTCCTACTAATATCAAAGCAAGCATTTGTAGGTTGCTTCAAATGGAGGAGGCAAATTTACCAACAACTTATCTAGGGATGCCTTTATTTGAGGGGAGAATGAGGATAGATTTATGGAATCCAGTTATTAGTAAAGTTCAAAATAAACTTCTAGCTTGGAAAGGTAGATGGTTATCATTAGTAGGAAGAGTGTAGTTAATTAAGTCAGTATTACAAGCCATTCCAACATATTATATGTCATTGTATTCTATGCCAAAATCAATTGAAAAAAGTTTAATCTATATTATGTGATCCTTTTTATGGTCAGGTTTACATGATAAAAGGAAATTTACTTTGGTGAAATGGAGCAAGTTGTGTGATGATAAAACTAGGGGAGGTCTTGGTTTAAGAGCTCTTAAAAATATAAACTTAGCTCTTAGGGGAAAATTAATCTGGAGATTGTACAAAGAGAGTCAAAGACAATGGGTAAGAATTCTTCTAAGTATATTGATCCCAATGACCCAAGTTTAATATTTATTGCATTCTCTCTTCCAAATGGTTCTGCTCTTTGGAATGGTTTAAAAAAATCTATTGATCTTATGATTAAAGGTTTAAGATGGGTGGTGGGAACTGAAGAAAAATTTCTATTTGGATGGATACTTGGTGTGATAAAAAACCACTCAATTTAGATCCAATTTTGAAACCTTGTATGAGATTACTTCAAGACAAATATGGTGATAGGGTTTCAAACATTTTGTACAAGGATCGAGAAGGAATATACAAATAGAAATAAGTTTTTTTACAAGTATACAAGATATTGATGTTAGGTGGCAATTGAGTAGAAAGATAACAACTATTTTTATTTCAAGGGGTGCCAAGGATAAATTGATTTGGGAGTTGAATAGATCAGGAGAATACACAACAAGAAGTGGATATAATATTCAACACCAAAATAATAATAATGTCACTAGAATATGGAGAGTAGGGTTATGCATAAGGGGTCGGTCCCAAAATATTTTTATAAAAAATTCGTGAATCGATTTCAAAATCCAGGTGAATAGTGTCCAAACACATGTATAAGGTTCACTATTATTAGGGGCAATGTTAGAAATTTAAACTTAAAATGGTAAAATTATTATAAAATTGGGGCGAATCAACCCCTAAAAAAATTGCAACTAGAAATCTTTGGCTAATGGACCTTGTTCAAGGGTCCCAAATATTAGCCAAATCCAAATTTTGAAAATCCTAATTTTAGCCAATTTGGCGATAAATAGTCACTATGCATAACCCTGATGGAGAGATATTTGGGATAGCGCAAGCATTCCTAAAGTCAAAATGTTTGTTTGGCTAGTAGGTCATAGAAGAATTTTATCCTAGGATAACCTTATGAAAAAGGATTTTCATGGACCCTCTCAATGAATTTTATGTAATAAGGAGAGTATTGACCACCACTTGGGACATTGCTCAATAGTCTAGAATCTATGGCAATGGATTCTTAATATGTTTGGTAAATGCATGGTGATGACTAGAAAAATTGAAGATTTGTTAAAGCAATTGTAGAGCACTTTTAAAAGTGAGGCTTTACAAACAATATGGGATGTATCAAAAGATACAATACTTTGGAATATATGGCTAGAAAGGAATAGAAGAATATTTAAAGGAAAGAAAAGTAGTTTAGAGGTAATGGAAAAAATATATGTTTAGCCATAGAGGAGTCTAAACCAACCCTATCAACTCACCCAATCCCTAATTTGGAAGCAGAGAGTCTTGATATATGGAGTCCAGTCATTAAATGGAATTATGATGTTGGGTACAAGAGAAGTAAAAATAAGGTAAAGAATATAAAGTGGAAACCACCAGATGTGGAGTGGGTTAAATTGAATTTTTATGGAGCATCTAAAGGAAATCCAAGACCATGAGTAGGAGGAATAATTAGAAATAATAGAGGAGATACTTTGTCTCATTATATTTTTTATAGTGGATTTAAGACAAATAATGAAGCTGAATCTTGCGCTTTAGAAGGGTTATATGCTTAGTTATCAAATTCATCAAATTTAAAACTATTGCAGATAAATTCATCGAACAAACCTTAAATTCGACTTAGAAATTTTTTTCCTAGAAAATAGGTTTGATATTTATGTATTCTCCTTTTTTATGGTTCTACATGCAGCCATCTCGATGTTTGAAGTTGCAAGGCAGTGCAAACTGTCAGACTAAGTGCGACATGGAAGAAAGGTGTTGTAACTAACCGAATGACATTAATTGGGTGTTGTAACTTGGTGACGGGTGCATTCATCCAAAGATGCAATCCATTTCACCCTCTCGCCCTCTCCCTTTCTCTTCATAGCACACAACTCCATCTGAGTTCACAGTCCCTTATCTAATGGCGACAACCACTTCGAGAGTTTCTATTTCCAATGTTTCATGACAGGACTATATTTTTTTATTTTGGATCTTCGTTGTGGTTTAAAATGTATGAAAACAAATTCAAATGGGGCACAATGAGCATATGCACAAATAAAATAAATGAAGATGGGAGCTTGGATGCATGAATAATTTTAATTATAATGTCAATCCGATTAAATTAAGCAAAAAAAATACAGTTTAAATAGCTAAATGATTGTAATGTGGACTATCTTAATGCCTATCTAAAAAACCTATCCTATTGCTACATGTTTAGCCAATTCTTTATTGTAGTTGAGGTTTTGTGATGCAGGTTACTATGTGAGAATTGTTTTAGCACGTGATTCCACTGTTTTAGTAGAGGAACAACCCAAACTAATTGAGTGTTTTAACTAACCAAATGACATTAATTAGATATTGGTTATGGTTGTGACCAGAGTTACATATGTGCTTATAAATTGATACTCAATCGATAGCCTCTTGGCACATTGCTTTGCATCTGAATACCCAAATAGGAATATATGTATATTTATTATATATCAAATTTTATGTCAAATTTTATTTCAAAATTTTTAAAATGTCGAATATATTTTGAACTTCAAGAGTGTCGAACTCGAATACAAATTCAAACTTGACAACTAAGGTTATATTTAAACAAATGAAATGGGATAGAGTATGGATAGAAGGTCATTATCTCATAGTAATAAATACAATTTTGAGAAAAATGAAAGTCTTCATGGAACATATAAGACATAATTATGGAAATTCAAGATCTTGCTAAAGAGTTTGAAGAAATGATGCAGGAGCATCTGATGGCGGCAGAGCAATCTCGCATCAAAAAAAAAATTTCTAAGTGTTTGCCTTGGTGTCACGATATCGCGATAGAAAAAAGTGTCGCGATATCGCGACATGTCACGTTTTCGTGACTCTGGGAGGAGAGAGAAGGCGTGGAGGAGAAATGTTGCGATTTCACGACATGTCGCGAAATCGCGATCGAAGCGGGTGAGGGAAGGTGCTCAAAGAAAATGTCGTGATTTCGCGACATGTCACGAAATCACGACCAAAGCAGGAGAGAGAAGACATAGAGCAAAAATGTCACGATATCGCAACCAGAAGACGAAAGAAGGCGCAAGGGAGGAAAAGTGTCGCAATATCGTGACATGTCGCATTATCACGACAAAATGACGAAGCAAGGCGCAGGAGTGAAAAATGTCGTGATTTCGCGACATGTCACAAAATCATGACCAAAGCAGGAGAAAGAAGGCATCTGCAAAAATTGTCACGATTTCACGACATGTCATGAAATCATGACCGAATCAGGAGAGAGAGGGCATCTGAAGAAAGATGTCACGAAATTGTGACGTGTCATGTTTTCACGATCAAAAGAAGACAAGGAAGGACCAGAGGAGAAAATGTCACGATTTTGCGACATGTCATGAAATCACAATCGAAAGGGAACAGGAAGGGTTAGAGAAGAAAATGTCACGATTTCATGACATGTCGCGAAATCACGATCGAAGGAGCAGAAAAGGAAGCGAGGAAGAAAATTGTCATGATATCGCGACATGTCGTGATTTCGTGACTCAAAGCAGAGAGCGAGAGCAAAAGGTAAAGTTGTCGTGATATCATGACATGTCACGATTTTGTGACCCGAAGCGGAGAGAGGAAGCATAAGGGAAGAATGTCGCGATATTGCGACCCAAAAAGGTGAGAAGGAAGCAAAAAGGAAGAATGTTGTGATATCACAACATGTCGTGATTTCACGACCCGAGAGGTGAGGAGAAGGCAGAAAAGAAAGATGTCGAGATATCATGACATGTCATGATTTTGTGACCACAAAGAAAGAAAGAAGAGCTAGAAAGGAAAATGTCACGATATCGTGACATGTCGTGATATCATGACCCAAAGTAGAAGAAGACAGCGAGAAAAGAAAATGTCGTGATATCATGACATGTTGCGATATCACAACCCAAAGAAAAGAAATGTTGCAAGGAAAGAAAAATGTCATGATATCATGACCCGACGAAGAGGAAAGGCAGCAAGGAGGAAAATGTCATGATATCACGACATGTCGCGATATCGCGACTCGACGAAGAGGAAAGGCAGCGAGGAGGAAAATGTCGTGATATCATGACATGTCACGATATCACGACCAAAGGAGAGAAAAGGCAACGAGGAAGAAAAATGTTGCGATATCGCAACATACTGTTAGTTCACGATCCGAAAAGGTATGCGTGCCCAGACGGTGTTTCTCAAGGCGGTCAAAAGCCTCATCAATACAAGATTTCTTTCTTGATAAGTTTTCTAAACATGGCAACCACTCGACTACTGTGCCTAGAGGTCAGAGATGTTTAGATGGCTCATCAATGTGTGTTTTCGTGGTTGACCCGATGGCAGTTATCAGTTAGGATAAAAAGAGGTGAAGGCTACAGTCAGGTGGAGGAGCCAAGTTTTGGGTATTACAAGATTGTATTCTTCCTGGGAGCATAGGCAGATCACCGAATGTGAGGCAGCTTTCATCAAAAAAAGGAAAGTACACCTGCGGGCTCTGATACCAAGAAGACGCGAAGCAAAAATGTCACGATATCATGACATGTCGTGAAATTGTGACCAGAAGACGAAAGAAGGTGCAAGGGAGGAAAAGTGTCACGATATCATGACATGTCGCATTATCGTGACAAAATGACGAAGCAAGGCGCAGGAGTGAAAAATGTCACGATTTCGTGACATGTCACAAAATTGCGACCGAAGCAAGAGAAAGAAGGCATCTACAAAAATTGTCATGATTTCACGACATGTCACAAAATCACGACCAAATCAAGAGAGAGGGCATTCGAAAAAGGATGTTGTGAAATTGTGATGTGTCACGATTTCATGACTGAAAGCAGACGGGGATGGACCAGAGGAGAAAATGTCACAATTTTGTGACATGTCATGAAATCGTGACCGAAAGGGAAGAGGAAGGGTCAGAGAAAAAAATGTCGCATTTTCTCAACATGTCACGAAATCGTGATCGAAGGAGCATAAAAGGAAGCGAGGAAGAAAACTGTCATGATATCGTGACATGTCGCGATATCGCGACCCAAAGCAGAGAGCGAGAGCAGAAGGCAAAGCTGTCGTGATATCATGACATGTTGCGATTTTGCGACCCGAAGTGGAGAGAGGAAGCAGAAGGGAAGAATGTCGCGATATCGTGACATGTCACAATTTCATGACCCAAAAAGGTGAGAAGGAAGCAGAAAGAAAGAATGTCATGATTTCACAACCCGAGAGGAAAGGAGAAGGCAGAAAGGAAAGATATCACGATATCGCGACATGTCACGATTTTGTGATCGTAAAGAAAGAAAGAAGAGCCAGAAAGGAAAATGTCGCGATATCACGACCCAAAGTAGAAGAAGATAGCGAGAAAGGAAAATGTCACGATATCATGACATGTCACGATATCGTGACCCGAAGAAAATAAATGTTGCAAAGAAAGAAAAATGTTGCGATATCGCAACTCGACGAAGAGAAAAGGCAGCAAGGAGGAAAATGTCGAGATATCATGACATGTCGTGATATCGTGACCCGACGAAGAGGAAAGGCAGCGAGGAGGAAAATGTCATGATATCGTGACCCGAAGGAGAGAAACGACAGTGAGGAAGAAAAATGTCGTGATATCGTGACATGTCACGATATCGTGATATACTGTTGGTTCACGACCTGAAAAGGCACGCATGCCCAGACGGTGTTTCTTGAGGTGATCAAATGCCTCATCAATACAGGATTTCTTACCCGATAAGTTTACTAAGCATGGCGGCCACTCGAATGTTGTGCCCAAAGGTTAGAGATGTTCAGATGGCTCATCAATGCATGTTTTCATGGTTGACCTGGTGATAATTGTCGATTAGGATAAAAAGATGTGAAGGCTACAATTAGGTGGAGGAGCCGAGTTTTGGGGATTACAAGATTGTATTCTTCCTGGGAGCACAGGCAGATCACCAAAAATGAAGTAGCTTGCATCAGGAAAAGAAACTACGCCTGTGGGCTAGTGTTGTAAATTGATTCTTCTAGTTGTTTAGTGGTAAAAAAAAAATTATGGTATTTGTGTCCCCATCAAGTGGTATCAGAGTGGGAGTTCCTGAGTGTGTGAGAAAATCATCGAAAGTGAGGCAGCTTACACTAGGATCTGTGGAAGGGTTATGAGAAGAGAGTGAAGCAGAATGCCTCCACAAAGAAACCATGGTGGTGGGAGAAATATGGTGCCAGCAAAAGATTTCACGATTCTGTAGAGGCAAGTTTAGGCCCTGTAAGAGGAACTGCACAGAGGACTTGAACCTAGAGGAGAAGAAGGAATTGAAGATAAAGTTTATAAAGAAGAGGACCAGTTTGAGGAAGAAGAAGAGGTTGTAGATCCTGCACAAGCCAGGTTATACAGAGCCATCTCTTAGATTGGAAAGAGATCGAAGATGGAGGTTTCTACATATTCTAAAAATCTTGATCCAAAGGAGTTGATTGACTGGATCAATGATTTGGAAGAATACTTTGAGTATGAGGAGGTCGAAGATCCTAATAGGGTTAGATTTGCTAAGACCAAGCTGAAGGGTCATGTCAGCATATGGTGGAAAGGAGTGCAGCTGAAAAAAAATAGAAGAGGGAAGGAGAGAATAACCAGGTGGGATAGGATGTTGGAGAAGTTGAAGAGGCAGTTCATCCTAGCTGACTATGAGATGGATCTGCTAAAGAAAATGCAAGGTTTGAAGTAAGCAAGCAAGTCTGTTAAAGAATACACAGAAGAGTTTTACAAGATTGTAATCAGAACAGGCCATTCAGAGGCCAACAAGGAGAAGGTAGCCCATTATATTAATGGGTTATGAGCAAGTATTCAATAGGAGTTAAGCCTGGTCAGGATGACCACCATAGAGGATGCTTACCAGTTTGCCCTGAGGGTTGAAGAGAAACTAAATAGAAGGTTTGAAAGCAAGCAAAGAGAAAGAGGTCATGGTGAAAGGACTAGTGGAAGAAAATATGGAAGACAAGATGAGAAGAAAGAAGAAGCTAGCAGCAGACAGGATCAGAAGGGAGATAATGATTACAGATCTTGTAATTAGAACAATGGCTACCAAAGAGGAAGAGGTAGATATGGAAGAGGAGGATTTTGTGGAACCTATTTCCTTTGTGGGGAAGAAGGACATCGGTCATACGAGTGTCCACAACACCAAGAAAGGACGAATAAGAGACCTGAGGGTCCTACCAGAGCTACTGTAGCAGATGAAAGAGATAAATCAGAACATTCTAAGGAGGTAGAGAGAGGAGAAGTGATGTTCACAAGGAGAACCTTGTTGAATGAGGAGAAAGGATCAGACCAGAGGAGAAGCCTGTTTCGCACAAGGTGCAAGAGTTTAGGTAAGGTCTGTAATGTGATTATAGATAATGGTAGTACTGATAACTTGGTCTCTAAAGAAATGGTTACTAAGTTACAGCTAGAGAGGAGGAGACACCCACATCCATACCAGATTGCGTGGTTGCGGAAGGACCATAGGACATTGGTCAGTGAATAGTCCTTGGTCAAATTTAATATTGGGAATTACTATGATGAGGTCCTATGTGACATCCTGCCTATGGATGCTTGTCATTTGTTTTTGGGAAGGCCATGGCAGTTTGATCGGTGTGCAGTGCATGATGGTCGCACCAACACTTACTCAGTGACGAAGAATGGAGTGCACCATAAGCTGAAGCCCTTGAAGGAGGTAGGCGAAGGGGTATGTAGCAGCACTAGAATCTATTTGCTGAAGGGGATGGATGAAAAGAGGTTGCTGACAACAATGAGGGTGGAGGTTGAAGATTTTGCAAGTTGTGAGAAGGTGACAGAACAGTACAGAAGTGAAGGTCACTTCTCAATCCACCCCGGTTGTCTGATGCAGGAGCATCCGATGGCAGCAAAGCAATCTTGCATCAACAAAAAAATTTCTAAGTGTTTGCCTTGGTGTCGCGATATCGTGACAAAAAAAAGTGTCGCAATATCGTGACATGTTGCATTTTCACCACTCAGGGAGGAGAGATAAGGTGTAGAGGAGAAATGTCATGATTTCGTGACATGTCACAAAATTGCGACCGAAGCAGGTGAGGGAAGGTGCCCGAAGAAAATGTCGTAATTTTGTGACATGTCGTGAAATCGCAACCGAAGTAGGAGAGAGAAGACATGGAGCAAAAATGTTGCGATATCGTGACATGTCGTGAAATCGTGACCAGAAGACGAAAGAAGGCGCAAGGGAGGAAAAGTGTCGTGATATCGCGACATGTCACATTATCGTGACAAAATGACGAAGCAAGGCATAGGAGTGAAAAATGTTGTGAAATCATGACCAAAGCAGGAGAAAGAAGGCATCCGCAAAAATTGTCACGATTTCACGACATGTCACAAAATCACGACCGAATCAGGAGAGAGAGGGTGTCCAAAGAAATATGTTGCAAAATCGTGATGTGTCATGATTTCACGATCGAAAGCAGATAGGGAAGGACCAGAGGAGAAAATGTCATGATTTCGTGACATGTCATGAAATTGCGACCGAAAGGGAACAGGAAGGGTCAGAGAAGAAAATGTCATGATTTCGTGACATGTCACGAAATCACGATCGAAGGAGCAGAAAAGGAAGCGAGGAAGAAAACTATCGTGATATCGCAACATGTAGCAATTTCGTGACCCGAAGCAGAGAGCGAGAGCAGAAGGCAAAGCTGTTGCGATATCGCGACATGTCACGATTTCATGACCCAGAGCGAAGAGAGGAAGCAAAAGGGAAGAATGTCGCGATATCACGACATGTCGTCATTTCGCAACCCAAAAAGGTGAGAAGGAAGCAGAAAGAAATAATGTCGCGATATCGTGACATGTTACGATTTCGCTACCCGAGAGGCGAGGAGAATGAAGAAAGGAAAGATGTCACGATATCACGACATGTCACGATTTCATGACCGCAAAGAAAGAAAGAAGAGCCAAAAAGAAAAATGTCACGATATTGCGACATGTCGCGATATCACGACCCGAAGAGAAGAAGACATCGACAAAGGAAAATGTCGCGATATAGCGACATATTGCGATATCGCGACCCGAAGAAAAGAAATGTTGCAAGGAAAGAAAAATGTCACGATATCATGACCCGACGAAGAGGAAAGGCAGCAAGGAGGAACATGTCATGATATCGCGACATGTCACGATATCGCGACCCGACGAAGAGGAAAGGCAGCGAGAAGGAAAATGTCGCGATACCGCGACATGTCGCGATATCGCAACCCAAAGGAGAGAAAATGCAGCAAGGAAGAAAAATGTTGCAATATCGCGATATGTCGTGATATCATGATAGACTGCTGGTTCACGACCCGAAAAGGCACGCGTGCTCAGATGGTGTTTCCCAAGGCGGTCAAATGCCTCATCAATATAGGATTTCTTGCCCGATAAGTATGCTGAGCATGGCGGCCACTCGAATGCTGTGCCTAGAGGTCAGAGATTTCCAGATGGCTCATCAATGTGTGTTTTCACGGTTGACCCGATGGCAGTTGCCAATTAGGATAAAAAGAGGTGAAGGCTACAGTCAGGTGGAGGAGCCGAGTTTTGGGGATTACAATATTATATTCTTCCTGGGAGCGCAGGAAGATCACCGAACGTGAGGCAACTTGCATCAGGAAAAGGAAACTACGCCTGTAGGCTAGTGTTATAAATTGATTCTTCCAAAAAAAAAAATTGTGGTATTGAGAAGAGTGAAAATTTGTGTCCCCATCAAGAAATCAGATTTACACATATATTAAGGGAAGGAAACATATGTAGATATAATCTAGCCAATATAGGGGTTTTGATTGAGGATCGTGAAGTTAAATTCTCCTTTCCATGGTTAGAGGAAGTAGAAAGTTTAGTTGAAGGTGACAAAAAATGTTGATTTTCGAAATCTATTAATGATTAAGATTTACTTTAATGTTTTCCATTGGTAATATTTGTTTTATTTTGTAAAAATTATGTGTTTTGATTTAGACTATTTATTCTAATTTTTGTGGTTGCACTTGTGTTTTTTTATGAAGGAAACTAGCAATCCAGATTTGGTAAAGTAGACTATGATAGTGCGATGTTTTGAAAACATTACTCTATTAAGATGCAAGGCATAGATAGTAGAGGTGAAGTTTTGGCATTGTGATGGATGGTATAGGAAAATGTCAAGAAAGATGCTAAATTCATACAAATATTTGAAAATATCAAGAAAATGAAAATCAAGAATTCACACATTTTAATGTAAAATGATGAAGGTTTCTATTTATAGCAGCTCAATTGAGATGAGAAGTGTATGTATTTGTAAACTCTCAAACTCTAAAGAAAATAGATGTAATTTGTAAGATTAGGAAATCCAAATACAACCTCTTATTATTAAAAAAAAAAAAAAGTGTACATCAATTTTTCAATATTTTTATGAAGTTTTTAAAATAAGCATTATTTTTTTAATTTAGTCGTCTTATTTTACTTGACAATTGCTTATAAATTTATAGCCAAATTGTTTCTTGAAACTAGTTACCAAATAACATTGCTAAGACCCTGCACCCAACATATTTAAAATATTCTATGAAACCTTTGCATGGAAAAAATTTCTATTTCAACAGTATAAAGAAATCTAGAAAAGCTGAAACAGAACCGTCCACACTCCTGACGGTCATATTTTTAACATTTAATGTTATTCTTTCTCCAAAATCTCCCATTTACCCAAACATGCCAGCAATTTGTGGATATCATTTTTTGGCCGAACCCATAAAAGCATTCCTGTTAGGATATGGCAGTTGTACGTTTCTAAGTTTGAATTGAGAAGATTTAGATTCAAATTATGGACTTTTTCAAAAAAAAAATGTTTTTTTGCGTTAGTTTTTTTTTTTTAATTTGTGTTTTCCTTTGATTTTTCCAATCAAAAACGTGTAAAAGCAATGTGCTGAAGTTTTATTTTTGAACTACCAATGATTAGGTCCTTTTAGCCGAGCAAATTTTAACCGTTGCTGCAGCGGAATTTAAGTTTTGGAGACGATTGTTTTTCGCTGGGAAAATTAAAAAAAAAATTCTAAAAAATTCTTTGATTATTAAAAAAAAAAAAATTATTTTTCGATCGCCATGCTTTTCAATCATATTGCATTCACCAAAGTTTGAGAACATTCACGAAGACGGACCTTCTTCATTACTTTCAAATCTCTCGGCTGTGTCTTGCACTGGAAATCCATGTGCGTACTTGATACGAATTGTTCCCAGGGTTCGTACCTCATATGGCGTAAACTGAAACCGCGGCCCCCAAATTTTCTTCTGATGTGTATGAAAAGCCTCTACAAAGTAGAGCAGAAGCAAGCGTACGTTAAGCCGTGTAACGCTCATTAAATTTTGTTTTCCTTTCTATTAGAGTTTTTAATAATTCTACTGTTTATTATTTTGGTGCTAAGATGGTTATCCCTATCAAATCGTTCAAGAAGTTTCTAATCGCAAAGGCAACCCATTAGTTTTCAATTATTATCACTTTTTATTTTATTAATAGGCTTAGCTTCCTTTCTTAACAGTTATGATATTTCTTATTTGGTTTATCAAATTGATGTTTTTTAAGTTTGTTTTTTATTTATTTTTATTTTTATTGCTATCAATATTTTATATTTTATATTTTATTTATTTTTATTTTTATTTTTATTTTTATTTTTATTGCTATCAATATTTTATTTTTATCAATTGTTTTTTATTTTTTATTATTATTTACAATGAGATTTATCTTCTAAAGATCTTGCTTTAAAGAATTTAAAGTACATGGAATAGCCTCATAATTACTTTTTTTTAATGTCGCCTCAAAAATTTTAAAGTAGGAGAATGATTTTCTATAGTAATTACTTTTCAAAAATTGTCTTAAAAACCTTAAATTTCCATGGATATTTTTCATATGCATTTATTTTTCTAAAGTGCAATGGATATACTATGTACTAATTTTTTTTTTTTTTAATTCAAGGAAAGGATTTTATGCGACTTGAGGAAAATGAAGATGATATACCTAGATTAACCTTGACCACCTTCACCTCATTTGCTTTAAAATTTGCCTCCTCATTTTTCTTTGTGTCTTTAACTCCTATATTAAAATTGGGTATTGTACTTCCTTATCCCTTGTGTTATTTTCTTCTAATGGTTGATTGAGTCAACTATAATGGCCTTTGCCATTTGATGATGTAGAGGAGATTTTCTGGAGTGAAAAATCATTCATTTGACTAGCTTCTATTATGACATGATATCCTAGATTCATATTGAAGTTTTTCTCATACCTAAAATTTTCCATCTGTTTCGACTATAATATGATATCCTTGTTTCATATTGAAGTTTTCCTCATGCCCAAAAATTCCTATCATTTTCAATATTCTCTTGGCATGTATCTAGTCTCATAACATTTGTGACATTGGAATGCAATATTTTCATAATCCACTTGTTGATACGATTCTCTTGATTCAAATTTAATCCTAATGGATTGTAGCAAAGGTTTTCAAATATCCATGGCAACACATATTCAAGTATATACAACATGCCTTCTCTCCTTAGGAATCAGTCCCTCCTAGGTGATCTTCCCTAGACTATTGCCAATATTCTTCAAAACCTCATTATTGATAAGTTGATAAGGAAGTCCAAAAAGCCTAATGCACACCATAAGCCTTTTAATGGTAAAAATTATCTCTCCATGGTCTTAAATATCATGTATTTTTACCCCTTAACTAAGGGCCACCACCCATTATTTTATCCCTTATTTTTGAACTAGAGAAAATAATGAGAAAAAATATTTTTGGAATCAAAGTCATGGAGTAATTTGAATTCAATACCCACTTCCACTTGATACAATTTTAAATCTCGAAAAAATCTGGCCAGTATCCATGGTACTTGCATATAAACCTTCTCGTTTTAAGAATCATTATATCATGCTTGACCATATCATTCTTCATAATCACTTCTGATGTAGTATTTGTTACCTCAATAGGGTTTGCTATAGATTCACTCTTCCTATAATTGCTAATTAAGCATCTATAATTCCAACTAGGGCATCCTTACTTCCAACTATGGCATCCTTAATTTTAGTAAGGACTTTCAAATTTGACTTTCCCAACATGTTACCTAGATTTTCTTCACATGAATCCTTTAGTTTTTTACTCTCTTATGATTTGGAATAAGAAGTAGTGCTTGCTCCTTGCTTACACTTTACTTCCTATCTCACACTTCTTGCTTTCTTCTTACTCCTAGATCACACTAGCCCCTGACTTGATTATGATAACTTGATGTTAATAGGAGTGAGGATCACACTTATGTAGGAGCGATGACTTGCATTTATAAACCTACTACTTCATTAGCAAAGAATTTGATAGGTGATGGGTGTTATAAATCACTTAAGTCTCATATCTAGGGAGAATGTAAGATTATTAATTATTTTTATGACTTTGTAAATTCGTTTTAATTAATTCAATTATAGATATTAAATTGGATTTAATTATCACTTGAGAATATTCTAATTGGATAAGAATTACTTGCATTCTCTCGCATAAATCATATAGATTCCAACTACAAGTGAAGAGGGTGAACTACTCTCAATCACCCCAATTTAACTTGATGTTAATAGGAGTCAGAATTCATATTGAAGAGTGACTGAGGTTTTATAGCTCTAAGCCTACTACTTCATATTTTTTAATTAATATTACTTGTAACATTATTATTAGTTAATTGTAACATTTTATTTTAGTATTGCGTACATTACATAGATTCCAACTATAGGTCAAGAGGGTTAAATACTCTCAATCACAACACTATAACTTGAATTTAATAGAAAATAGGATACAACTTAAAGAGTGGCTAAGGACTTGCACCTCTAAGTCTACCATTTGATTGAAAAATATTTTGGTAGGTGTTGGGCCTTATAAACCAATCATGTGTTTATATTTGGAAAAACTGGTTTAGTTATTAAAGTGAATTTAATTCCCATTTGGGAATGTTCCACTGTATAATAAGAACATGCTAACAAGGTTCTACATATATCACATAAATTTATAAATATTTTCTCTATAATAATATATTCAAATTATATTTTATTGAATTAATTTTATAAATGTTTTAGGTCACCTTAAAATTTATCTAATTGTTATTTGAAGGCATGTATATCATAGGTAACAATATTTATACTAGTGGGTATCGATATGGTATGTTATGGAGAGCATGGAAGTCAACCTAACTAAAAATTACATCTCCCTTCTAAAAAGGGGAGAGATAAATCATGTTCTTGATTTTCAAATTGTTGATATCAAATATTTTTCTAATTTATAAGGAAGGTAGGATTGTTATGTTATCTGCTAGTCACAATGTTGATATGATAGAAGGCAATATCCAAAAAGGATCTATTGTGAGACTCATTAAGCTTGTTTGTAACAATATGCATGACCAAATATAAATTTTGTATTTACTTCACATGTATCAATATGTATATGCAATATGCATGAAACGATGTGTTTTTTGTGTCGATGTATCTAACTGGGTATATCTATATACATTTTGTAGGGTCATTGTTATGCAAAATATGGAGGTGATTACTCTATATATTGATATTGACATACAAGTTGATTGGTCTCTATAGGGAAACACAATATCCTCCTAAGAGCCAACTAATTCTAAAGTGGAACAAGGGAAATATATTATTCAGATGCAAAAATAATGAAAAATATATTGTTTAAATGCAACAAGAGTTTACATTGTGCTACCAAGGGTCGAGGATGCATATATCAAAACAAGCATAGTTCTCATGTCAAACATAACTAATAACCAATGAGAAGAATACGCTAAAAATAAAACATGAGTATTTGTTAGCCCTATTTCTATTGGTGATTTGTCTCCATTTTAAAATGGAGAATGAAAGCTTGAGTAAGAGCAAAAGAAGATAGTCATAATTTTACTCAAGCTAGAGGGAATGATAAAATATTTAACTTTGATATTATAGATGAACAAGGGGATGATTCAGATAACATGGTTTAATGACATGGTAGTACAAAATTATTACTAGATTTTAATTGGTTTTCTATATCTTATATTTGATGAAAACTTGAATAATATTGATAAAAGATATATTTGACTTCCATATTCACATGATATTCAACTAAATAATAGGTCTATAGTCAAAGCATGCATTTATGATGATCAAGGTATACCTTATAAAAAGCTAGATTTTAGGACAATATTTGAAATAGAGAGTATTCAAGATAATTGAAAAATTGATGTTATCAATGTGGTTGCTCTTGTTGGTCCTTTCATTACCTTTCAAAAGAAATATGATGAGCATACTCAAAGAAGGGTGGTTCAAATAAATAATATGCGTAGCTATAACATAAACGTTGTGTTAATAAAGAAAAGGAAAAATATATTAGTGAAAAAGAAAAACAAGTTTATTTTAGTACATAGCTTGAGGAAACTATTCGATAGAAGGAACACCCATAGCTAAGCACCGAAAATATTAGAGATGCTAGAAACTCCACAAGCACAAAAATAAAAAAGGCATCAAAAAAATAGAGAAGCTAGAGTTCAATTTTTTTGAAATATACCATAATACAAAATGCAAGAAGACATCAGTAAAATATATGTGATCAAAATTGAAAGCCTAGAATGTGAGTATGTGAAACATTTGGTGCTGAAATATTATGAAAATATTCAACACTCGTAGTATTTAAAGAGCTCCAACGCTCAAGACAATAGGAAAATTTTGGCACTCTAGACTCCAAGCTTCCCTTTTTAGATATGTATTGTTTAGCCCATAAAATTTAACAAAGGTTATGTTTGTGCCATTAGATAAATCAAAATATAGGGCCAACCAATTTATTTTTTTTATATCTCCCTACACAAGTTAATTGTTATGGGTCCCAACTAGTTATAAGCCCACTTGAAGCACTTGATGAACTTATAGTGTCATATTCAAAGTGTATCTAGATTTTATTATAATATAAAGTTATAGAATTGTCTTACAATAGAACCACAAGAGGTTTATGGTTTTTAACAAGATCAGATAGGTAGTTTTTCTTTAGGGTATTACCCAATCCCATGCAATTCCAAGAAAGAATAATCATTTTTTAGAGAATTTCTTTGGATAAATGTCCAAAGTGATCTAAGATTTATTTTGAATATCCCTCTGGGTTTGCTTTAACCTTACCACTTTATTAGACTTTCTAACCCCTTGCTATTGAACGGATTTTTGGAGTACCTACTAGAATGATTGTTTTCACATGTTGAGTTTCTTCAATCTCCTCTTCAGTTTCTTCACCAGACTGATATGATTCTTTAGTGAAATTCATCTGTAGTAATCCATCAGAGAACTCCAGTCCTTTGTATAGATTCTCATGCTAGATATCCTAAGGGGCTATTTTTTCATTAACAGGTTCACCTATTGTTTATATACCTATGTCTTGATCTACATTGTTACGTTGTGGTTCTATTTCCTCTTTTGCATTAGTTGTGAGGATAGAAAATCTATTAGATATTTGCGGATATTGTTTTCTCTACATGTTATTTTATGGCTTCTTAATATATAAGGCCTTCAATTTTTAACAATTTGGAAATTGATTTCTTTTTTTTCTCAAATTTTCTACCTTAGAAGGGCAGTTTCTAGAGAAATGTCCATATTGGTAATAGGTAATTTATTTGAAAGGGATATGTTCATAATCCGACAACTACATATAAACCTAATCAAGGACCTTGATTTCTATATTTTTTTGTAGTATTTTTTATAGTTTACTCTTATATAAATATAGACACAAGAGGTATTGTTTGCCTCAGAAGGGGTTCAATCTACATGTTTTACTATTGTGTTTCCTATAACCTCCAAAGTGGGTTTACTCTACAAATGTAGGGGCAAGAAATTGAGATAAACTTAGATTGAAACTTCATTAGGTTCCTCATCTTGATGGTCAAATCAAGGAGTTCAGAGAGATACAAAGGGCTTGTTCCTAAAAACCATGGGCCATCATGAAAAATATACTCTTTTTTAAATGAAAATAAATATGACAACAAAATAGCCTCTGCCAATCATCATAAACTCAAAACTATAAATTTTTGAACCCCAAGAATTATTTATCCACTTCTCTATTGTATTCAGGTTGGGCCACATACCTATAAATTTATATATAAAGGTATGGTTTGAAAGAGCCAATATCGGATGCTTAATGAAGTTTGGAGGCACCTCTCCAATCGATACTTCATCCAACCTCACCATAAAGAGAAATTTGGAAGTAGAGTTTTGTGATTTAAATTCTCTAAGCATATGGGAATTTAGAACCTCATCTATATTGGTCATCTTGCTCTGCTTGGAAGGTAGATTATGGGAAAAAAGAGAAAAGGCTTCATTCCCAAATTTGAAGAGAGATAAAACTATAGCTATTCCTAGATCCATCTAGTTTCTACATCAAACATGATGAATATTGAAAGAAAAGGAATTTTGATCCCATGCTTCAAAGTCATCCCTCTATTTGTTAGGAGAAGAAAAGATAAAACCTCATGTGTGCAATGATTATATACACAAAATGTTTTTATGTTTTGGCTGATGCACAGAAAAAACCTTGGTTTTGCTACTATTTTGGTGTTCACTTATGGTGCATGTGTGGTGTTATTCTTCTTTTGCAATTGCAAGTGCATGTAGTTTTTTTCATATTGTGGTTGATGATTTTTCTAACCCATTTTTAAGTTTTTGTCATGTGGATTATTGTTTTATGTTGTGCAAGGTTCTTGAGAACTCATTGGAAGGCATAACCCATGCCATATTGGCAAGGAAAATCTTCCCTAGATCTTGTCAAGCATGCACAATGTCATATAGGTTAGGCCCTATTGGGTGTCCTTCCAAAGGTCCATAGGCCTATCCCATAATAAAAGCATCACATGCACTTGTACATGTAAAATAAGGATAACACCATGCATGCACCACAAGTTAACACCATATTGGTGAATTTATTATTCAAAACAAGACCTTAGGTCCAATATTATAATGTAAGGCTCGAAGGCTCACAAAGCTCTCTTTACAATGTTGTGACCAAACTTGGCATGGTGGCACACCAAGTCAATCCCTCTTTCTTGTTGGGCTCACAATCCCTGAGACTTATTACTAGATTGACATTTCACTTTCTTGGAGTTTCTCCTTCAAATACGATCGCTAGCAACAACCTTCAACTTGCTCCTTTTTCTTGTGCTTCTTTCGCATGGACATCACTTGGAAAATTTTCTTCAAGGGTGGATGGTCAGTCCTCATACATATTGGGGTCACTAACCCTCAAGTATTTGCTTTGTATTAATATAATACCTTGCTCATATTTTCAAGCTCTCACTCTAGGCATGGGAAACACAAGGTACACCTTTTCTCACTTAGATAATTTAGTCGTAATAAGACATGAGAGTTGGTGAGAAGTGTTGAGACATACACCCGTCATAGCACTCCCTCACTTAAAATAAATTATATTCTTGGTACCAGTACAATATGGGAGCACCCCATTGATCTCCACTTCTTCATTACTTTACTCCATCACTCTTTGCACTTCCAATCCATCTGGCACTCAGATGAGTTAATTTTGTATGCATAAATTTCTTGAGGTTTCATCCTTACTATCTAATGTAAGTATCTTGGACAAAATATGTTTGTATATATGTAGTAATGTATTTGCAATTTGTGGTCTCATTCTTACATTTATGTTCTTACGATTAATCATGGTTTTATCATTGAACAATCCATCCATTACAAAAGTTGATAACCATGAAGTTATCGTAAAAACCTTCGGCATATTGGGTAGGAGTAGGGAACAATGATGAATTGACCATCACAATATGATTGATGTATAGCTCCATGGAATTTGGTATTTGGGTTGCTTCTTGTGGTTTGGGTTACTTTAAATAAATATAAGTAACATAGCATGTTTGATGTTTGCTTTCAAATAATGGTAGTAGGAAGGAATGATTAATATTTTATGTTACTAATTTTTCTTATAACATTAAATTTGCTTATGAAATTATATTTATAACTTTTACTTAGTAATGTCCCTTATCTTTGGATTTTAAAAGGGATTTTTATTGAATTATTATTAAACAGACCTATTAATAAGAAAAAATGGAATTAATGTTTTGAACACCAGAAAATGGAAAATAATTAAAAATAATAAGTATTAAAAATGACTTTGCATTGTTCATATTAAACCAAATGAAATGAAATGGTTTATAGGTAGTTGCTGAGTTCATTCCATGAGTAAATTCTCTTCATTCCTTAAAACCCTTATCGTAACAAGTAAAGAGGGGACATTCGACTGAGTTTGCTTCATCAATAAATGTGGAGTACAGAGGAGGTTTTGAGGATTTTGTAGAGCAAACACAACAAGGAACTTTGTCAACTTTGTTCATTTTGGTCTTCTCCAATACAGTATCTTCAAATATATATGATACTATGTCTATTGTACTTTCCTTGAATAAATTGGTTCAATTTGTTAAAAGAATGCAATAAATTATGGTTTAATTTAATGCAAAATATTGATTTATTGTGCTTGAAATATAGAATACCTATGATAAAAAATAATAGAGGAACTAGGTAAAAAAAAATTCCTTATTTTGTTATATCTATATTCTGGAAATGATTCTGGATACATTGTTGATTTGGGTTTACAATTCTTAGAATACCTTTGGAAGGAAACTATTATGTTCCTTCAGAATGTATGACATCAATATACTTGACCATAGTATAAAATGATTAAATGAAAGCTTGTGTGTCTAGTTTGCAATTGGAATGATTTTTTTCTTGTTCCTCATAAATGTTGATCTCACCCAAGATACTCATGGAGAGCACACCTAACTATGTGAAGATCAAAATCCTATGTTGACTCACCTAAGACATTTGAAGAGCATGTAGCCATCTACACAATGGCTAAAAGTGGTAGCAAAATATCTATTAAACCCTGCATTAATAAACATTTGCATGTATATCCTTAGTAGCTTGCTATATGGGGATTGGGAGTTTGGCCAACATGAGACATGTGCCCTAATTTAGTTGCAACTATGCAAAATATGGGTTAGAATAAAAGTTTGTTGAGAGCCTAATGTGGATTTATGTCTCAGGCATAGAGAATAAGATTTTTGATCAAATTATTAGTCCTCATCATGGAAGCACATATATAATAATAAATTATTATTGTTTTAAACATATGACTTTAGGGGTTAATTTCCAACCGAGGAATACAATGTTGACCAATCCAAGGTTTTAAACAAATTGATCCAACATGCTTTACATTCGAATATTAAGGATATTGTAATATTGCATGTCTTATAAGTTCATTTGAGTGTCTTAAATAGTGAAATAAAGGTATATTAAAATGGGTAAATATATTTTACAATTAAGTGGGGGTCTCTTTTGTTTATAAGGTGCATCCTCACTTTCTTATAAATTGTTTGAATAAATTAGTCCCAATTGGAAGTTACAATGCAATATGGGATTATATTACAAAGAGGGTTCTTTGTAATTACATTTGATAAAGTTTTCTTATAGCTAAAGAAATAATTTTGTGAGATATTGATTTATTTTTTTAAAGTTAATGGGATCATTTTATAGTTTTGTGAACTTTAAGTGATTTAAAGGTTTATGCTTCTTTTTAGTGGTTTATGAAAGTATCTATGTGAATTAGTAATGATGTAAATGAAATACTATAATGACTATGTAGAAAACTAAACTATTATTTGGGATTATAAATAGTTTTGTTTGAGTTATTATTTTGGTATATGAATAAAAAGAAATCAAGATATATGCTTTTAGATATTCTTAGATGTATTAAGAAGGTATTTGTTGTAATATGAAATTAATATGGATGATTGGGAATGGATTCAAACAAATTATAATAGAACTTATGGCAGTTCCATTAGTATGCTTGAGAAAGTAATTATGGGGCTACTTTATTTACACAAAATGAAATGTGTAGGAGAAAAACTTATGGGGGTTTCATTTATGGTTTTGAAAGAAGAAAAGATGTGATTATGTAATGGAAATTAGTTGCATTAAAAGGAATAGGCATATAGGATTGCATTTTCATTTAAAGGAGTTGTCTTGATACCTTTCTTATCTATTACTTAGAGATAACTACAAAAGGTGTGATTTGGAGAGTCTCATTATGGCTTTACAAGAAGCTTTCTACACTATGAACTATGTAAAGAGAAGAAATTATTTCTTAAGAATGTAACAAATAAGTTTTAAATGCTTTCGATAAGGCTGATTATAATTTTGGAATATATTATTTTGTGAATTAAGGAACTTAATTCTTGTTTATGTTTTAATGAATTCTATTTATTAAGAAAAGGTAATTTTTTAATATGATACTAGATGATTGGATAATAAAGTACTATTGTCATTGTAACGTGTAGATTTATGTTTTATGTAAATTATTTTGAGTAAGTAGAAGTTAGACTCAATATTGCACATATAATTTGTTAATAATTGTATGCAATGATATAGGAAAAAGAAAGGGGAGAGAAAGGAAATAGAAATTCATTTGCTTTGGGGTTTTGGGTATTTCCTTAGGAGGTTATATACTTAAATATCAACTTAGTTAGATCCTAAAGGATAGTACTAGAACTAAGGGAATTGTGGTGTAGCAAACCCTTAATATGGGTACTTTGGTAATAGACCATTAAAGTGGGTCAAAAGGTGATGAAGGTCTTTGGAAAAGGATTAATCATAGAGGCCTATGTTCCATTGTAACTAGATTTGGATGATGGAACCCTTGATGGATTGAGAGGTATCCATATGAGAGATGTTGCACAAATTATAGTCATAGAAACCTCGATAGACTATGGGATAAACCTATGAGGGATTCCATTTGGTGTGATATTCATTGGAATCCCTGAATGACTATTGGTTTTTTGGGTGATGGATGTCACAGGGATGATAGTCACCCACGTTAAAACATTGGAAGGATGGATTAAATGGGAACAATATTTTTACACATGATGTAGTGGGTAAAACTATAGAAGCTTTATGCCTAGATACTAGTAGATATATATTGAGACTAGTAGTGGAATTGGTGTCCCATATAGACAGAACAATGTAGGTTTAATCCTTATGCCATGGTCAAAATGTCCTTCAAATGAAGGTAAGGAAATAGGGAGACCATGTAGTGACATCCTTTAAGAGGTATGGGTAGTGTATAAGGTGAAATATAGAGCCTTACGGGAGACTAGCAACTCTTGTCCACTCGAGGGATGCTACAACATTTGAATCTCAAAATGTGGTTGAAAGATTCTGTTGAATCTATTTGGTATATTTTGGAGAACCTTATGTAGAAAAAAAAATCTCACTTGGTATGGTTCTAATTAGGTTGTTATAGTTGCTATCAGAGCATGGTTGTAGGACTATAAGCTTTCATAGATTGAACCTAGCTATGAATAGTTTGATATGTGCCTTAGGAATATTAAAAACTTCCCATGGGGATGGCAGTTTACACAAAATAAAATTGACATCAATAAAAATACTAATATTACTCTTCGTAGGGCACATTAAATGTAGTAAATGTGACCAGTGATACTCTTGAATGATTGATCATACTATTAGTTTATATGAAGCATAAAACTAACTTGGTAGTTAGAGGTACACATGATTGTACAATATGATAGATGGATTGATTACACTGATAAAGGTAAATAAAGACTATGAATTATCAGTGAGCAAGGGTCCTTTTGACATAAATTACTATCAACTATGCAACTAAATAAGACCTTGAGAAAATGAGGAATGGTCTTCATGGTTAAGTTAAACAAGGTAGAGAGTTATGAAAAAGAAGAGGTATTTGAAAAAAATCCAATCTTGCAAGAATATAAGGATGTATTTCTTGAATATCTTCCTAGACTTGAGCCAAAATAAGAGTTCAATTTCACCATCAAACAAATTCCTGGAAATGAACCTATACATAGAGCTCTTTATAGGATAAATCCTATCAAAATGCAGGAGTTAAAAGTGCAACTTCAAGGTTTTCTATAAAAATTACTGATTAAATCTAGTGTGTCACCATGGGGTGCACCCATCCTCTTTGTTACAAAGAAATATGGATCTCTCAGATTGTGTATTGACTACAAAATGTTGAATAAAGCAATCGTCAATAACAAATACCCCTTACCTAGGATTGAGGATTTGTTTGACCTATTGAAGGGAGCAACCATATTTTCTAAAATTGACTTGAAATCATGATATCATGAACTAAGGATCCGTGATGAAGATACTCACAAAACTACTTTCAAGACTCAGTATGGACACTATGAGTTCACAATGTTACCATTTGGGTTGACCAATGCACTGATGGTATTTGTGAACCTGATTAATAATGTATTCAGTAAGTAGTTTTATTGATTCATATTAATTTTTTATAGATGATATTTTGATATATTATAATATTAGGAAAGATCATGACAAGCACTTGAGGGTAGTGCTTGAGTTGTTAAGGAAACATTAGCTTTATGGTAATCTATCAAAATGTGAGTTTTATGTCCTAGAGGTGTAATATCTCAAACACATCATATCTATGGAGGGAATTATAGTAGACCCTAGGAATATTGAGGCCATTTTGAGTTAGCTACAACCCACCAATGTGTTCAAAGTAAAAAGTTTTATGGGAATCACCAATTATTATAGATGATTTGTGAAAGACTACTCTAAGATCACCTATCTAATAACCAATATTCAAAGGAAGGAAAAATAATTTAAATGGATGGATAAGTGTGAGGTAACATTTGAGATGCTTAAATAGAAACTCACTATAAAACCTATTGTAAAAATTCCATACCTATAGGAGAACTTATCAGTATGTACTCATACATCACTAGAAGGGTTAGATGGGGTATTATCACAAGATGAATCAGTTATGTATGAGTCAAGAAAACTAAATAAACATAAGGTTAATTATACCACACATGACTTGGAACATGTAGTAGTTGTACATGCTCTCAAGATGTGACAACACTACCTATTAGAGAAATAATTTGAGCTTAGGGCCGATCATTAGAGTTTGAAGAACATATTCACACAACCTATACTTAATTCTAGATAGATAAGGTGGATCGAGTTCCTAGTTGGATACAAATTTGGTATTGAATATATTAAATATAAATAAAATAAACCCAAAGATGCCTTGAGTATGCAAAGCCATATAGCTGCAATAATTCGTAGTCATGGAAATTTGTTGAGTTAAGTTAGAGAAAATAAAGCTCAGGATGGATTTTGTAATAATATTCGGGCTAATATAGCAATAAATACTAAAGTAACTAGTGATTTTAGAATTAAGGATGGAATCTTATGCTTTAAGGATAGGGTTGTTATACATGAAATTGATAACTTAAGGAGATTGATCATGTAGGAGGCTTATAGATCTCCTTACTTCGCTCACCTTGGAGGGGCCAATATGAGGGAGAATATGAAGAAAACTTACTTTTGGTCATGAATGAAGAAAGACATCAATGATTTTATCTATATCCAAAGGTGAAAGAGGAGAACAGGAACGTAGTAGGATATCTATATCCACATGATATACCTATACAAAAGTGGTAGGTAATATTTATAGACTTTATTGTGGGACTACCTAAGAATATATTTCAACATGATGCAATCCTTGTTGTAGTGGACAAACTGATCAAGGTTGCACACTTTATACGAGGGAGTATGAAGGATGATGTAGTTGTGCTAGATAATAGATTTACCAAAGAAATAATTAGGTTACAAGGGTTTCCTAAAGTAATTATCTCAGATAGAGATTCTAGATTCACTTCTACATTTTGGCAAGCTCTACATCATGCAATAGGAATAAATCTGAATATCATTTTTGCTTACCATCCAAAGATCGATGGTCAAACCAAAAGAGTCAACCAGGTTCTAGAATATATGCTTCGCATGTATTGGATGGACCAAAATTCTAAGTGAGAAGACTTTTTGCACTTGGTTGATTTTGCTTACAATAATGGTCATCATGATACTTTAGGAAGATCTCCTTTGGAAGTACTATATGGTAGAAGATGCATAACATCTCTATCATGGGATAATATAGAGGACCAAATTATCAACAGACCAAACATGTTTTGATAGATGGAGGAGTAGCTTAATATGATCAGTTAGAGGCTTAAGGAAGTCTCTAATCATCAAAAGAGTTATGTTGATCGTAAGATATTACCTAAAGAATTATTTATAGGGGACATTATTCTTAAGAGTAAAGCCCACAAAAATTGCCATCAAATCCACCAAGTTGGATCCTAGATATGTTGGTCCCTTTGATATGACTGAGAAGAAAAGTCCAGTAGCCTATTGTCTCACCTTTCCACCCAACCTATCAAACATCCATGCCTCTTTCCATGTATCCCTGCTTAGGATATATTTTGCTGACCTTGCTCATGTATGGAATATTTCTAATTTGTAGATAGTCAACCCTTCAATGATTGAAGTGAAGCCTATGAAGATTTTGGATTTTCATTGAAAAATTATGAGGAGCCAAACTCTAAAACAATGTAGGGTCCAGTGGGATCAATATTTTGAGAAGAATGCCACTTGGGAGAAATTTATTGGTATGCAGAGACATTTTTCATATTTATTTGAAAATAAAAAAGAAATGTAATTTGTTTTAATTGCAAGACACTAGTGAAACACATAGGACTATGTTTAGTCTAAGAGGGGTAGTATGTGATGACCCTCCCTTGGAAAACTTATTCATATGATAGATTTATGAATTGATATGTTGTTTTAATTATATATTAAATTACTATATCAATATTAGTTGATATATGTTGATTTATTGAAGAATATGATGTTTCTAATGGATTTGTATGTTTGTAGAAATAGGTAACCTCATGGGTGTGCAAAATACCAACCACTAAGAATAAGGTGTTCAAAAAAATAAAGCAGGAAGTGATGACTATGATAGTTAAAAAATGAACTATTTGATACAATCCTCCAAGACACAATATGTCCGCATATAGATGTAGTCATGCATTTACATTTTGTGGCCTCATTCTTACATTTATGTGCTTTGGATTGGTCATGGTTTTTGCTATCTAAAAAATCCATCCATTACAAAATCTGATAAACATGAAGTTATTGTAAAAACCTTCCATGTATTGGGTAGGAGAAGTAGGAAACAATGATGAATTAACCATCACAATTTTATTGTTGTATATAGCTCCATGGCATTTGGCATTTGGGTCACTTCTTGTGGTTTGGATTACTTTAGATAGATATAAAGTAACATAGCATGTTTTATGTTTGCTTTCAAAGAATTGTAGTAGGAAGTAATGATTAATATTTTATGTTATTAATCCTTCTTGCAATAATAAATTTTCTTATGAAATTATATTAATAAATTTTACTTACTAATGTCACTTATTTTTAGATTTTAAAATGGATTTTGATTGAATTATTACTAAACATATCTATTAATAAGAAAAAAATGGAATTAATTTTTTGAACATTAGCAAATTGAAAATAATTAAAATAATGACAAATATTAAAAATGACTTTGCATTGTTCAAATTAAACCAAACAAAATGAAATGGTTTGTGGGTAGTTTGTGAGTTCGTTCCACGAGCAAATTCTCTTCCTTATTTAAAACCCTTATGTTAACGAGTAAAGAGGGAAATTTTTGGAGGAGTTTTCTTTGTCAGAGAATGTAGAGTATAGAGAAGGTTTTGAGGATTTTGTAGAGCAAACACAACAAGAAATCATATTTGTTCACTTTGGTCTTCTATAATCCAATATATTCAAATATATATAAGGTACTCTATATCTATTGTACTTTGCTTGGAGAAATTGGTTCAGTTTGTGAAAAGAAAGTAATAAAGTATGGTTTGATTTAATGCAATAGATTGCTTTCTCGTGCTTGAAATATAGAATACCTACGATGAGAAAAATATAGAGGAACTAGGGCATAAAATTACTTCTTTTGCTATATTTGTATTCTAAAAATGATTATGGATATAGTGTTGAGTTGGATATGCATTTATTAAAATAACTTTGGAAGGAAACTATTACATTTCTTCAGAACGTATGACATCAATATACCTAGTCATAGTAGAAAATGATTAACTAGGAGCCTGTGTATCTATTTTACAATTGGAATGCTTTATTCCTTGTTCTTCATAAACATTTACCTCACCTAAGATACTAATGGAGAGCATGCCTAACTATGTAAAGGATTAAACCCTACACTAACCTACCTGAGACATTTACAAAGTGTGTCCCTCCATGCAATGACTAAAAGTGACAACAAAATATCCATTAAACTTTACATTAAGCATCATTTGTCTGTATGTCCTTAGTACCTTGGTGTATGGGGATTGGTATTTTCTCCAACATGAAAAAATGCATCATGGTTTAATCGTAAATATGCAAAATTTGGGTTAAAATAAAACCTTGTTAAGAACCTAATGTGGATTTATGTTTTGGGCATAGATAATAAGGTTTTTGATCAGATTAATAGTCCCTGCCATGGTGGTGCATAGATAATAATAAATTATCAGTATTTTAAACATATGATTTTAGGGGTTAATTTCCAACAAAGGAATACAATGTTGACCAATCCAAGGTTTTAAATAAATTGACCTAACATGCTTTACGTTCAGATAAGGATGTTGTAATATTGTATGTCTTATAAGTTCATTTGAGTGTTTTAAATAGTGAAATAAAGGTCTATTAAAAAGGGGAAACATATTTTATAATTAAGTGGGGGTCTCTTTCATTTATAAGGTGCATCCTCACTTTCTTATAAATTGTTTGAATAAATTAGTCCCAATTGGAAGTTACAATGCAATATGGAATTATATTACAAAGAGGGTTATTTGTAATTATGTTTGATAAAGTTTTCTTGTTGCTAAAGAATTCATTTTGTGGGATATTTATTTTTTGTTTTAAAGTTAACAGGATCATTTTATAGTTTTGTGAACTTTAAGTGATTTCAAATTTTATGCTTCTTTTTAGTGGTTTATGAAAGTATCTATGTGAATTAGTAATGATGTAAATGAAATACTATAACGACTCTGTAGAAAACTAAACTATTATTTGGGATTATAAATAGTTTTGTTTGAGTTATTATTTTGGTATATGAATTGAAAATAAAGTAAGATATATGCTTTTAGATATTCTTAGATGGATTAAGAAAGTCTTTGTTGTAATATGAAATTAATATGGATGATTGGGTGTGGAGTCAAACAAATTACAATGGAACTTATGGGGGTTCCATTAGTATGCTTGAGAAAGTAAGTTTGGGGTAATTTTATTTACACAAAATGAAATGTGTAGGAGAAAAAATAATGGGGGTGTTTCATTTAAGGTTTTGAAATAAGGAAAGATGTAATTAGGTGCATTGAAAGTAATAGGCATATAGGATTGCATTTAAATGAATTTTCCTAATCCCTTTATTATCCGTTACTCGTAGATAACTACAAAAGGTGTGATTTGGAGTCTCATTATGACTTTACAAGAAGATTTCTATGCTATGAACTATGTAAAGAGAAGGACTTATTGCTCAAGAATGTAATGAATAAGTTGTAAATGCTTTTGAGAAGGTTGATTGTAATTTTGGAATATATTCTTTTGTGAATTAAGGAGCTTAATTATTTTTTATGTTTTAATGAATTCTATTTATTAAAAAAGAAAATTTCTAAATATGATACTAGATGCTTGGATACTAAAGTACTACTATCATTGTAAAATGTAGCTTTAGTTTTTGTGTAAATTGATTTGAGCAAGTAGAAGTTAGACTCAATCTTGCACATATAATTTGTTAATATGTTATATGCAATAATAGGAAAAAAAGAGGGAGAGAGAAAGGAGCTAGAACTTCATCTGATTTGGGGTTTTGGATCTATTCTTAGGAGGGTTTATCCTTAAAATATCATCCTAGTTAGATCCTAAAGTATAGTACCTAAACTAAGGGAATTGTGGAGTAGCAAACCCTTAGGGTTACAAAGGGCACTTTGATAATGGACAATAGAAGTGGTCCAAAATACGATGAAGATATTTGGAAAAGGGTTTATCATAGATTCCTAGGTTCCATTGTAACTAGATTTGGGTGATGGAATCCTTGATGGATTGACAGGTATTCATGTGAGAGATGTTGTGCAAATGATAGTCATAAGAACCCTAATAGACTATGTGGTAAAGTTATGAGGGATGCTATTTGGTGTGATAGCCACTAGAATCCCCAAACGATTATTGAGTGTCCAAGTGAGGGACTTCACATAGGTGATAATCACACTAGTTAAAACATTAAGGGGATGGATTAAATGGGCATGATAGTTTTACACATGGTATTGTAGACACCAAAACAGCACCAATCCGATTATGTGACTGCAAACACTGATCGCATTGACACACACGACCCCAAGGGCAGCCCCCAGAGGTTAAACAGTGGTCCTAACCACTCTCACAGTAGTTTTGGAAGGTCAGAGATCAATTTGGCACCTTCAGGCACTTTGCTCAATATCCGTTCCACCCTGGAACGAATTCAAGCTGGGATTCGCCCCACCCAGGGACGAATTCTAGATTCGCTCCAGGGTGGGGCGAATTGCAGGTTTGACGGGCAAAAAGTCAAATCTTGACAAATGGCAGCTCAGATCCGCCACTTAACGCTTCCTTCATCGCATGGGAGTATGGGTGAGCGTTTTCGAGCGTTAGAGGCAATTACAAGGGCAGTCATGAAGTCCCTATTCAGGGAGGAATCTCCTTCCCCCTGGGAAGGCATGATTGCCAAGTGGCGCCTCTGCATGCCCATTTCAAGAGACCTCCAGGTCTATAAATTGGTGAGTTTCCTCACCCCAAAATATGGAGAGAAGGAGCATTTTGGAGCAACGAAGTGCTGTCATTTTACTTTCACACCCACACCCTTTTGAGTTGTGTCTTTCACATCCTTGATCTCTTTTGGAGAAGAGGTCATAGGGTGGTTATTGGAAGTACAAATCTAGAGCCAAACCCGACATTTGGCCACAATATCCCACCCAATTTTTTGAAAATACCCCACAAGAGGTTTTGGACCCATCCCAAGTGGATTGGTGCCGAAATCAGGCCTCAAACGGTGGGCGGCCTGCCCCATGGGCGCCCCCTCCCACATTGCTACAGTCCTAATCGCCCCCTTCGGAGCGATGGGAATTCTATGGTAGATTTTCTTTCTTTCATTTTTGCATTCAATTCTATGATGCTTAGATAGGTTGTCATTTAAATTTCATCTCGTTTTGAACAATTTTGATCATGTTTCTATCTTTGCTCGCTTCTACTAATCTACAGGTAGCATCATCAAATTCCCATTGATGGAGGTCAAATTGGGAAAATATGACCATCCGGGTCTTCCCAAAATACCCCCAATTAGCTAACCCCAAGTTTGTAGGTCTTTTGGAGCTTCCTAGGTAGGACATTTGGGACAGTACCTTTTCGGCATTTTGTTGCAGGTGAATTCGTCCCTCCCGGAGCGAATTCAAATCGGCGAGGAATTTCTTGATTGTTCCATTTGTAGTATTTTCTTTGGGATGTCTTGATGCCCCTATCAAATTTTTAGAGCATTTGGATTCATTTTAGTCATAGTTTAATTCATTTTTCTCATTCACTTATCGTAGGCTTGGGGATTGCATGCTCTATTTTATCCACAGGTGCTACTGACTACTTCTTGTTCCTTTGAACGTAGGGTCTGGACATCGGAGGAGCAGCAAGGAGTCAAGACTCATCAACGCAAGTGGTGGCGATGTTTGGTCCACCCATTTTACATGTGGGCACGCGGAAGAAGGAAGGGCATCCATGGATGTAACAAGAACGCATACTTAAACGCTCCTAGCCCTTGGAAGGGGAGGATGCGCATTGTAACCGAGTTGTGAAACATATCAATAAAAAGGGCTGTCTTATTTATTTGCATTTGTTTCATTTTGATTCGCTCATGCTTTCCCTCTTTTCATGCACTTTCAAATTCCTAGGATTTAGCGTTAAGTTTGGTTCGGTTTGCATCGCATCTTCGCTTTCCTTTTTGCTTTCGTATCCTCGTGCTTTCAGTGGCGATCATGGTGGGACCTTGTCCTCTATTTTTAAGATCAGAGATCTGATCAAAACTTGGTTGTTTTTTCTTGCAGGTACCGAGTTTTCATACGTTGACTGTTGTTCGTTCCATCAGGAGGCGGATACAGAGCTGTAATTCGTCTTACCCAGGGACGAATGGGAATTCGCCCCACCCTGTGATGAATACAGTCCTGTAATTCATTCCCCCACGGGATGAATTTTAGTCTATGAAGTTTTCGGGCAGAAACTCAGAACCGACAGATTTGGGCAGAGAAGAGGTAAGGATTCTGAACTTTTCCTGTCATTTTTTGTCTTCAGTTTTTTTGTTTTTAGGTTACTTGTTTGCTTAGGGAAAGTTTTCTTTTACTGCTTGCTTTCTTCCATTTTGCAAAATAAAAAGAACCCCACACATCACGTGGCAAATTAAACACCAAGGAGCTGGTCGTAAAACCCTAGCCCTTGATCAAGACCAACGGTGGATTTCATCACCACCTTGGCTTGAATTTTTGCATTCATAAACCCCGATCGCTACTGTTGCTAGACGTAAATCCTGATGAAAGCTGATCGAGTGTAGCTGGGGTGATTCCTAGCACATGAGGATAAGTCTTCTATGGTAGGTGTCATAAATAGGGTGATTCCCCTTTCGTACCGCCTACGTTCCATGTACCATCTGCTCTCACGTACCTATAGTTTCCCTCACGTAAGGGCGGGTATATAGAGAGGTTGGTATATCGGCCTGGAAATGGTATATCGAAGGGGCGACCAATTTTGGGAGTCATAAGAGCCCTCATATTGCATTTAAACGTTCTTTACAAAAACCTTCAAAAAAAAAAAAAAACAAAACACACTAAACCAGGTTTAGGACACACTCTCAATATTTAAATGAGATAATCATTGCTTTGTGTGTGTGTGCTCTTTTCTATTTAGTGTAGCATAAAAATCATAAAAAGAGATAAAAATCTACATAGCTTGTAGGAAAGCACCACCATGGTGTACACACGTAGCCAAGCCCAATCAAGGGCGAAAGCTACGAAAAGTGTACAAGGGGGCACAAGTCGCCTCCGCTATAGCCCTAAGGACTTGGTCATACCACCTTGGTGGCCTGACCCACAAGAGAGTCCACATCATTCCATGTCAAGATGGAACTATAGGGACACCCCTTTGAGGGACATGCCCATTCATCATAGCCCCTTTCAGGAGGAGTCCTTACACGTGGCGCTCAACATAGACAAGAAAGCTCCCTTAGAAGCTCGATATGAGTGGCCACCATGCGATGAAGTGCTAGAGTGGCATAGTGTCCAGGAGGAGAGGCCACATGATTATGGCATCCCTCCTTTGCCCCCCATCACTATTAGAGCCAATAGACAAAACCCAGAGCGCAAGGCTCTTCAAGTAGGGTGAGCCAACTCTGCCCACCCCTTTCACACATACGAAAGGGAGCATGAGGAAGACCATTACATTCCTCGAGAGCAATGTACAATGTGGGAGCCATGCGCTTCCGCACCCGCTATGTACCATGATCACCCACGGAGGCCAGAGCCTCGGGTAAATGCCGCCAACCTCGATAGAGGGAAGTGACCTATTGAGATCTCGGATCATCATGACCGAGGTAAGTGCATAGGAGAGGCATCCAGGCCTCCTAGGCTCAAGATGGTGGAACAAATTGACCTGGCAGTCGCCAGACATGCCACCCACCAAGCGCAGATCACGCGGCTTGAGCAAGACCAATAGCAGCTAGAGCATCTATATCGCCTTAGCAAAGAGCGCATTCGGTGCCAAACAGATGAGCTGCTCCATAACCCGGTGCCTGAGAGGGTTCCAACCCCTCGCACCCAAAGAGCGGAACCATATGAGAGGCATAATCCCTTGGTGCGAGATAGGTCTCCATGACCTTACCAAGTGTTGCCTCCGAGACCTCCTAGACCTGAGCGGGAGGCCACTCCCTGGAACAACGATGGGCTCCCTCCATGGGGACCCACCCATGGTCATAGGTCTCATCCAAGAGACTCCTCGAGAAGCCTATGAGGAGTATGAACAAGAAGAGGAGCGGGCCGAAATGCCCTATCAAGGTGGAGGGGTTGCTATCCAGCCACCCCTCCATAGGCCTCAAGTCTCCCACAACCCACAACGGGAGCAAACTAAAGAGGAAGAGATTAAATCTTTCGATGCATACAAAGCGCTGCTAGAGCATTTGGAGTCTATGGAAACCAAAGCTTCTGGGCCCCAAAAGCCCATGTTACGCCAACTCCATAGTCATCCTATGCATCCATCAGTGCCTGCACCCCCTTACCCTGAACACTTTAAGCTACCTCAATTGGCAATATTTAAGGGTGAGGAGGATGCCCAAGAGCATGTGACCAGATTCCTGAGCCAATGTTTTGGCATTCAGGACAATGATGCATTGTTGCTAAGGACATTTATAACCACATTCGTGGGCCCTACCTCGGATTGGTTCACTCAATTGCCGAAGCACAACATCAGTAACTTGGATCAGTTAGTGGATGCGTTCCTCGAACGCTTCACCTTTAACACCAAGAAGAAGGCATCACTAAGTGACCTGGCCAGCCTCAAGCAGTATGAGGAAGAAACCATGGTGGCCTACGGGAATCGGTGGAGGACTCTGCTTTCCAAGCTACCCTACCTCCCTCCTATGTTCGACCTTACACAAATGTTCTCACGAAGCTGTTTGAGATCGATCTCTATGCTATTGCAGCTGCAGCAATATGCCACCTTAGAGGAAGCTCTGGCGCAAGCCAGAATCATCGAAGAGATCAAGATACAGGATGGCGAGATTGCCAAACCTAAGAAGAAAGAATGGAACAAGAACACAAAAATAGGGACTATGCAATAGAAACCCGCTATGGTCAATCAAGTTGCTATAAATGTCCCTAAGCCTGCACAAGAAATACAGCCTCAAAAGGCTAACTATCAGGCAGTGCCTCCTAATAATTATGAAAGAGAAAACCAGAAGCAGGAGCAAAATTAGTAGCATCACCCTAGGTGATAGTACACACCTTATACGGAGTCTAGGGACTCCCTATTTGATCGCTTGTCAGTGGTGAACTTGATCAACCTTCCAGAGATCCAAACCATAGATCCCAATGCATCGAAGCCTAAGGGATATCGGGAGGACTTGTATTGTAGGTTCCACAGGCGGAGGGGACATGACCTGAATGCATGTTGGAAGTTCAAAGGTTTGATACAAGACCTAATTGACAATAAGACGTTGGCAGTGGACAACCCCGTAGCGCCAAACAACCAGTAGATGGGAGTTTTCAAAGACCCCTTGCCTGCCCGTGAGGCACAGGAAAAACCCCTTCAAGTCAATGAGGTGCAACAGAATTGCCCCATGCAAGGGTATGTAGGAATGATAAGCATAGTGACTAGGAACAAGAGATACCCAAGAGTTGCCCCCGAGGCAGCCACAAGAGAGGTTCCATCGACGTCACAACCTCAACAACACCCTATGCAACTACCTCCGCCTAGACCCATGGCCATGATTCGGACCAAACTCACATAGAGCTTGAGGACCACGTCGGCTAGGCTCTCCATATACGAGCTTATACAACAATCAACACCCCATCGGGAGGCTCTAATGGAGATATTGAAAGCCATCGAGTTGCAGCCCCACGAAGCGAATTCCTTCAACAACTTCGTGGGACATGTCAAACGATGCATGGAGCCAGTCATCACCTTTCGAGAGGATGAAGTTAAATCAGTGTCTGATGACATGGCAGATCCACCCCTGCACGTTATCGCATGGGTCAACGGGATCCCGTATAAGAGGGTGTTGGTAGACACTGGCTCATCCAGTAACATCATTACCACAATGGCATTGAAACATCTGAAGTTGCTAGCCTCTCACATCATGGCTTCCACCTATACACTACGAGCATTCAATGATGCGATATGCTCGACAGTTGGCACAATTGTCCTACCCATTCAAGTAGGACAAAAGATGATACCTACATTGTGCCATATTTTGGAAGGTGAGATGGCTTATAACATCTTGCTAGGGTGGCCATGGATCAGGGACATGAAGTGTGTCCCTTCGATAGCTCATCAGTGTTTGAAGTATACATTTGAAGGGGAAGTACATGTAGTCCCGGTGGACTTGGAACCCTTCAAATATTGCAATGCGGTGCAGCTGATGCCGCAATCGACCCTTCCATCGACGCACTTGGATTTTTAGTTAAATCCATCTAGACAGGGTCCGATTCTGCAAGCATCCCTGGTGATAAATCCATCAAAACCCCAGCCAGGTACATCTTCATCATCTGGTCCTTCACCAACAATGCCACCTATCATGGCTAAATAGAAGGACAAAGGGAAGCAAACCCTGGAAGAGGCTCAACCCCTAGAAGAGGCGCTGCCAATAGTATCAACCATCTCTACCGAAGAGATGCCTAGAAAAATGGAAGTTGAGGCTCCTAGTTCACCCAACATGGAGTGGATTCAGGAAGAGCTTCCGTTCCCTCCCCCTCAATCGCCAACAATCACTATTGAAATGGCCAATACGGGCCTGGGG